>OY986436.1:90979867-91579867 GCA_963920525.1 Dichetophora obliterata
TGGCTACTTTCGGCAACTGTACTAAAAAAGGCGTCATCGCTATATAGCCACACCCACTTTTTGAGAAATCATTACATTTGACTACTGGGTCTATTGAGCTAAAATCTTAACTTAGTTTGTACGGTTACTGTCAGGAACTGTACTAAAAATTGGTTTCCACGCCCCCTTTTACCGCCCACAAACCATTGAAAACGTTTTATTTCAACGGTTTGGGTCGTATTAGACAAAAATTTTGTAATTTAGCTCATATGGTTACTCTCGGCAAGAGCACTAAAAATAGGCCTGTCCCACTTTAGTTAAACTGACTTTTCGGGGGGTCAACGTAAAGTGAAGCAAAGTGCGCCAGGCTTTAGCTAAATTGAGCTAAAATTTTGGCAGTCGATTTGTTTCGTGTACGAGATGGTTTAAGGGAAATAATTTTGCCGCATCCCTTTTTACCGCTTACAAAACAACAAAAATTCTATATTTCAAACAGTTTTGATTGTATTTGACTAAAATTTGGCTATTTAATTCATATGGTTACTTTTGGCAGTTATACTGAAAATGGTGAATATTTTTGGCATTTCTTGACATTTTCGTATATGGCATTAAGGCGGTCTGGGGCCGAACAACGTCTGCCGAGGAATACAAGTCTTATGTAACCACTCTTGATGTAAACACTAACTGCAAAAGCGGGTCGACCGATTAAACGAAAATTTTAGGGTACTATGCCTGGCATCATACAATGAAATCAATTAAAAATTGCACATCGGCGTTCCTTTCATATGACATAGCATTTATTTGCAAAAATTCTTCCAGCTAAGCGCAAAAATTATTTTACTGGTTTTGTCATCAAAACAACAAGGGTACCCTTTCTGATTTTTTTCGCGAAATTTATTTGTTCCAAAATGTTGTTTTTATATTTTTTACAAAAAGTCAAAAATAATTTATGTGAAAAATTACCCCAATATCTCTTTCCAATCAAATTTACAACATTTGCTGCCAAAGCCTATATCTCAAATAATCAAAATTTATGATTAAAAATCTATTTTTTTATACAATTGACAATCTATAGTAATAAAAATAATTTTCTGTTTGTTTGTTTGTTTGGCCTTTATACAAATCTAAACGGCCCAACGGATTTGCTCAAACTAGGTGCACATATTATACTAGCTGAAACCCGGCGCGTTGCTGCCTCGTCCCGTTTCCAAAAACCCATCAAATGTTAACATTGAACATAGCATGTTTAAATTGTGGTTAAATACTAAATCTGTGCTACCTATAATTCCAAAGCTATTCGATAAATCATAAAGTAACTTAATCATAAAAGCCATTTCTTTTGATTGGAAAGAGATATTGGGGTAATTTTTTCACATAAATTATTTTTAAGACTTGAATTTTTTGTAAAAAATATAAAAACAACATTTTGGAAAAAATAAATTTCGCCAAAAAAATCAAAGGGTGTACCTTGTTGTTTTGATGACAAAAACAGTAAAATAATTTTTGCGCTTATCTGGAAGAATTTTTGCAAATAAATGCTATGTCATATGAAAGTTAGTCAGATGTGCAATTTTGAATTGATTTCATTTTTACAACAAAAACAATTTTTGAGTCATTTTTTGAGTAAAAAGTCAATATTTTTGACCTTTTTTGACATAATTATAAAACATAGTTTCACTGACTAAAAGGTACAGTTCAACCCATTTTTGTAAAGTATATTTATTGATCTTTTGAACAAAAAAAATTTGAATCAAATATATTAATGGACAGCAGAGATATTTGCATCCAAAGACCAAACTTTGATTTTCATGTCGTTTTTTTCTCATTCTTTGGTAACGATGTTTTTTGAAAAAGTCATTGTACTGAAAATTTCTACAATTTTGAGTGTATGTGAGTGTTTTTGATGCCAAAATAACAGAAATTTTTTAAATTAAAAACAAAAAACTTCGATAAAAAATTATTATAATAACAAAATTGCCGTTAGTTGGAAAAGTTCGGAGGGGGCGTGGCAAAAAATTAGTATGTAACATTTTAAGTTAGAATAAATATAATATGTGCACCTAGTTTGAGCAAAATCCGTTGGGCCGTTTAGATTTGTATAAAGGCCAAACAAACAAACAAACAGAAAATTATTTTTATTACTATAGATTGTCAATTGTATAAAAAAATAGATTTTTAATCATAAATTTTGATTATTTGAGATATAGGCTTTGGCAGCAAATGTTGTAAATTTGATTGGAAAGAGATATTGGGGTAATTTTTCACATAAATTATTTTTGACTTTTTGTAAAAAATATAAAAACAACATTTTGGAACAAATAAATTTCGCGAAAAAAATCAGAAAGGGTACCCTTGTTGTTTTGATGACAAAACCAGTAAAATAATTTTTGCGCTTAGCTGGAAGAATTTTTGCAAATAAATGCTATGTCATATGAAAGGAACGCCGATGTGCAATTTTTAATTGATTTCATTGTATGATGCCAGGCATAGTACCCTAAAATTTTCGTTTAAATCGGTCGACCCGCTTTTGCAGTTAGTGTTTACATCAAGAGTGGTTACATAAGACTTGTATTCCTCGGCAGACGTTGTTCGGCCCCAGACCGCCTTAATGCCATATACGAAAATGTCAAGAAATGCCAAAAATATTCACCATTTTCAGTATAACTGCCAAAAGTAACCATATGAATTAAATAGCCAAATTTTAGTCAAATACAATCAAAACTGTTTGAAATATAGAATTTTTGTTGTTTTGTAAGCGGTAAAAAGGGGTGCGGCAAAATTATTTCCCTTAAACCATCTCGTACACGAAACAAATCGACTGCCAAAATTTTAGCTCAATTTAGCTAAAGCCTGGCGCACTTTGCTTCACTTTACGTTGACCCCCCGAAAAGTCAGTTTAACTAAAGTGGGACAGGCCTATTTTTAGTGCTCTTGCCGAGAGTAACCATATGAGCTAAATTACAAAATTTTTGTCTAATACGACCCAAACCGTTGAAATAAAACGTTTTCAATGGTTTGTGGGCGGTAAAAGGGGGCGTGGAAACCAATTTTTAGTACAGTTCCTGACAGTAACCGTACAAACTAAGTTAAGATTTTAGCTCAATAGACCCAGTAGTCAAATGTAATGATTTCTCAAAAAGTGGGTGTGGCTATATAGCGATGACGCCTTTTTTAGTACAGTTGCCGAAAGTAGCCATACAAACTTAGGTATCACATGTTAGTCTTATACGGCCAAAACTGCTTGAAATATAGCATTTTCACTGATTTGTGGGCGCATAAAGGGGGCGTGGAAACCAATTTTTCGTACAGTTACTGTCAGTAACTACACAAACCAAAGTACCAAATTTAAGTCTTATACGACCAAAACCGTCTGAAATAAAGCGTTTTCATTTCTTTGTGGGCGGTAAAAGGGGGCGTGGAAACCCATTTTAAGTACAGTTATCGACAGTAACCGTACATACTAAATTACAAAATTTTAGCCTTATACGATCCAAACTGACTGAAATATAACATTTTTATTGATTTGGGGGCGGTAAAAGGGGGGTGTGGCACTTTTTTTCCCTCAACCATCTCGTAGCTGAAACAAATCGGCTGCCAAAATTTCAGGTCAATCGGTTTAGTAGTTTTGGAGTCTATAGACATCACACAGCCAGACACACATTGTTTTGCTTTTTATGTATATAGATATCGATTTGTGGGCGGTAAAAGTAGGCGTGAAAACATTTATATATAGTAACCGCCTCTTGGAGCACCTATACAGCAAGTTTCACTGTAAAAGTGTATAGAACTCTGGAATTGCCATGATTTTGAAAAAGTGGGCGTATTTATATGACAACCACGCCCATTTTTTGTCCACTTACCGACAGTAACCATCTGAACAAAATTACCAAATCTTAGTTTTTTACGATTGAAACCGTCTGATATATATCCTTTTTTTGTTTGTGATCGATGGAGCAAATTTGGCTTGTATGGGAGGTACCACGCCCCCTTGTCCAATCGTTACCAAACCTCACAGGAACACTCTCAAGATGTGGGTTCAGTTTCCCTGAAAATTTCATAATGATCGGTTCAGCGGTTTCAGAGTCTATACGTGATATAGCCACATACCCACATACCCACATACCCACATACCCACATACCCACATACCCACATACATACATCCATTTTTATATATATAGATTTATTCTAACTTAAAATGTTACATACTAATTTTTTGCCACGCCCCCTCCGAACTTTTCCAACTAACGGCAATTTTGTTATTATAATAATTTTTTATCGAAGTTTTTTGTTTTTAATTTAAAAAATTTCTGTTATTTTGGCATCAAAAACACTCACATACACTCAAAATTGTAGAAATTTTCAGTACAATGACTTTTTCAAAAAACATCGTTACCAAAGAATGAGAAAAAAACGACATGAAAATCAAAGTTTGGTCTTTGGATGCAAATATCTCTGCTGTCCATTAATATATTTGATTCAAATTTTTTTGTTCAAAAGATCAATAAATATACTTTACAAAAATGGGTTGAACTGTACCTTTTAGTCAGTGAAACTATGTTTTATAATTATGTCAAAAAAGGTCAAAAATATTGACTTTTTACTCAAAAAATGACTCAAAAATTGTTTTTGTTGTAAAAATGAAATCAATTCAAAATTGCACATCTGACTAACTTTCATATGACATAGCATTTATTTGCAAAAATTCTTCCAGATAAGCGCAAAAATTATTTTACTGTTTTTGTCATCAAAACAACAAGGTACACCCTTTGATTTTTTTGGCGAAATTTATTTTTCCAAAATGTTGTTTTTATATTTTTTACAAAAAATTCAAGTCTTAAAAATAATTTATGTGAAAAAATTACCCCAATATCTCTTTCCAATCAAAAGAAATGGCTTTTATGATTAAGTTACTTTATGATTTATCGAATAGCTTTGGAATTATAGGTAGCACAGATTTAGTATTTAACCACAATTTAAACATGCTATGTTCAATGTTAACATTTGATGGGTTTTTGGAAACGGGACGAGGCAGCAACGCGCCGGGTTTCAGCTAGTATAATATAATATAATATAATATAATATAATATAATATAATATAATATAATATAATATAATATAATATAATATAATATAATATAATATAATATAATATAATATAATATAATATAATATAATATAATATAATATAATATAATATAATATAATATAATATAATATAATATAATATAATATAATATAATATAATATAATATAATATAATATAATATAATATAATATAATATAATATAATATAATATAATATAATATAATATAATATAATATAATATAATATAATATAATATAATATAATATAATATAATATAATATAATATAATATAATATAATATAATATAATATAATATAATATAATATAATATAATATAATATAATATAATATAATATAATATAATATAATATAATATAATATAATATAATATAATATAATATAATATAATATAATATAATATAATATAATATAATATAATATAATATAATATAATATAATATAATATAATATAATATAATATAATATAATATAATATAATATAATATAATATAATATAATATAATATAATATAATATAATATAATATAATATAATAAAATATAATATAATAAAATATAATATAATAAAATATAATATAATATAATATAATATAATATAATATAATATAATATAATATAATATAATATAATAAAATATAATATAATATAATATAATATAATATAATATAATATAATAAAATATAATATAATATAATATAATATAATATAATATAATATAATATAATATAATATAATATAATATAATATAATATAATATAATATAATATAATATAATATAATATAATATAATATAATATAATATAATATAATATAATATAATATAATATAATATAATATAATATAATATAATATAATATAATATAATATAATATAATATAATATAATATAATATAATATAATATAATATAATATAATATAATATAATATAATATAATATAATATAATATAATATAATATAATATAATATAATATAATATAATATAATATAATATAATATAATATAATATAATATAATATAATATAATATAATATAATATAATATAATATAATATAATATAATATAATATAATATAATATAATATAATATAATATAATATAATATAATATAATATAATATAATATAATATAATATAATATAATATAATATAATATAATATAATATAATATAATATAATATAATATAATATAATATAATATAATATAATATAATATAATATAATATAATATAATATAATATAATATAATATAATATAATATAATATAATATAATATAATATAATATAATATAATATAATATAATATAATATAATATAATATAATATAATATAATATAATATAATATAATATAATATAATATAATATAATATAATATAATATAATATAATATAATATAATATAATATAATATAATATAATATAATATAATATAATATAATATAATATAATATAATATAATATAATATAATATAATATAATATAATATAATATAATATAATATAATATAATATAATATAATATAATATAATATAATATAATATAATATAATATAATATAATATAATATAATATAATATAATATAATATAATATAATATAATATAATATAATATAATATAATATAATATAATATAATATAATATAATATAATATAATATAATATAATATAATATAATATAATATAATATAATATAATATAATATAATATAATATAATATAATATAATATAATATAATATAATATAATATAATATAATATAATATAATATAATATAATATAATATAATATAATATAATATAATATAATATAATATAATATAATATAATATAATATAATATAATATAATATAATATAATATAATATAATATAATATAATATAATATAATATAATATAATATAATATAATATAATATAATATAATATAATATAATATAATATAATATAATATAATATAATATAATATAATATAATATAATATAATATAATATAATATAATATAATATAATATAATATAATATAATATAATATAATATAATATAATATAATATAATATAATATAATATAATATAATATAATATAATATAATATAATATAATATAATATAATATAATATAATATAATATAATATAATATAATATAATATAATATAATATAATATAATATAATATAATATAATATAATATAATATAATATAATATAATATAATATAATATAATATAATATAATATAATATAATATAATATAATATAATATAATATAATATAATATAATATAATATAATATAATATAATATAATATAATATAATATAATATAATATAATATAATATAATATAATATAATATAATATAATATAATATAATATAATATAATATAATATAATATAATATAATATAATATAATATAATATAATATAATATAATATAATATAATATAATATAATATAATATAATATAATATAATATAATATAATATAATATAATATAATATAATATAATATAATATAATATAATATAATATAATATAATATAATATAATATAATATAATATAATATAATATAATATAATATAATATAATATAATATAATATAATATAATATAATATAATATAATATAATATAATATAATATAATATAATATAATATAATATAATATAATATAATATAATATAATATAATATAATATAATATAATATAATATAATATAATATAATATAATATAATATAATATAATATAATATAATATAATATAATATAATATAATATAATATAATATAATATAATATAATATAATATAATATAATATAATATAATATAATATAATATAATATAATATAATATAATATAATATAATATAATATAATATAATATAATATAATATAATATAATATAATATAATATAATATAATATAATATAATATAATATAATATAATATAATATAATATAATATAATATAATATAATATAATATAATATAATATAATATAATATAATATAATATAATATAATATAATATAATATAATATAATATAATATAATATAATATAATATAATATAATATAATATAATATAATATAATATAATATAATATAATATAATATAATATAATATAATATAATATAATATAATATAATATAATATAATATAATATAATATAATATAATATAATATAATATAATATAATATAATATAATATAATATAATATAATAACATTAACCCTATATCGCTCAATAACGTCAATTTCAATTTTTTACCTAAAAATTTCTCAAACTGTCTTAAAAATAAAGAAAAAAACTTTTGTTTTGAAATAATACTTTTTTTATACAAATATTTGCAAAAAAAAATTTTTAAGGTTTAAAAGATTAACATATTTCCTTTAAAAATTTTTTAAAATTTCCCCTTTCCGCTGTAAAAATGTAATGGAAAATATATTTAAGAATTTTTTGATGAGAAATGACAGCACTTTTACTTAGAAGTTGGACAAAACCACCCCTTAGCGATTATCTCCATTATTAAGGGGGATATAAAATGAATGGACTTACGCCACTTGTCCTCTGAAAATTTTTTAAAATTTCTCCTTTCCGCTGTAAAAATGTAATGGAAAATATTCTAAAATTTTTTTATGAGTTATGGCAGCATTTTTATCTAGAAATTGAACAAAACCGCTCCTTAGCGATTATCTCCATTATTAAGGGAGATTTAAAATGAATGGACTTAAACCACTTGTCTTCTGATAGATGATTTTTACAAAGTAGATTTTAAGAAAAATAAGGTAAGCAGACCTCAAGCACTTTATGAAGTAAAACAGGAAGCGTTTTATAAAAAGAATGAAACTGACAGCAGCAAAGAAAAAGGATGTAATGGAGCACCACTTATTTTTGACCAATTTGGAATTAACAAGACAATTAGGTTTAGAAAATGAAATTTCAGATAACGATAACGATGAAAACTTATATTTGTAAAGATTTTTGATATACTACATATACTGTACTACTAAATGTATAATACTACATATTATTACATTTCTACTAAATAGAAACGACTGTGTTTTATTTCAACTATGAAACTTCTTTAAGAATAAATACATTCAGGCCTCCTCAATTATTCAGAAAATCACAAACGGATGTTTTAATCGTACTTCTGAAACTAATTCAGTCAATCCTTACCAAAAACTCTTAAAAAAAAATTTAACATTAGATTTTTACAGCGAAAAGGAGAAGTTTGAAAAAATGTTCAGGGGACAAGTGGAGTAAGTCCATTCAAGCTCCCTTAATAATGAAGATAATCGCTAAAAGGTGGTTTTGTCCAACGTCAAGGTGAAAATACTGCCATTCCTCATAAAAAAATTCTTAAAAAATATCTCCCACTAGATTCCTACAGCGGAAACGCGATATTTCAAAAAGTGTTTAGTGGACCAGTGGCGCAAGTCCAAATTTGTTTACTAACAGGCATGCTACACAGGCCAGTATACTAGCTCTGTAGTTCGAAAAAATCAATATATTCACACTTTTTTACAAGTACACTCACGCTGGATTCACTTTCACACCACTTTCATTGCTACTGGCAACGCAATTTCAGAGTCAGTGGATTTTGACAGCAGTGGCCAGTGTATGTCAAAAAGGGGGATATCAGTGTTGTTTTTAATTACTTTTGGTGGGTTTATTTCGAATTTTCGTCGATTTCGGTAAGGAAGCAACACTGAAAGCTTGTTTACAATTAAAAGAAGAAAAAAAAACAAGTAAAGCACACGCAAACTGCAATAGCAGCGAGAAAATTCGCATTCGATGGAATTTTTGCAATGAACTTTCACGTGCATGTGTAGCACCTCTTGCTACTAGCATGAAAGTTCGACATTTTTCGAATCATTCGAACAGTGCACGTATTCTTTCGCACTTTCACTGTCACATGCCTGTGTAACCGGCCTGTAATTGCAATATTCTGCATAATTTTTTGGTACTATGTTGTTTATTTTTTACGACATGAATAGCTCCATTTATGCTCTTGACCTAGCTTATAAGCAAACTAAGTTCTTTATACTTGGAATTTATTATAAGAATTTTTCTATATGTTCGATTTTCTCAAAACTACCAAAAATGGACTTACGTCACTTGTGCTCTGAAAAAAATAATGTAATTTGTCAGAGCAATAACAAACTATTGCATTTTGTGCAGAGATTAGGTAAGCTAAGAGTTTCTAACACGTACTCTAAATATGTTACATTTTCCCCTTCACTTCTACGTACTTAACTCAATTTCCCTGAAATATTGACTTTTCACTTCATTTCATTTCATTTTTTATTTTAATCCTTGGATACAACTTCCTTATAGATTAAAAGAATACAATAAATATTAACAAAAATGTTATTAAAACTTATTTTCTCTTTTATATAATAAAAACTATAATTAAAGAATTCTATTTAATAAGTGCCTCATCACTCCTTCCAGATAGAAAAATCTATACTATGGTCAACATTAATACTATTAAGAAGATATAATGACCTATAAATAGATGCATTAGCAACATAATTAGTACGACAAGTTGGTAGGTAAAAAATATCATTATTTCTTAGCACCCTAGCAGGTACATTAAAATCAATTTTTTTCAAAAGTACAGGACAATCAACTGAACCAGAAATTATAACATAAGCAACAAGTAATGAAAGTAATATTCTTCTACTCTCTATAGACTTTATGTTTAATAAAAGACATCGTCCACTATGTGAGGGAAGTGGAAATTCAGGACTAAGCGTACGAAAAACAAATCGAGTAAAAGTTTTTTGCACACGCTCAATGCGGAAGCTATTAGCAGCATAGTACGGATGCCAAATTACTGATGCATATTCTAACCGGGATCGAACAAGATTAAAAAACAGCGTTTTAAAAGTGTACGGGTCTGAAAAAGAAGAAGTTTGACGCTTAATAAATGCTAACAAAGCATAGGCTTTCGGGATGATAAAATCAAGATGTGAATTAAATGTAAACTTGGTATCAAAAACAACACCAAGAATTGATGGACATGAGATAACAAAGTGTAATTAATATGGTATTCGGAGGGACAAATAATTTGGGTTTTCGAAAAGGACATAACAGCGCATTTCCTTAAATTTAAGAAAAGAGCATTTTTTAGAGACCAAGTATAGAGTTTATTAACTTCATTTTGAAGACGTGAAACATCAGATTGATTTCTAATTTGAAGAACAATTTTCAGGTCGTCGGCATATAGAAGTTATTTTTTTTTATTTTTTTTTTATTTATTTATTTATATTAGTACATTAAGAACTCGGTTCTTTTATAGTACAGAGCTCAAAGACATAATTTGAATTCAACTTATTATAAAACATTTAAACTTAAATCTAAGGTAATTTAAATTTATTGTTATACAATTAAAAGTGTTATCAAAAAATTTTTATGTTAAACAAATGTAAATTCATAAGACAGATAAAACTTAAATTAAGAAAGAGCAAACAAGAGAGAGAGAGAGAGAGAAAGTCATATAGAGCTAAAGATCTGATATTTTGTTAAGTATTATGTGATGAAAAGTGCTTCAAAATAGCATGTTTGAAGGATGTTTTTGACGCTATGGATTTTAAGCTACTAGGCAATGAATTCCATAATCTAGCGGCATTAATAAAGAATAGTCTTGTGGAGTTTAGAAAGTTAAAACTAGGTATAATTAGCACTTGGCTTCTAATTGACCGACTAAATTGCAGTTTTTCAAATAAGTAGAAAGGAGTTTTGTGGTGTATGAGTTTGTGTAAAAATATGCAATTCCTGGCATTAGAATAGGTTATAATATCGCATCCAAGTATACAGTTTTTTAATTGAGCTAAATGATCAAATTTACGCAAGCCGTAGACATAGCGTGTGGCATGATTAAACGCGATCTGCAATTTAAGTTGAGACCGCGAATCTAACTTGCTGTATACAAGTTCAGAATATGTTATGACAGGGACAACGAGCTGAATTACAAGTTTACGTCTTAGATCAATCGGTGTATACTCAGACGACATCCTAAGGCTACGCAAGATATAATAGATTTTGCGGACTACACTGTTGATATGATCTGTGCAAGTAAGGGAGGCATTGATATTAAATCCAAGACTTACAACACTATTAACTATTTTTATGATTTTATCACCCAATATAACGTCTGGAATGGAGTCAGGGCTTATTTTTTCTTTAGAGACAGGCAACACATACGACTTAAGTACATTAAGGTGAAGACTATTTTTCATAGCCCATTGGTTTATACTGTCAAGATCTTCATTCAGTTTACATACTAAATCTTCCATGAGGTTTGTTCTACCAGACAAGTAAATCTGAACGTCATCAGCATAAGCATGCATGGACGAATATGTGCAGCAGTGAAAAATGTCATTCACGAACATGGAGAAGAGCAGCGGGCCAAGAACCGATCCCTGAGGCACACCACAGCAAACAGCTTCATAGTATGAAAAATTAGTACCGACCTTCACTCTTTGTACTCTATTTGTCAAATAGCTACTTAACAAATGAGTGGCACTGTCGCAGAAACCAAAGAAATATTTTAATTTTTGACAAAGGAGTTCATGACTTACAGTGTCAAATGCTTTTGAAAAATCAAGCAGACACAATAGAGTTAGTCTACCATCATCATAATAAGACCTTATATCATCCATTACTTTAACCGTAGCAGTAGAGCAACTGTGACCTGCGCGAAAACCAGATTGGAATGGAGACAAAAGATTATTTTCACTTAAGAATGATGATATTTGGTTAGCCATGATAGATTCACATACTTTGGATAATGAAGACAGGATGCTTATAGGCCTGAAATCCTTCGGTTCACAAGCTGTATTTTTTTTTTGCCACCGGCGTTACTATAGCAGATTTCCACAAATGTGGAAAAGACGATGTAGTAAAACAATAATTAATAATGTGAGTAAGAGAGCTAAGAATGTGTGGTAAAATAATCTTTACAAATTTTATATTTATACCATCTTCACCAACAGCATTTGATTTAATATTCAATACATTGAGAATGTAAAAATAATGATGGGATATCATTAATAAATCAAATAAACAAGGGAGGGGGAAATTATACCCATGGCGTCAAATATTATTTTTTCTTTTACAATCATTTCAAAAAGCTTTGATTTTGCCGAAAGTTTGGAAATGGGTCTATAATTAGCAACGTTATTTTTTGATCCAGACTTATGCACAGGTGTTATAAAAGACATTTTCTAAATTTCCAAAAAAATACCAGAATTCAAACATTTATTGCAAATAATTGTAAGTGGACCGATTAAGTTTACGCCACTTGTGCTCTGAACAGCTCATATATCGTCCTGCATGCCAAAACCATGAATGTGAAAAAATTCGATTTTGGGTTTATTGCTGTTTCTGAAGCAGTTTTGTTTAAGGAACATTGTATCAACATATGGAATAGGAATGTGGATCAGATCTGCCGCAAAAATACAGTTCCAAGTCAATGAATGTGATTTTTAATTTTTTTTATCATGCCAAAATTCATTGTTCTGTCACAAACATTTAAACAAAATTGGAATTCTTCTGCATGCCAAAACAATGAATGTGTTCTACAATCCGTTAGGAGTGAGATAGGCCAACCAAATTCAAATCATAAATCGAGGACCTAATGCCCACATATCAGCAAGCCAAAGTATCAATAAATAACAGATCTTCAACATTCATACTGTTATTCGATTCTTTGTAAGACCGAAAGTGTTATACATTAAAATTTTTGTGCATGCCAAAACAATGAATGTGTTCTAAAATCCGTTTGGAGAGAGGTAGGCCAAATTTTAATCTATTGTTAAGTCACTAAATACTTACCTTTCGATAAATGAAAGTTTTAAAAAATGTTGCTTACCTAATTTTTAGAAGCATTCAAACCTTTTTACTCGTTTTCCCAAAAACTATAAAAAAGCACATATTCATGGTTTTGGCATGCAGGTGACGATATGTACAGGGTTTTTCAATTGAAGTGTCCCACAACTTTAGCTCTCTGTATATCCCAAACTGTTTGACATACATGTGTGATATTTTATGAATTAATTTTTTGGTATGGAAATACTGTTACTGCAAAAGCACTTTCAAATATGATCAATTAGTCTGAAATTATTAAACAAGGAGCTAAGACGTAACGCCGTTATTGCACTTTATTTAGCAAGAAAATCAAACAATGCTATTTTTACAGAGCTCAAGCATTTAAAAGTGAATAGAAAATTTGTTTATCGTACTATAAAGCGATACAGGGAGGCCAGTAGTGTAAAAAAACGATATGGAGGTGGAAGACGTAAAACTGCAACTGCCCCAGAAATTGTGAGGAAGGTAAAAAAGTGCATTTCCCGAAATCCACGAAGAAGTATTCCAAAAATGGCTAAAGCAGTGCATGTGTCATGCGCAAGTATGCATCGAATATTAAAAAATGAGCTTAAACTCAAGCCATACAAATTTCAAAAGTTTCATGGGCTTAATGAAAAACATAAAAAAAGAAAGACTTCTGAGAGCCAAAGAGTTGAAACGATTGGCCGCTGCTGGCGAATTGCAAAACATCATCTTTTCTGATGAAAAAATTTTTACTGTTGAGCAGTTTGTAAACAAACAGAACGACCGAGTTTGGCTTAAAAACAAGTCTAATGAAAATTTTTATGTCAGATCGGCCACTAAAAACCAAGCACCTGCGTACGTTACGGTATGGGCCGCAGTTAGCGCAGATTTTCGTTCTCCATTGGTTTTCATTGAAAAAGGAGTTAAAATTAACGCTGCAGTGTACCGTCGGGAAATTTTAGAAGCTGTATTAAAACCATGTATTAAAACCATGGGCTGACAAAGCCTACAAAAATAACCTCTACACCTTTCAGCAAGACTCGGCACCATCGCACAAGGCCAACGTGAACCAAACTTGGTTGCGGGACAACATTCCGCATTTTATCAACGCAAAACAATGGCCCCCGAATTCACCTGATTTATATCCAATGGACTTCTCTGTGTGGGGTATACTAGAGAGTAAGGTCTCCACAAAAAAGTATGAAAGCCTGCAGTCTCTTAAGCGAGCGCTTACGCGAAAATGGGATGAAATACCCCAAGATCAGCTGTGGGAAGCGTGCAACTCATTTTTTAAGAGACTTGGGCCTTTTCCACACTTGGTCAACGCAACTTCAACTCAAGTTGCTAGCCTGTGTATTTATACCGGAACCTTCAGATTAAGCAACTTGCACGCAACAAGTTCTCGACACGTTCTCAACCTGTTCAACGCAACGCGGCTTTCCGCAATTTTCATCGGCGACGTGTTGCATCAGTTTGTTTGTTTTGTGAATTCAAGTATTTGTAGTGCAGTAGGCTTTATATTAATCAAGGTGAATAAGCTAATTAATTAGGTCCTAATAGAATCTAAAAGAAGAAGAAATAGTTTGCAAGATGAATGAGCAAGTGTTAAATATTAAATCAGTGCAAGAAGTCGAAAAACATGAGTTATTATATAATAACAATTATTATATGTTGCATGACTTTTGAAGCAAGTCTGAAAGCATTCGGTTTATAGTTGCATTGCTTTACAACTTTTTCGCTGTTGCGTTGAAGTTGTGTTGAAATTGCGTTGACCAAGTGTGGAAAAGGCCTTAACGATGTAATAAAAGCCAATGGAGGTTATATTGAAAACTTTTAATAGAAATTTGTTCCTTTGTTTATTTCCAAATAATAAAATTATATTTTGAAGGCAAATATTGAAAAATATTAATTTTACAGTGTTTTTTCTATGGGACACTTCAATTGAAAACCCTGTATATTTGAAAAGTAATTTAAAATTTAAATTTTAGTGAACAAACTATATTTTTAATATGGAAAAATATAATGCATTACATAAATAATTCGAATTTATTTTGGTATTTCAAAAATAGAGTTTTCAAAGCACAACGCATGCTTAGTAACGCATCCGCAAACCTAGGTCGTAGTAATACATACTGGCTCTGTAGCTACACGCATCTAAATTCTATATTCTTGCTGTATATTGTTCTGCTGAAAATAAACAAAACCAATAAGGGGCGTCCATAAATTACGTGAGGTGATTATTGCGATTTTTTGACCCCCCTCCCCTTAGTGGGGATTTCGTGAGATTTTGCTCTACCCCTCCCCCCCCTCTAATCTCACGTGAGATTGTTCAAAATGCAGGTTTTCAGTGTAAATATGTTAATCTATGCTTCATTGTGTTGGACTTAGTGTTAAAAAAACACTCGTAATTTATTTTATTATTTTATTTAGGACTAGTTGAGACTACTGAGATTGTAGATTAAATTTACAATGAAAAAATTCGAACAATGAAATACTTATTAAGTAAAAGTAAGTCATTTAAGATGAGAACTTCTTAAATTGGTTGAATATTGAATATTTATTCATTCTAATTCAGTCCATGGAGACTCATGTACTGTCTCGAGAGTGACTACTGAAACCAGCATGTCCATGTGATTTTCAATAAAATCATCTGCTCCTTCCATGAAACAAAGAACTACAGATAAAGTATTGCGCATGTCCGCCATCTTTGCTGTGACGTGCAAGGTGCTCATTAGTTGCAACGTAGTCACAATTTATTCATAGTGTAAAGGTTTGAAAATGTCGAAATTTTCTTATGAAAACTTGTTTTACTAAAATAAAATAAATATTGTTAAATAA
Organism: Dichetophora obliterata; assembly: GCA_963920525.1. Classification (NCBI taxonomy): domain Eukaryota; kingdom Metazoa; phylum Arthropoda; class Insecta; order Diptera; family Sciomyzidae; genus Dichetophora; species Dichetophora obliterata. Next base: position 90,996,611 of record OY986436.1, read on the forward strand.
AGCACATGTCCAAAATAAAGTAAATATATTTTTTAGTACTGTTTTGTGAAAAAAAAATTTTCATATTTTGTAGGAGTGTTTTTCCCCTTTTTACCGATTTACACAAAAAGCGGCTACGTTGCTTGATGTGCTTGACGGAATTTTGACTGTTTGTTCGTTTTCATTTTGCTATCTTCGTCTCTTTTTGACATTTTCTTTTTAATGTATTCATCAAGTGTCACATTTGACGAGCACCAATGACGAGGTGCGCAGAAAATGTTGTTCGTTGCGCCGGGAATACTTTATCTGCAGTTCTTTGTATCATGTGCTCCTTCAACCTCGCTCTGATTTAGCTACTCTAAACCGTTATCGCTTGCACACAGACACTCATTAGCTCAACTGAGATCGTAGTTTAAAATGACCATTAAAAAAATCGAACAATAAAATACTTATTAAGTAAAAGTACGTCATTTTCATATTCATTCTAATTCAGTCCATGGGGACTCATGTGCGGTCTCGAGAGTGACTACTAGAACCAGCATGTCCATGTGACTTTCGGTAAAATCATCTGCTCCTTTTAGCCACCGTTATCGTTTGCACACAGAAGCTATTTAGTTTGACGTGTGATAATCCGTGAAGGTCGCACTTTGTGCGCTGGTCTGCAGCTCTTGTGATGAATGAAAAGTTAATACCGCATGTATTGCAGCTAAGCGCGTCGGAAGCGAATTTCATCTGGGGGGGCAGTACAAATGGGGGGGCAGTACAAATGGGGGGGCAGTACAAATGGTGGTGCAAAAAAAGTTCACCAAAATTTCTTCACATGAAACATGAAGAAGAGAGAAAGAAGAGGAAAATATATAATACAAAAATATTATCGTTGTAAAAAAAACTGATATTTTGAATAACTTTTCCTTTTAAATTGTTTATCTAGCTAAAAAAGTGCGGGGGCAACTGCCCCCTTGCCCCCCGCTCCCGACGCCAATGATTGCAGCATCCTTTTTCTAGATCACCACGTACACTGGGGCAATAGAGGTCATAGGGCAAGTCCATAAAGGCATGTAAATGTTGAATCGGTAAGTAGTGGCGAATCAAAAAGGGAGCAAATAATTTTCCGTCATGCTCACCAGGATCTGGGATAGTCAGATGCCCATCAATCTGCGTGATAGGGTGTGGAGGTGGCCCCAGTATTAAGGCGCCTCACGCTCCATAGAAAATAAAATGTTGTTCGACACAAATGCTCAATGCAATCCTTATGGTTTATGTTATAATGATTCCCGAAATATTTCGACTCTAGCGATAGCCAGCCATCCGTGAGCTGGAATGATTTGAAATAACCACTAAAAATCTGGCTGGTGTAATAGTTTGCAAAACATTTAATTGTCAGACCGGAAAAAGATCTTCCAATCTGCATTAAAAATTGTAAATGTTTGCAATCAGATTAAAGATAATGCAATTTTTCATGCAAATTTTTGATATTTTTTATTTTATTTCCATACAAAAACTTTCATAATTCAAACAACTTCATTACTTTTATTTTTTTTTTTAATTTCTTGCGATATTTTTTCAGTAGGTGTTTATTTTATAATTAATATTTTACTTTTAATATATATCAAACTAGCTGAACCCGTTGTGCTTCGCTACTCCCCTCGTTATAAAATTAAATTAAAAGTATATATGTTTCACGCCATCGAATTTTCGAAATAAGTCCACCCCAGCGCCACCTACCGTGTCCATTTATACACAAATTATTTTCTTATGATCAAACAAACATACATTCTGAATTTCAGTTAAATTGGTCCATAAATTCAAATTTTCGATATAAGTCCACCCCAGCGCCACCTATCGGGTCCAAATATAGCCTATGTTACCCACCGTACCAAGATGAACATTACCTGAAAATTTCATCAAAATCGGCCCAGCCGTTTTGGAGTCCATACGTTACATACATACACACATCCTATTTTATATATATAGATTAAGCAATTCTGACTAGGAATCAATGCGAGCACTCAAAACCTTTCCAACGATATCTTGAAAGGGAGGATCGCATTAGAAATAATTAAGTTGTTTTAATTTTAGTGAAAATAAATTTGAAAAAAATGCATAAAAAATAAATTATTTTTAATCCGAATGCGAAAATTTTAATTTTTTGATGCAGATTGGAAGACCTTTTTTCCGGCTATAAGTTCTGACAATTTATTTTTTACAACAATTACACAAGCCAATATGTTTACAAAATAACTCGATTTTTAGAGGTTATTTCAAATCATTCCAGCTCACGGATGGCTATCGCTAGAGTCGAAATATTTGGGGAACCATTCTAACATAAGCCATGGATTGTATTGAGCATTTGTGCCGAACAACTTTTTTCGTGAGGCGCCTTACCCAGTATGTCCAGAGTAGCATTCATACAGGAAACCTGCATGCTGTATGCAGGCAGAATCATGGACAAGGCATGTATGGTCATTAAAAAAACCAACAATTATCCAAATTCGCTGAGTATGCGTGTTGTTTGTGCACAGTAGCGAGCATACTAAAATATGTATTCTGTTCTAGTACTAAGGAATGAACCTTGCATGCATAATAGTCTTGCTTAAAAAATATGAACTATCATTGAGCATTTAAACTTTAAGGAGTGCAGTTGTACATAATTTATTAACAAAATATAAATTAATATAACAGAATATAACAACTTTAAGAACTGAAATAAATAAGATGATTAATTAATGACAGCAGCAATTTTTTTTCTTACAATATTAATGCAAATGTATGCATACAGTATTAATGATACTGTATTCATGCAGTATTAATGACAATGAATGCATAGAGTATACTACGAATTTCTCATGCATACAGCAATAGTAATTGTGCGGGTACACAGTACACATGCATTTGTTTGGCATCGTCAAGTAAAATGGAAATGAGCTTGCATTTATGATGGCATGCATATAAAACATCAAACGTATGCCTACATCATCAATGCTGTATGCATGAATGTACTTACTGGGATGTGCTTCATGTGTGCCGACCACTGAACTAAACATTTACGGACGTAAACACAACAAGTAGAGACTTCTCCATGCGTCGCTGTCACAAGTCGCAGCACTCGTCGAATCGCGTGTTCAGCTAGCCGGTGGGAAAACAATCGACGAGCTACTACGCTACTTTGTTGCTCTCGCATAACCGCGAAAAATATTATAGTGTAAAATTTAGTCATATTTTAGTAGAGAAACACGTTTTACTCAATTTAACCAGTTATCTCATAATTCTACACTGTTTCTTGCTGAAAAAAATTACGTCATTTTTGCGAGAAGCCCCCTCTCCCCCACGTGAGATTTAGTGAGATTCTGCTTAACCCCCCCAACCTCCTAAATACCTCACGTAATTAATGGACGCCCCCTAACAAACCATAAAAACGAAAGCATCTAATGTGTATTTATTAGACCTGTCCACGAAATGTATGAGATTTTTCAAAACTCACATTTTTTAATGAGCACTTACAGTTTAAGAATCTCTCAATGATTGAAATAAGAACTGTGAAAAAAGATTTTGAAAAACTTTTGCCAAAAAGTTGCTCAACGCGGTTGAAATCAGGATTTTGGCAATTTTCAAAAATTTTAAAGGTATACGTACAAACAAAATTTGAAATAATTTATTAGTAAATATAAGAAATATCTAAAAGCGCAATCTTTGAGCTAAATGGTCAAGCAAATAAGAAAGAATTCAAAAAGTGAAAATTATTGAGCCGTTTACTTTCTGTAGCCTCTAGAAATCAAAAAATTCAGAAAATTTTCGCAATTTTTTTTTTCAATTCATTATATTTTTTCGAAAAAAGGTTTTTTATATACGTTTGCATATTTTTTATATATTTTTGGAACAATAAGGTATAAAAAAATGTAGGTTAAGAATTTTTGGATGTGTCATTAGTCACTAAACAATTAATTTCTTTATGAAAGCTCTGACTTAAATAGTTTAGTTTTAGTTATATGTGGCAGATTTTTTCTATGATCAGCTACGACTTGAAGCAAATATTGTTTTTGCTCTTCATCCTTCGTTGCACTTGAGTTGTATGATGTTATTAAGGCTACTCCTCTCTCTGCAACGTCGTTCACTATTTGTAAATTTTTAACAATTAAAAGCCCATTTATATAAGATTTGTTGTTTTCCCAATTGTCTACAGCATCGTCCATAAATTCAACTGATAGCTACAGCTTCTCAAAAAAAAAAGAGTGTGTTCTTTGTTACAAAATGCTCCAACTTTAGATCTGATATGTTGTTGATAATAAAAGCTGGTGCTTTTTTGGCCCTAGTGGTATTGCCAGGATTGTTTCTGATGGCGTGCACCATATTATTTCGGGTTTCGTAGCTTAATGATACATCATAAAAAGCTAAACCAACTTATTCTTCCCCTAGGTACCAAAAATGGTTGCTTAATTTTTTAACGCTATATCAGCAGCACTTTTGTGAATACTCTTGTATCTGTAAATTTGTAAAAAAAAGTATGAACTTTTTATGTTTAATTCAATTATTATAATTAATCATATCTTATTTGAACGAAGATTTAACTAACCTGTCAAGACTAAAGATCAACTGAAGATCGTTATATGGAGCTGAAGTTGGAATACTGGATACGAACCAGTACTTTGCATACACCATTACAACAAACAAAGACACATAACGAATCATTTTTTCTTCCTCAGTTTTTAAGACAAACTGCTTTCTAAACATCCATAGTTTTAAACAGTAAATTGCTTTGCTCATCCACCTAGCTCGATGCATAGCTCCAGGATATTTAAATTTAAATATGGTGCACGCTATCAGAAACAATCCTGGCAATACCACTAGGGCCAAAAAAGCACCAGCTTTTATTATCAACAACATATCAGATCTAAAGTTGGAGCAGTTTGTAACAAAGAACACACTCTTTTTTTTGAGAAGCTGCAGCTATCAGTTGAATTTATGGATGATGCAATAGACAATTGGGAAAACAACAAATCTTATATAAATGGGCTTTTAATTGTTAAAAATTTACAAATTGTGAACGACGTTGCAGAGAGAGAAGTAGCTTTAATAACATCATACAACTCAAGTGCAACGAAGGATGAAGAGCAAAAACAATATTTGCTTCAAGTCGTAGGTGATCATAGAAAAAATCTGCCACATATAACTAAAACTAAACTATTTAAGTCAGATCTTTCATAAAGAAATTAATTGTTTAGTGACTAATGACACATCCAAAAATTCTTAACCTACATTTTTTTATACCTTATTGCTCCAAGAATATATAAAAAATTTTTTTCGAAAAAATAGAATGAATTGAAAAAAAAAATTGCGAAAATTTTCTGAATTTTTTGATTTCTAGAGGCTACAGAAAGTAAACGGCTCAATAATTTTCACTTTTTGAATTTTTTCTTATTCGCTTGACCATTAAGGTCAAAGATTGCTCTTTTAGATATTTCTTATATTTACTAATAAATTATTTAAAATTTTGTTTGTACGTATACCTTTAAGATTTTCGAAAATTGCCAAAATCCTGACTTCAACCGCGTTGAGCAACTTTTTGGCAAAAGTTTTTCAAAATCTTTTTTCACAGTTCTTATTTCAATCACTGAGGGATTCTAAAACTGTAAGTGCTCATTAAAAAATGTGAACTTTGGAAATCTGGACAGGTCTAGTATTTATATATGAAAATTTTACATATATATTAATAACAACTACAATAACAAAAGCAGAATAACAACAAACGATACGATTGCGAACCAAACGAACAACAACATACCCAACTAGAACTGATGGTCCATATTTGGGTTGCAGCGACGTCGTAGCGTTTATTTTTGTGTCAAAATTGACATGATGTTACGTATTGTTACGTAAAAGAGACCACTATGATTCGAAAGTGGTGCAACACAATGCCGACATTAGGTCTGTTCGCGTACTTTTCTGGTAAAAAAATTAAAAACGTCAAAAGTAATAAAATTGAGAGAGAATTAACTTAAACTTTAAAAAGTAAACGAACGCTTTCTGGTAAAATAATGAAAAATGTCAAATACGTCTAAGAAAATCTAAAAAAACTTAGCTGCTACACACACACAGCTACCATTTGACAGTTTTCATCTTTTAACAAGATGAAATTCTTCTTGTAAAAACTTCAAAAAACTTGAACGGAGAGAAAATGTGATTTCCTCTCTATTACCCAATTCTCTCAGTAAACGAACACTTTTCAGGCACTTTCTAGTAAAAACTTTTGAAATATTTCGTTTGCATTCGACTACGCGAACAGACATATTGTGTTAGTGAAAATTACTTTGAAGTGACTTATCAGATTTTAGTATAAATGCATTACAGAGTTGCCAATTTTGCTTACAGCCATAAATATAATTATTTTATAATTATAATTTATATAATAGATAGGAGTACAACATAATCTTAAGTGTTTTGGATATTATTTGGAACTAAATGTAGATGGAAAAGAAGATTTTCGGTAAAATAACAGCCAAAACTTCTTAAAAATTGAAGCGCAAGCTAAATTCAGAAAATATTATAGTAATTTCATATATTAATAAAAAAATGTTCTAAAAAGTTTTGTGGAAAAAATGTTGTACACAAATTTCAGTAATGGTTTTTAATGTAAGCAATCAATAAAACATAGTTAAAAAGCTTTTCAATACAATATAAAAGCATTTTCATGTTCATTGTTAGAAAAATATAATAATAATTTGCGTCCACCATTTTAAATAGAAAGAGCCTACACTTGGGTCGCAATTAGCTAAATCGTTGCAACATTCTGTGACCTAGTGGTAAAGTAGTATTAAAAAGGAAAGTCACATTAAAGGCATGGTTACAATATAGGAATTGTTCCAACATAGTAAAAATAACGTATTTGTGTGCCATTTTATTTCTAAAACGGAAATAACACTAAATAGGAATTTTTACAAACATTTCCCACAAAATATTTTCCAAATCAGTATCGCTGCAACGTCGTCATGTAAAAAATGTGTCCTTAGTAACCTGTGGTCGCAAAATTCTACTTGGGTAACAACTGAGCACTACAGTAAGGGTATTCAGAGGTAGTCTTGTTACGGTGTTGGATTGCTGAAGTGTTGATTATATTAACAACACAACCACAAAATGCACGTCTTGTCATATTTCAACAACTCAACACTCTAATAATACCTGGACCCTATAGTTATGAGTGTTGGTACGGTGTTGAATATTTTTGTTGTCAGTTAACAATCTAATTTTGACAGAAGTGTAGGTGCAGCAAAATAATTTTTGAGGGTGTTCACACGTACATCAAAATTTCAACAATTTAACACCGTAACAAGTCTACCTCTGAATACCCTTAGTGCATTTTGGGCCCTTAACAATGACAAAACAAATTTTTTTGAAAAAACAACAAAATAGGAGTATTCACGTTGTGATGTATATGTGATAAATTTTTAAAAAAATATACAATATTTACAAGTTATTGTGAACGAACATTCAATAAAGTCTTGTATTTTTAAAATCAGCTGGTTTTAGTTTTTACCTTTGTTTGGAAATATAAATTGAAATCATCATTTAACTGTAGGAAATCATAAAAAAATTTAAACGAAACTGTAGGGGGTGGTCCATTTTTGATATAAGTAAACTTTTTAAAACTTTTTTATTAGCTTCACTTCTTGTCTGTAACATACAAATCTTGGAATCCATTTTATAACCAACTTCCCGATGAGCTAGAGTTTTGAAACCTTAAATGTAGCTCAGAACTGGATGACAAAACAATAATCACTTACTTCTTTTTTGGTGTACGTTTATTTGTTTAGCTAAAATGCGAAATTATTTGATACATACATGCATACATATTAAAAATGAAACAAAAATACTAAAAAGCTCTGTGACATTTAAAAAATTCACAACTGAAGTGAATTTATGAAGTCATTTAGAAAGAGTTTTAGTGTGAGTTCAGTAGCTCAGGGCGCAGGACGCAGGGCGCATGCTTTATAGTCGTGAGGTTGTGAGTTCGAGCCTCAACAATGTCAATGGATTTTTTCCGGTTTTTTGTTTCATTTTTAATATTTATGGAACTATTTCGGTTTCTTGAACAAATTCATTTGTCACCTTAAGTCGTGAATTTTTAAAGTTTTTAACAGAATTCAAACAATTTTTTGTAAATTTTCATTGATAAATCAGTTGTTTTATGGAAACACAGCATAAAACTGCGTGTATGTATAAAAAGTGTTTTGCGTGTTATAAAAATTGCAACAGTCAAAGAGACAACAACAACAACAAAAACACAACGAAAGCTACGCCTAGAGAAGGAGAAGCACATAAATCGATCAGTGTCGCCAGATGAAATTACTGCCAAAATTATCTTTTTCTCGCACTTAATTCTCACAAATTACCACACTCCCAAAATACCTCAAACTACCACAAAATACCTCAAAATTTCCACAATTAACCACAATACTTAATATTGTAATCACATATTAATCGTTAATATTCTCTACCGCATGCGCTCCACGTTTTTAGGAGAACTACAAGCTCCATTCTAGGAGAAATTATTTTATACTTTTTAGTTCGTTTTAAAAACGTGTTATATAAAATTTTTTTTTTACTTTAATAATTATTTATTTTTATAACAATTTTATTTTTATAAATTATTTTGGATGAATTATGTTGTACAATAGAAATTATATTATAGAATGCAAATTTTTGAAAACAAATTTTTGATAATAAAAAATTGACAATAATGAAAATAAAATTTTTTAATTATATTATAAATTAAAGTAAAGTTTATTTTCTAATGTCTGTGTGATTTGTGAGTGTTATTTATGTGTGTGATTTATTTGGTGGTAAGGCAATAACTTATAATATTTTTATTTTATTCTTTTAGTAGCTGGTAGCTTCCTCCGTGTTTAGTATAAATGCTTTTGCGATCAGGTGATCACATAAACAACGAAATTTACAAAGAATACAATACTGTTTCATCCATGGCAGAATAATGAGGTAGGGTAAGTAGCACTGACAAGACCTATCGTTAATGTCAAAATAATAAAATATAGTGCTGCCATATCACAATTTAAAATCCAATGAAAAAGCCATACTTTGTTTCTGATGAAATCCTTTACAAAAAATTCTTCAAAACGGAGAAGTATAGGATTTTTGTTTTAGGCAAGCTTGAAGCAGACTTATTCTGCTTATATACAGTATATCAAAAAATTATTAACACCCTACTTAAGTTTTTAAAATTTGTCATATTTTTTTTTTAAATGGCATCACAGCGTGGCAAAAACTTTATGTAATACTCTTCATAATATGATTTTTAAATATGTACCTAAATTTGTCTAAAATACCTGGTAATTTTTTTAAGTTTCATTACTTTTTTGGAAAACTACTAATTAAAACCCAAACAATTATTCACACCCCTGTATTTAAGTAACGGTTTTTGTTATTGTTTTCGAACATGACCTTGATTTTAAAGCTGCAACAAATTATTATGTGTACTTACGATAACTTTAGTTGATTTTTGTATGCAAAGTGGTCAAGATGAAAAAGAAAGGCGAATTATCTATCGGTATTCGAGAAAAAATTGTGGAGTTACACAAAAAAGTCGATGGATACAAAAAAATAAGTAAAAATCTTCAAATAAGTATAAATACTGTTGCATCAATAATAAAAAAGTTTAAAAAAACCAAAAAAATTGAAAATATAAGTGGAAGAGGACGGAAAAAAAAGACCACCGCCCGAATTGATGCACACATAATAAGAGAAGTAAAAAAGAACCGACGTTTATCAGCTCCAAAAATAGCTGCGGATATAGAAAATAGTTTTAAAGTTAAGATTTCAAATGAAACTGTACGAAACCGAATTAAAGCTGCTGGATTTGATGGAAAAATTGCAGTAAGAAAGCCTTTAATTTCGAATAGAAACCAAAAGCGCAGGCTACAATGGGCTCAACAAAAATTGAACTGGTCACTCGATGATTGGAAGCGTGTAATTTGGTCGGATGAGACAAAAATTGTGCTCTTTGGGTCAGATGGACTGATTAGAGTTTGGAGGAGGCCAGGTGAACGTTATAAGAAGGAGTGCTTGCGACTTACCGTCAAGCATGGTGGAGGTACATTGTTTCTTTTAACTTGTGAAAATAGACATGTTGTTAAGATTTTTGTTCCTCTTAGGAAAAGTCATGATATGGGGTAGTATGGCTTGGAATGGATGTGGAGAAATGGAATTTATTGACGGGATTATGAATAAAGAAAAATATCTAAGGATATTGCACACTAAACTAAAACCAACCGCACGTTTGCTTGCGCTCGAATCGGATTATATTTTCCAGCAGGATGGAGATCCGAAGCATACGGCCAAGATTGTCTCTGAATGGTTTAAAGACAACAACATTCGGGTTTTGGACTGGCCGGCACAATCGCCCGACCTAAACCCTATCGAGCACCTATGGTCTATTGTTAAAAATCGGGTTGCCAAGGCGAATCCTTCAAATATTTTAAATTTAAAGGATATTATCAAAAAGGAATGGGAAAATATTAGTCCAAGTGTTACTAAAGCATTAGTAGAGTCCATGCCGAGAAGGTGCGCAGCAGTAATTGCCGCTAAAGGCGGTCATACCAAATATTAAAAGAGGGGTGTGAATAATTGTTTGGTATTTTTTTTTCTATGTTTTATAAAAATTAATATTTTTAAAAATTAAGAAGTATATAAACTTTGAAATAATTCTGGTCATATTTTGTGATTAAATAAAGAACTTGTTTATTTATGTTTTAACCACCAGTGTATTTATTTGTCAACAAAAATTTTTGATGAATCAAAAATTGTTTGAGGGTGTTAATAATTATTTGATATACTGTATAATATATATAATTATAATATATACTCATTTAATATTATTTACCCTTCATAAAAGTCCTTTTCCAAGTGTTTATCCCTAAAATATTATTAGTAGAAAAAACTGACAACTCTAAAAAACACTTTGACATTAACGAAGACCTATCGTCAAAGCTACTTACCCTACCTTATTATTCGTGTCTGTGTGTCAAAAGGAAACATTTCAGTCGTGGTAGGATAGAAAATATCAAGTTGAATTGAATTTGTGTGTGTTGAAATAAATTTGTCTTTTTTGCTGTGTCGAATGGACGATGAAATTTTGACAATTACAAATTTTGACGTTTCACATTTCGGTCGTGTTTTAGCGCAAATATTTTATTTAATTTGCATTCTATTCAATTTGCGACATATTTAATTCGAGTGCTTGTACTTGCAACTCATTTCGTAAACTTGTAATATTGTAAACTTAAAAAACTTAAAAAATAATAAAAAAAAAAAACAAAAGTGCTTGAGTTTGTGTGTGCGAGTGTGTGAGCCAACGATCTCCCGGTGCATCAGCAAGTGCAGCAAAGTTAAATTGGCTTTCTTTACTGACGAACGTCCTCCAAGTGCCAAGTGCCAGCAGCACAAGCAAGTGATGTGCAAAATTTCTTGCTGGCCAACATCCTCTAAGTGCTATCACCAGCAGCACAAGCAAGTGCAGCGCAAATTTCTTGATTCTTTTGCTTGCCAACGTTCTCCGAGAGTCGCCACGAGCAGCACCAGCAAGTGCAGCACAATTCAATTGACTGGTCAACTCTCCAATATTTCAGAAGCACCATTTCAGCATGTCTCAAACGCAGAGGCAAATTTCTGCCATTATACTCCGGCGTGAATTAAATAAATTGAAAGGGGAGAATTTGCGCTTCATTTGCTTGTTCTGCTCTTGCATGTGGTGCTGGAGGATGTTGGCTAGCAAAGAAAGCCAATTTAACTTTGCTGGACTTGCTGATGTACCCTGAGATCGTTGGCCCACAAACACGCAAACACAAACTCAAGCACTTTAGTTTTTTTTTATTTTTATTATTTTGTTATTTTTTAAGTTTACAATATAACAAGTTTGCGAAATAAGTTGCAAGTACAAGCACTCGAATTAAATACGTCGCGGAAATTGATGTTATGTTTTTTTTATTTTTGAGTGAGTCAAATTTTGACAATCGAAAGCGAATTTTTGACTCACTCAAAAATAAAAAAAAACATAACATCAATTTCCGCGACGTATTTAATTCGAGTTATAAATTTGTAGTAGCCCCTGGGGCTAGCACAAATTTTGACAATTATATTCACCTCACAAATGCCAAAAATTGCTTTGCAACTGTCAAAATTTGATCATCCGACTGAAAAGTTTCCGATTGACACACAGCCTACATATATTAAATTTATGAAAAATAACAATACTTGGGCTAATACTCTAGATCGTAAATACCCCTATTATATTTACTTTTATAATTTTGAGAAAAGTTTATTTGAGCGAGCATCCCAACTTAAATGCATTTTCAACGTACCAATTTATGTGGCCAACTTACTCATTTGCTAAACAACTGCTACACCTTGTGTATTTATAATGCTATCTTACACAATTACATTCCGTAAAGCTCATAGTATAATTTTGAATAAAAATATGTTGTAAAAAACGCAGCAATCAAATGCATCTTTAGAAATCACTTATTATGAAAAAGTCTGATATTAAGGCAATTGTGGGTTCATTTGCTGAGAAACGCCAACATTTCTCTATAATATTTTCATGTTTCATTTGGCACATCAAAAATGACAATTAAATTTCAGCAGATAGATATCATGATAAAATTATTTATCAGGTGGCCTTGACGACTACCTATTTTCTCACGAGCTGCGGCCAACGAACGTCAAACAAAAGAAAACATAAAACGAGCGTTCAATAACAGTTTTTTTTTTAACAAAACTAACATGAAATTTATGCCCCTATTATGTATTACAACTCAACTTAAGTTGACTAGATTCAACTAATTTTTTTTCTCATAATTTATTACATACATTCCAGTTGAACTATGTTGTTTGAAAATTCTTAAAAGATTAAGGCAAACTACATGGTTCAACTAAAATAAATGTAATACGTTATATGAAAAAAATTTAGTTGAATCTAGTCAACTTAAGTTGAGTTATTTTATAGGGGCCTTAGTTTCATGACACAAAACATTTTTGATGTGTCCATTTTGCATCAGCTACCATAGCACGCTCTCGTTTTGATTTTCTTTTGGTTGACATACGTTGACCGCAGCAAAAATTGTCGCTCCTACTTCATAATAATTATACTACGGTAGATATCATCTTATTTCTCCCAACGAGTGAAAAGTTACTGATTGGCACCAGTGTTGCCACTCACTGCATTTTCTTTGTAGCAAAAAATGTATCAAGTCTTGCTGCAAAGTAGCCAAAAAAATTTTAAGCCTAGCTTAACACGATGTAACAGTCATTTTGCACTTTTGAAATGACCAAGTGTAGGTTGTAGGTCTGGTCGAGCACAACACAAAACAGCGGATAAAAGTTGTCTAACACCTTGAAAATTTTGACTTACCGTAAAAAAACGAGTTTTGCGATAATTCATGCACTTTCTACCAATTTACTCAATCAGTTATCAACTGCTTTAAGATTTTATGCCAGTTTCGTAAAGATAATTGCCTTTATTCTTGTTGTCACCTCGCCTATGTGAGAGTTATCACACTCGTGTCACGTCACTAGAAATCTGGTATTCTTGTTGTCATGTGACGTGAGTTTGTAAACTACGCTATGTGAGAGTTCTCATACTCGTGTCACGCCACTATAAATCTGGTATTCTTGTTGTCATGTAACGTAGTTTACAAACTCACGTCACATGACAACAAGAATACCAGATTTCTAGTGACGTGACACGAGTATGAGAACTCTCACATAGGCGAGGTGACAACAAGAATAAGGTCAAATATAAACTTTTTTATTTTAATTTATTCAACTTTACAATTTATTGGAAACAAATAAATTCAACAAGTTATATGAAAATTAAAAAAAATGCTTTTAAATAAAGTTCCATAACTTTGTCAACTTTTTGTCTATTTTAAATAACGAACACTCAATTTACTCGTAAAATAAATGTACGTTTTTTCTAATATTTATACGACTGCTGTCATGTTTCCCTCCGACCTACCTTTGGTTGTGGGGTCGATGCGTCATGTGGCAAGGTAGCCCTTGTTGCGCATCACTGTCGTCCCTCTGGCAGCACTGGTACGCTGGCGTATCGCGCGGCTAAGGCTCGCCGGATGGGGTGGTGTTCTTGCCAGCCTGGTCCGACAGCAGGAAACTACACATGAATAAAAATCGTACCAGCTGAAAAGAAAATTACCGCCTGGTGAAAAAAACCCGGAAAAACCCATAACCAACGTAAAATCTCGAAAAACGATAAATAAAAACCCGCTTATTTTTACGAACACGACGAAGGAATAAGACTCGGTTGCTTACGGTTGCCCCTTTGGCACGTCTCGTGGGTCGATCTTCGCTGTCGGTTGATCGCCCTTGGCTAACCCGCCCCTTCTGGCCACAAAAGACCAGCCACGGTGACCCTTCGCCTGTGTCTAGGTCACCCCAATACTTCTTTACTCACGCCCCTCCGTTACGATTCACGCCACCTGCCCTTGTTAAATTAAGGAAACATGGTTGCTATATCCAATTTCAATTTAACATTTATTTAATAACAACCAACTTTAACATTGTCTCATTCTTTTTTTTTTTTATTACTTAAACTAATACAATTGAAGGTAAGATTATTATTAGAGCTATTTTAAAATATTTACCAAATACTAAGTCAAAGAATATTCTTGCAATACCGCATAGAAAAATTAACAATTTCTTTCTAAGCGCTGGACCAATATACCATTAGGATTACAGTAGTTAAACTTAAACGCAATGCGTTTTTTTTTTTTCAAAGGCATTTTTCAACTTACAACTTTTCAACTTACAATTTAAAAAAAAAAAAAAAAAAAAAAAAAAATCAAGAAACTATTTCCACTCTAATTCGATGTTCTCTAGGTTATAAAAAATAGTCGCATACAAAAAAAATTAAGGAATAACCGTAACGATAATAGGCAAAACTTTTCCGAAAAATAATAATTGATGAAAGTATAGAATTCTTGTTGTTTTTTTTTTCGCGTTTATTTTCGTTTAGTTTTTAATTAAGTTGTATTGCTTTTAGTTTAGTTTCTAATTAAGCTGTTTTTATTTTAGTTTAGTTTCTAATTAACCTTTTTTTCATTTTAGTCTAGTTTCTAATTAAGTTGCGTTGATTTCAGTTTAGTTTCTAATTAAGTTGTTTTTATTTTAGCTAAGTTTTTATTAAGTAGTTTTCTTTTAGTTTAATTTTTTTTATTTTTTTTTTTTTTTATTTAGTAGTTTTTATTTTAGCTTAGTTCTTTAATTAGTCGTTTTTAAGTTGTCTTTATTTTAGCTTAGTTTTTATTAAGTAGTTTTTATTTTAGTTTGGTTTGTAATTATCTCGCGTTTAATCATATAGCTTTTATTTTAGATTAGTTTTTAATTAAGTTGGTTTATCTTAGCTTAGTTTTTAATTAAGTGGTCTCTAATTATATTGTTTTGGTTTTTTAGTTTAGTTCTTAATTATGTTGTTTTTAGTTATATCGCGCTTATTTTAGTTTAGTTTTTAATTAAGTTGTTTTTATTTCCGTTTAGTTTTTAATTAAGTTGTTTTTATGTTAGTTTAGTTTTTAATTAAGTTGTTTTATTTAGTTTAGTTTTTAATTAAGTTGTTTTTATTTCCGTTTAGTTTTTAATTAAGTTGTTTTTATGTTAGTTTAGTTTTTAATTAAGTTGTTTTATTTAGTTTAGTTTTTAATTGAGTTGTTTTTATTTTAGTTTAGTCTTTAATTATATGGTTTTGGTTTTTTGTTTAGTTCTTAATTCTGTTGATTTTAAATATATCGCGCTTATTTTAGTTTAGTTTTTTATTAAGTTGTCTTTATTTCAGTTTAGTTTTAATTAAGTTGTTTTTATTCTAGTTTATTTTTTCATTATCTCGCGTTTAATCATATAGCTTTTATTTTAGTTTAGTTTTTAATTAAATCGTTTTTATTCTAGCCTAGTTTTTATTAAGTAGTTTTCTTTTAGTTTAAATTTTTTTTTTTTCTTAGTAGTTTTAGTTTAGCTTAGTTCTTAATTAAGTTGTTTTTAATTCTATCGTGCTTATTTTAGTTTAGTTTTTAATTAAGTTGTTTTTATTTTAGTTTAGTTTCTAATTAAGTTGTTTTGATTTTAGTTTAGTTTCCTATTAAATGGTTAATTTTTTTGTTTTATTTCTGTTAGTTTATTTGTATGACCTGCCCTTTTTTTTCAACTTTATACTATTTTACACAAGTATTAAAAATGGCCGTTTAAAATTTTTTATAAATTTGCTCTACACTGTATGCCTTAAAGGTAAAAATTAGCATCGTTTTACAACAAATTCTCCCTTTAAATTAATATCCAAAATTATCAAAAGTCCAGTTGTAAAAATATAGATGTAAAAAAAACGAACGGAAAGCCAAAGTTTTGTAATAGTAAAAAGCAAAAAAACTTCTTTACATGTGACAAGCAAGAGAGCAAGGGCCGCGATTTCGGGATTTTAGCCAAAAACAAACAAAAGTCAAGACTTAATTCTAAAGTAAGAATTCTACCAAAATAAATATATAAAGGTCACTGCATTCTTGCCAAAATTTAGCATCCGCCACCCAACATGTTGCGTTTGCAATTATTTAAATTAATCGAATACACGCTTACCAATCCCAGGCCGCAATTCGCAAACCTGGGGTGAGTGCCGCAATGGTGGAGGTAGTTGGTGTTGTCGCTACTGGTGGTGCTGGTGATGCCGTTGGCCACCCGCTAGCTGATGCTGGCAAACGCTGAAGGTTGGTGGGTTGACGATGGTGGAGCTGGTTGTGATGACCTGGCTGGTGATGTCGTTGTTGTTGTTGTTGTTGTTGTACTCTCCTGGTGTTGTTGGAGCTGGCTGGCTGGGTGCTTTGGAGGCGGGAAGGTTAGTCGGATACCTTTATTTTTTTTTTTTAATACCCGGTGCCCAAGAACACCTGCTTACCTGGCTGCTGGTGATGACTTGTCCGATGAGGTTGGCGTTGGTGGCGTTGGTCCTTTGCGGTGCGCTAGCTGACGAGGCGATAGTAGGTGGTGACGACACGCTAAAGCACTAACTGGTGATGGATTTGTTGTGGCTGGTTAGGTAGCGGCTAGTTACATGCGGGGTCGCTAGCTGTGGTCGTTGACGGTAGCGCTGTTTGTCGTTGGTTGCGTTGGTTTTTTTTTTTCTTTTCGCTCGCCGATATTAGTGTTGTATTTGTACATATATTCTATCTTCTTGTGTTACAGTCAATGCTGTTGTTGCTTCTAGCAAACTAACATTTTATCCTTCCACTTTTCCAAATTGGTTACAATCAGTATTTCATATATCCCCATCTAGATAAATCTATCTATATATATATATATAGATACATAACAATTCACATCTAAACGTGCAAGTTAAAATCTTATTTTTATTACCTCTCCAAGCGTTGAAAATTAGCCAACACCAAATATTGGCCCAAACGACACGAAAGCTGCTGACTTCGAACTTTGCTTCTGTGCGCGAACGTTTGCAGCAATGGCAAGATCGAATCTTTATATATTTTAATCAGTTTTAAACACAAAAATTATTGAAATTAATCGATCGCGTAAAGAAATCACTAAATTTGCTAAACAACGACAACCAACGCTCCATGATATTTGTTCACCTTTTGCAGTGTCGGCAACAGCAACGTCTCCCCAGCTTTGTATTTTTTTCCAGTTCAATGATTTTAGGTACTTTGGCAGTGTTGCCACGTGTTATCGGTTAAGGTTAGTATGCATTCCCTTTTTAGGCATTCAGACGGGCCAACTACCGATGTTGTTCCAACTTCGCTCCCTTTTCGGTGGAATCGACCATAACCGAGGGGAGTAGGTAATGGTTGGTTTGGACTTTTGGATGACACGTCGACAAATGGCCGTTAACCGACGCTTGTTTCGGTATTCCGATTGGCTCCCGATTCAGGCGCGTGTCGGATCACACCATTTTCCTGAACGGTTTATGCCTGCTGAAACGAATGGTCCCATTTTTGTTGGTATTTTTCCTTTCACTCCCCTGTATGGCCATTTTGTTTGCCCGAACATACTCGAACATCATTGAGGTGCCACATTTAAATGAAAAAGTTGTGTGCACTAACACACTAGAGGGCGCTGGTGGAAATACCATGGGTATTCATAAGATGTATTATTCCCTATGTGCAGGTGCCCATGACAAACCCAGGGACTCTCGACAAGCTTCTCGGCTTCAGAGATACATGGGAAAAGATGGCATCATTGGCTCTCTCAACCTACATTCGAACTTGATTATTGTTTTACGTCTTTCGCGTGAAAAATTCCTATCGTCTTGCCACTTAAATCTTCCAACTCATACAGGCTATTACCTACTGCCCTCACTATTCGACACTTTAGAAAACGCTTTGAAAGTTTCGCGCTGATTTGCTTGGAGAAATCACTAAGCTGAAAGTTCCGTCGGTAGACTTCCTGTCCAGGTTGAAATTTAACTTTTCGACTTTTCAAGTCATACCTTTTAACATTCTGTTCGTGACTCTTATGTAGCTGTTCGCGGATTTTGTTGCGAATCAAGTCTTGCCGAACCGGCTTCGGTATCACCAACGTCTCAGGATCGCTAAGCACACCTAGTTTCTTTGCTATTTTATAGGCGCTTGCATGCGTGATCATGTTGTGACCGAAGAGAGCAAAATAAGGAGGCATTCCTATCGAGGAGTGTACCGAAGAACGCAAGGCACATTCAATGTCAGATAAGTGTTGATCCCAGTTGGTTTGATCTTGGTCGAGATACGACCGAATCGCCGCGAGAATGGACTGGTTGACCCTCTCTGAAGCGTTGGCTTGAGGAGCGTAATTAGCAGTGCGTACATGTCTTATTCCAAAATTATCGATCATTTCGGCAAATTCTTTACTTAAAAATTGCACGCCATTGTCAGACATAAGTATTTCTGGGGTACCGAATTTATGGAAAACTTCTGAAATTAGAAACCGGATTACATTTCGCGCGGTCGCTTTCGTCATCGCCTTTAACAGGGTAAATTTTGTGAAATAGTCTAAGACTATAAAGATATAGGTATTTTTCTTTTTCGAACGAACGTATGGACCGAGGAAATCCACGTAAATTTTTTGAAAAGGCCGTACTATTTGCGACTCTTGCCCCATAGGTGGTCTTAGAACCATTTGGGCTGGTTTGCATTCTTTACAGACTTGACAATCATTAACGAAATTGAGGACCTGTTGGTTCATATTTGGCCAGTAAAAATATTCTTTTATGCGCTTAAGAGTTTTGGTGAAACCACCATGCGCGACTTGAGGAGGTTGGTGTGCGTTAGCAATAATTGAATGCGTCAAAGGCGCTGGAACCCATAGTTTCCATGCGAAATCTTCACCATCGGGTGTACCATCATATGGAACCGTACGCTTGTAGGCAAAGCCATCAATCACCTTGAGGTCAGGCAACTGGGAGTGATTTTCGGTTATGGTATTTAACAATTCCATATACTCTTCGCTTTGAAACTCTGTTGACTCTAGGTCAATCAGTGCCTTTACCTCACAACTTATTTCGTCCATGTCGTAGCGTGATAACGTGTCGGGAACGATGTTCTGAGCCCCTTTACGGTGATCTATCTCGAAGCTAAAGCTTTGCAGATACAAACTCCACCTCGCCAATCGACTGGTTAAGTCTTTATGCGACATTAGCCATTTTAGGCTGGAGTGATCCGTTATCACTGTAAAAGGCATTAGCTCGATGTAGGCTCTAAACTTCGTTATCCCCATTACCACCGCTAGACATTCGCGCTCAGTTACTGAATAATTCTTCTGCGCAGGCGTGAGCTTCTTTGAATAATAGGCGATAGGATGTTCGCCACCCTCATCATCTTTTTGAAACAACACGCCGCCAATTCCGATGTTAGAAGCATCTGTTTGCACATAAAAATGTTTCGAAAAATCTGGATGTACCAGGACTGGACTAGAAATAAGAGCTGTTTTTAATTTATCGAAGGCGCTCTTAGCCTCATCACCGAACTCAAAAGTTTTCGCTTTTTTCAGCGTGTCAAAAATAGGTGCTGCTATAGTAGCATAATCGCGAATAAAGCGACGGTACCATCCCGTGGCTCCCATAAAACTTCGTACCTGCTTCGGAGTTTTTGGATAGGTATATCGGTCAATGGCATGAACCTTGTCGGGGTCTGGTCTTAATTTACCCTCGCCTACAATATAACCTAAATATCTTAGCTCGCTACAACAAAATTTTGACTTGGCCACATTTATGGTTAAGTTGGCCGAACTTAACAACTGCGCTACCTGCTCTAACTTTTTGAGGTGACTATCGAAATCTGAAGACACAACCAGGAGATCGTCCAAATAAATGAAAACGCTTTCACGAAGATTGGCTGGCACGACTTTGTCCATCAACCGACATAACCTTTGGGCTGCATTACATAGCCCAAACGGCATGACGGTAAATTGACAAAGCGGACGACCTGGCACTGTAAACGCGGTTTTCTCCCTACTACTGACGGCAAGCGGAATTTGCCAGAAGGCATCCTTAAGATCCACACTTGAAATAAAGTGTGTGTCGCCAAGACGACTGAGCAATCCCTCTATGTGTGGAAGTGGGTAGGCGTCCTTCACTGTGAGTGCATTGAGCTTGCGAGCGTCCAGGCACAGTCGACATTTCTCGCCTTTTCGCACGAAGGCCACTCGATTGTTCCAGGGACTTTCGCTCGGCTCAATGACTCCCAGTGAAAGCATCCTATCCAGCTCCGCAAACATGAGACCCTGAACAGCCGGTGAGACTGGGTAGTGCTTATCTTTCACAGGCACTGCGTCGCCGGTATCAATATAGTGCTCTTCTAAAGACGTCTTGCCTAGACCTTTCTTCGTGAAGCAGGGAAATTTTGCTATAACTGCGTTAAGCCGGTGTTGTTGCTGCGCTGTCAAAACTTTCATTTTCGGTGTTGCATGACTTTGGACCTCTTCCTCCAAAGCTATGTTGTTGGTCGTTATGCTATCAACTTTGAGCTGCATTAGATTGAATTTCTTAATGAAATCTACACCTAGAAACAATTCTCGTTTTAGAGAAGGTGTTAAATAAAAAACAATCTCCTGCTCCTGGTTATCGAATTTAATTTTAGCTTTAACGCGACCTACGATTGAATGCATTCGCCCATCGGCAGTTTTGACGAAAGATTTAAACTTAAAAATTGGCAACTTGCACTTTTCTACAAAACTTAAGCAGTTATTCCCTAAACACGACACTGTTGCTCCACTGTCCAATAATCCCTCGATTCGCTGTCCATTGATTTCGATGTTCGTATAAAATCTACTGTCTTCGCCCTCATAAAGTTCTGATGCTGAAATTTCTTTATAATTATTTTTCCTCAAACGATATCTAACCCTGGCTTTTTCAATTTTTGTTGGCTGTTCTGAAAATATTCTTTTTCTGACTTCCTCATAGTTCTTGAGTCTCACATGAAATGGCTTGATTTCTTTTAACTTTACCTCAACGGTATTTACGGCTTGATCGCAACTACTTTGATTACTCTTATTCTTAGATGTTAAAACAACAATTTTCTTTTCTATATCGGTCTGGGTGGCTGAGGTTAGTCATTCCGTCGTTTCCTGAGTTTGAGTTTGCGTTTGAGCTGATCTAGACTCCACCTGCACACTTCTATTTGGCCTAGCAGTTCCCTGACATTTCGGACACTTTGGGGTAACTACGCCCTCCGTTCCGCACCTATAGCAAAAAATTCGCCTTACGGCTGCCGTACACTCAACGAAATTGTGCCCAGGCTGTTTGCAGTTCCAGCATGGAAAAATTCGAGAGGAATTTATGACGTCTAAATCGAAAGCTTGAGTGGAAAGGTCTGGCTCTATATTTAACTCATGCACTTGCGCATTGCGAGGTACATATTGACGCGTAGGCGGTTGATACGCCTGTCGTGGGTAGTTTATATGAGTTTCAGCCTTTTTACAGGCTTTGCAAAACTCAGTCAAACCCTCTATGCGCATGGCAAATAGTAGCTGTGACATCTCTTTCCTCAGGTTGCTCCTCATTATCTCCACTAAATCCTGTTCAGCCAGTGGATTACGCTGTTGGTTCCTCAGGGTCAAAACAGATTGATAAAAGTCGTCGAAAGTTTCATCCCGTTGTTGTCTTCGATCCATAATTTGTCTTTGGATCTCGAAGTCGCTTTCGTGTCGCTTAAATTGTGCTACAAGCGCTTCTCGAAGTGCGAACCAACTAGGTATTCGGTTTAACCGTCGAAATCCCCAGAACCATTGAGCTGCGTTTCCAGTTAGCAAACTATGAAAATTTCTAATTACTTCAGGCCATGGATATCGGTAATCATTACACAAGGTCTCTACTCGAAAAACGAATTCGTCCACGCTGATTGACTTATTTGTACCATCGAACTTAAATCCCCATTTGTCCATTTCTACACGTCGCGGTTGTTCAGGCTGATGGTAATGTGTAACCGGCGCTTGTACAGGCCCTGTATATGCAAAGGCACTCGGCTGACGTATCGAGGGTCCAGCTCGTTGCTCTTGGTGTCGATTTCTGGTCTCTACATGATACGTCTGCGACTGAGAAAAAACTTGCGGCTGCGGTACGATCGTCGGTTGCGGCCTATGCGGTGGTGGTTGTGAAAAATCTGGGAAAGATTGCGAGATGCTCCTGGTATCCTGAGATCCAATTTGTTGTTGCTGCTCCATATTTCGATCTGGCCATGCCTGTGAAATGCTAGACGGGGGTGGTGGAGGTGGTGGTTGTAAAGTCACTAACTTCGTAACCGCTGGTCGGCTCTCTGAATACTGAGGCGTCATCGACCCTAAGCTTTCGGCTATTAATTGTGGGACTAATACCCGCAAACGTTCCTCCATTCCCGACATCAGATCCACTTGGGCTAAGCCCACTGCTGACTTGACGTAATCCCTTATATTGATGCTCGAGTTGACCACACCTTGGGACGCTGGTGCTCTTCCTGACGACCTGTCTCTGACGCTTCCCATCTGCGAATGTTGCTGAAATTGCTTGCGCACGTTTAGAGCAGTTAGGCTGCTAAACTCTGGAGACGTGATGCTGCTATTAGAGAAGTTAAGCTCTTCCGAGGTACGTCTAGGTGCTGGTGGTAGTGGACTCTGCCTCGCCATAGGCGTTGTAATAGTCGTCGTTGCTGTGGTAAAAATCGGTATGGTGGTTCTCGTCAGGCCTGTTTTTGGAATTGCCCCTGTACCAGTGGTTGTTGTGGGTACTAGACTTCCACTTTCGGCTGGATTCGGATTGGTTTCACTGTCATCGGCTCGCTGGCCCTGCTGTCTAGTGTGTACCATGCCCAAAGGAATCGCAATAAGAAAAGCAAAAATGATCAAAAAATAGTAAAACATTTCAAAGCAAGAAGATGGTTTAAATAGCAAAACGACAATTCGCCAAATTATTCACAAATGAAAAAGTTAAATTTTTATATATATAGGCCGATGGTTAAAGGCACCACAGTTTACGAAACTGTTGTTCTCCAAATGCCAAAACGAAAAGGAAAAATTTACAAAAAAAAATAAGATCAAAATAAATTTCCTGTAGTAATGTCCAAAATAAATAATGTCCTGGATGGTGGTTGCAAAACTTAGCAAAAAAAATTTTAAATAATAAGATTAATAGTAGTATTAGAAATGATAATAATATATATATTAATGATATGTAAAGGAAAATAATATAATATTCAAAAAGTTGATTGAATATAATGATATTAATTAAAGGTAAGCATAATAATAAATGAACTCCATAGAGGTAAAAGAAATTTTGTCGTAGTATGTAGTAATATAGAAAGGTGGGGAAGTGATATAAAAGAAAAAATTTTGTAACTATTTTAGAGCTACAATCTTAACTGTCTAAAATTTCGCAACTTATCAAAAAAAAATTTTAAAAGTGTAAGATTATTTTTATTTGAATATGTATATATCGATATATCAAGACTGAATATATATATATATACACATATACATATAGACATATATATATATATATATATATATATAGATATATATCGTTATATATATATAGGAAAATTGGCTTATTAAAGCGCGTAGCTGAAAGTAAACTTTAATATTTTTTTCTACCCGAAGATAAAAATATGTATATATATATATATTTTTTTCTAAGGTATTTAGTTTATAAAGATAATATATACATAAAGAGGAAATAATTTGGATAATCAGAAGAACTTGACTATCGCTTCAAAAAAATGTATACGTAAAATAAAAAAGGAGACTAACTTCGGAGAAGTTAACAGTCTCAACAAAAAAAGAAAATTATAATTCCGAAATCAAATAAGCAAAATACTAAAATAGCTGATAATAATAACTCAAAAAAAATTTAAAAATATATAGGCATTAAGTTTGGATGGTGGCGTGAAACAAACAAGAGTGGCGTAAAAATTAACTTCGACGAGACCAGCGAAAGCAACTTTCTTCTTTGTGCAATAATTGCACCCTCCAAATCGAGGTTCTTAACCGAAACTTCCCACAATAATTTCCTATGCTGAGGTCGCTCAGGCATATTCGCTTCACCTAATGGTGTTGTGGTAGTTCATCCCGAGTTGGAGTATTTATTCAAAACGAAAAATTTTTATTTATAATTGTCCCTACTCAAGAGTGCTTTGCAACTCTATACCCCCCCTTAATTCAGCCGCGCCTAACTCCAAATCGAGGTATTTTTTAATTTAGCTAGCCTGTCACATTGATGACCCCACTGACCTGAGGTCCTACTCTGCAACGCGACTCGAAAAGCAAATGCGATTCGAAAACAAAATCACACCATGTAACTACTGGCCTAAGACTTCTAAACGACAGTAAATTCTACCTCTGCTCTAAAATTCCGTTTTTGTCGGCATTGAATTTGAACTCATCAAAAATTTGTCAAAAACATGTAAATCCCTGGCACGATCCTGCTCTCGAACCGCACCCGCACCCCGAATCGTACTACAGAGCAAGGCCCCTGACTGCTCTTCCCGATAAGGAGCGATTTTAAAAAAAAACAAAACAATTTAATTTTAATTTAACCTTCCTCTGAGCCCGCACCCAGTGAAGCATATGAGCCGCACTGTGCGCAAAAACCAAACTGCAAAATAAACGCTTGCGAAGAAACGAGATGCGCTCGATGTTCGCGGTTGCACTCATAAGCAAAACGCTTTGCTCACAGTCCAGCCCATATGCTTCACTGTGTGCGCTGCCTAAGAGTGCCGCTACCCCCCTTTTTGTACACTAGGTGCACCCTCCGAGTCGAGGTATTTTTGCTCTTAGCTAGCCTGTCCCGTTTATGACCCCTCTGGTCAGGCTGCTCTTCTCGGTCTGGAGTATTTGACAAAACGAGATTTTTATAGTTTTCAATTGGTTTACATGCCGACAAACCCCGGCATGTTCGGGTTTTTCACCTTACGGTGTAAAAAAAACAGCCGCCCAATCTGGGAACAGACGCTGGCCAACACGCCGCCCAATCTGGGAACAGACGCGTGTTGGGCTCGCTGGGGTACGCGGGTGCGCTACTCCCGTCATCCTACATATTCCACGCAGGATGCCCCTGCGGGTTTGAATATTTAAAATAAAAAATTATAAGAAATAAAAAAGTTAATTAACACTCATCGGCCTCCAGTATCCGTCGCAACTGCAGTCGCGGTTCAACGACCTTCACGCTGCAGGACTTACGGAAACTGCAAACGCGATGTGAAATAAAAAACAAAAAAAAAAATACTAAAATTATTTCTAACTCTTAGCCCTAGCAGTAAAAATCCTACGGTTAAGAAAAACACGTCGCAACTACAGTCGAGGCGCTGTGGCCTAAACGTTGCAGGACTTACGTGTTTTTAACTAAGAGGACCTGCTTTGGGTCTAACCAAAAATGATCAAAAAAATTACTTATTATTTTTATTTTCCCCCTAGCAGTAAAAAATCCTACTGTTAAGAACCACGTCGCAACTGCAGTCGAGGCGCTGTGGCCTAAACGCTGCAGGACTTACGGGTTCTCAACCTACCAGGACCTGCTTCGGGTTTAACCAAAAACTATACAAAAAAACTTACTCTACGGCCCGAAACGAGATACTTCATAGTTTTCTTGATTGGCTCCTTTTGCCTTAGACCACGTCGCAACTGCAGTCAAGGTTCACAGACCCAAACGCTGCAGGACTTACGTGGCCAGACGTCAGGAGACCAAACGAAAAACAAAAAGACCTAAACTTTGTCGGGCCCCACGTTGGGCGCCAATTCTGTCATGTTTCCCTCCGACCTACCTTTGGTTGTGGGGTCGATGCGTCATGTGGCAAGGTAGCCCTTGTTGCGCATCACTGTCGTCCCTCTGGCAGCACTGGTACGCTGGCGTATCGCGCGGCTAAGGCTCGCCGGATGGGGTGGTGTTCTTGCCAGCCTGGTCCGACAGCAGGAAACTACACATGAATAAAAATCGTACCAGCTGAAAAGAAAATTACCGCCTGGTGAAAAAAACCCGGAAAAACCCATAACCAACGTAAAATCTCGAAAAACGATAAATAAAAACCCGCTTATTTTTACGAACACGACGAAGGAATAAGACTCGGTTGCTTACGGTTGCCCCTTTGGCACGTCTCGTGGGTCGATCTTCGCTGTCGGTTGATCGCCCTTGGCTAACCCGCCCCTTCTGGCCACAAAAGACCAGCCACGGTGACCCTTCGCCTGTGTCTAGGTCACCCCAATACTTCTTTACTCACGCCCCTCCGTTACGATTCACGCCACCTGCCCTTGTTAAATTAAGGAAACATGGTTGCTATATCCAATTTCAATTTAACATTTATTTAATAACAACCAACTTTAACATTGTCTCATTCTTTTTTTTTTTATTACTTAAACTAATACAATTGAAGGTAAGATTATTATTAGAGCTATTTTAAAATATTTACCAAATACTAAGTCAAAGAATATTCTTGCAATACCGCATAGAAAAATTAACAATTTCTTTCTAAGCGCTGGACCAATATACCATTAGGATTACAGTAGTTAAACTTAAACGCAATGCGTTTTTTTTTTTCAAAGGCATTTTTCAACTTACAACTTTTCAACTTACAATTTAAAAAAAAAAAAAAAAAAAAAAAAAAATCAAGAAACTATTTCCACTCTAATTCGATGTTCTCTAGGTTATAAAAAATAGTCGCATACAAAAAAAATTAAGGAATAACCGTAACGATAATAGGCAAAACTTTTCCGAAAAATAATAATTGATGAAAGTATAGAATTCTTGTTGTTTTTTTTTTCGCGTTTATTTTCGTTTAGTTTTTAATTAAGTTGTATTGCTTTTAGTTTAGTTTCTAATTAAGCTGTTTTTATTTTAGTTTAGTTTCTAATTAACCTTTTTTTCATTTTAGTCTAGTTTCTAATTAAGTTGCGTTGATTTCAGTTTAGTTTCTAATTAAGTTGTTTTTATTTTAGCTAAGTTTTTATTAAGTAGTTTTCT
Organism: Dichetophora obliterata; assembly: GCA_963920525.1. Lineage (NCBI taxonomy): Eukaryota > Metazoa > Arthropoda > Insecta > Diptera > Sciomyzidae > Dichetophora > Dichetophora obliterata. Next base: position 91,024,050 of record OY986436.1, read on the forward strand.
TTTAGTTTAATTTTTTTTATTTTTTTTTTTTTTTATTTAGTAGTTTTTATTTTAGCTTAGTTCTTTAATTAGTCGTTTTTAAGTTGTCTTTATTTTAGCTTAGTTTTTATTAAGTAGTTTTTATTTTAGTTTGGTTTGTAATTATCTCGCGTTTAATCATATAGCTTTTATTTTAGATTAGTTTTTAATTAAGTTGGTTTATCTTAGCTTAGTTTTTAATTAAGTGGTCTCTAATTATATTGTTTTGGTTTTTTAGTTTAGTTCTTAATTATGTTGTTTTTAGTTATATCGCGCTTATTTTAGTTTAGTTTTTAATTAAGTTGTTTTTATTTCCGTTTAGTTTTTAATTAAGTTGTTTTTATGTTAGTTTAGTTTTTAATTAAGTTGTTTTATTTAGTTTAGTTTTTAATTAAGTTGTTTTTATTTCCGTTTAGTTTTTAATTAAGTTGTTTTTATGTTAGTTTAGTTTTTAATTAAGTTGTTTTATTTAGTTTAGTTTTTAATTGAGTTGTTTTTATTTTAGTTTAGTCTTTAATTATATGGTTTTGGTTTTTTGTTTAGTTCTTAATTCTGTTGATTTTAAATATATCGCGCTTATTTTAGTTTAGTTTTTTATTAAGTTGTCTTTATTTCAGTTTAGTTTTAATTAAGTTGTTTTTATTCTAGTTTATTTTTTTATTATCTCGCGTTTAATCATATAGCTTTTATTTTAGTTTAGTTTTTAATTAAATCGTTTTTATTCTAGCCTAGTTTTTATTAAGTAGTTTTCTTTTAGTTTAAATTTTTTTTTTTTCTTAGTAGTTTTAGTTTAGCTTAGTTCTTAATTAAGTTGTTTTTAATTCTAAAATGCTTATTTTAGTTTAGTTTTTAATTAAGTTGTTTTTATTTTAGTTTAGTTTCTAATTAAGTTGTTTTGATTTTAGTTTAGTTTCCTATTAAATGGTTAATTTTTTTGTTTTATTTCTGTTAGTTTATTTGTATGACCTGCCCTTTTTTTTCAACTTTATACTATTTTACACAAGTATTAAAAATGGCCGTTTAAAATTTTTTATAAATTTGCTCTACACTGTATGCCTTAAAGGTAAAAATTAGCATCGTTTTACAACAAATTCTCCCTTTAAATTAATATCCAAAATTATCAAAAGTCCAGTTGTAAAAATATAGATGTAAAAAAAACGAACGGAAAGCCAAAGTTTTGTAATAGTAAAAAGCAAAAAAACTTCTTTACATGTGACAAGCAAGAGAGCAAGGGCCGCGATTTCGGGATTTTAGCCAAAAACAAACAAAAGTCAAGACTTAATTCTAAAGTAAGAATTCTACCAAAATAAATATATAAAGGTCACTGCATTCTTGCCAAAATTTAGCATCCGCCACCCAACATGTTGCGTTTGCAATTATTTAAATTAATCGAATACACGCTTACCAATCCCAGGCCGCAATTCGCAAACCTGGGGTGAGTGCCGCAATGGTGGAGGTAGTTGGTGTTGTCGCTACTGGTGGTGCTGGTGATGCCGTTGGCCACCCGCTAGCTGATGCTGGCAAACGCTGAAGGTTGGTGGGTTGACGATGGTGGAGCTGGTTGTGATGACCTGGCTGGTGATGTCGTTGTTGTTGTTGTTGTTGTTGTACTCTCCTGGTGTTGTTGGAGCTGGCTGGCTGGGTGCTTTGGAGGCGGGAAGGTTAGTCGGATACCTTTATTTTTTTTTTTAATACCCGGTGCCCAAGAACACCTGCTTACCTGGCTGCTGGTGATGACTTGTCCGATGAGGTTGGCGTTGGTGGCGTTGGTCCTTTGCGGTGCGCTAGCTGACGAGGCGATAGTAGGTGGTGACGACACGCTAAAGCACTAACTGGTGATGGATTTGTTGTGGCTGGTTAGGTAGCGGCTAGTTACATGCGGGGTCGCTAGCTGTGGTCGTTGACGGTAGCGCTGTTTGTCGTTGGTTGCGTTGGTTTTTTTTTTTCTTTTCGCTCGCCGATATTAGTGTTGTATTTGTACATATATTCTATCTTCTTGTGTTACAGTCAATGCTGTTGTTGCTTCTAGCAAACTAACATTTTATCCTTCCACTTTTCCAAATTGGTTACAATCAGTATTTCATATATCCCCATCTAGATAAATCTATCTATATATATATATATAGATACATAACAATTCACATCTAAACGTGCAAGTTAAAATCTTATTTTTATTACCTCTCCAAGCGTTGAAAATTAGCCAACACCAAATATTGGCCCAAACGACACGAAAGCTGCTGACTTCGAACTTTGCTTCTGTGCGCGAACGTTTGCAGCAATGGCAAGATCGAATCTTTATATATTTTAATCAGTTTTAAACACAAAAATTATTGAAATTAATCGATCGCGTAAAGAAATCACTAAATTTGCTAAACAACGACAACCAACGCTCCATGATATTTGTTCACCTTTTGCAGTGTCGGCAACAGCAACGTCTCCCCAGCTTTGTATTTTTTTCCAGTTCAATGATTTTAGGTACTTTGGCAGTGTTGCCACGTGTTATCGGTTAAGGTTAGTATGCATTCCCTTTTTAGGCATTCAGACGGGCCAACTACCGATGTTGTTCCAACTTCGCTCCCTTTTCGGTGGAATCGACCATAACCGAGGGGAGTAGGTAATGGTTGGTTTGGACTTTTGGATGACACGTCGACAAATGGCCGTTAACCGACGCTTGTTTCGGTATTCCGATTGGCTCCCGATTCAGGCGCGTGTCGGATCACACCATTTTCCTGAACGGTTTATGCCTGCTGAAACGAATGGTCCCATTTTTGTTGGTATTTTTCCTTTCACTCCCCTGTATGGCCATTTTGTTTGCCCGAACATACTCGAACATCATTGAGGTGCCACATTTAAATGAAAAAGTTGTGTGCACTAACACACTAGAGGGCGCTGGTGGAAATACCATGGGTATTCATAAGATGTATTATTCCCTATGTGCAGGTGCCCATGACACTGCTATGCTTTTTTAAGAAATTGAGTAGAAATTATACAAATTCCACAAAGTATATCATTTAAAAGATCTGTGTTATCTTAAAGAAGTGCAAACGCAGTTTTTTTGACGGTAAGTCAAAATTTTGAGGATGTTAGACAATTTTTATGCACCGTTTCGTGTTAAACTCGACCAGACCTACAACTTACACTAGGTCATTTGAAAAGTGCATGCTTTTAGTAAATTTTGTCGCATTTGTGTAATTGAAGGCAGCTATTTAATAGAATTTGTTTTTTGTCAAAAAGTTAATTCATAATATAAAATATAGTTATATCTCATTGAGTATTTCAATACCCTAATGAAGTTAGGATAATATGACTGTGCAACATAAAAATATTTAACAACAAAAATTAAAATTTCAGTTCTTTTTACAACAATTGTTTCTTGGTCGTCCATACATTAATTTTTAACTTATTCCTTACAAGTCATAAGAACAATGAGGCAAATATAGTAAATTAAATACGAAACTTGTAAGAACTGGGAATTTTTGCTCGCCTTGTCCATTTTTAATGAAAGAGCCTTTTTCCAAAAAGGAATCGATGTCGATATCACATTTTAAGTTGTTTACTTAATTTTAATAAAGTCCATTGAGTTACGATATTATCACAATCAACATTAAATATGTCTTCAAAATGCAAAATTAGATTCAAAATTTAATTGGCATTGCATGATAAAACTTCGATTGGAGTTATTATTTTTAAAAGTTCCAATTATTTTCTTGTGAAATCAAGTTCTAATTTGATTTGCTCTTAAAATTCAAAACAATTAATTTAAGCCTGTTGATTTAACATTATATTACTTTTATTATATATATTAATTTATTTTTCCGTTTCACTTCAGCTAACAAGTGCTTCAAGCGTCCCACATAATTATATGGTAAGGAAAATGTAAAATTTGTTAACTGACAATTGATATATGCATTAAAGGTTAAATACAATGCACTAAAAGCATGAACAAAATCTTATTTCTGTGTTTTTACATATAAAGTGTTCCTTTTACAGTTTTTTTCTATTGAAAATACAAAAAAATATTGAAACTATAAAAATGTAGCCATTCAAGAAGCATCGTAGCATTGTAGCTTTTCATTTTAAATGCAGCCAAATGGCTACAATTGTAGCCAAACGGCAACGCTGATTGGCACACATCCAACTCTCATGAAACCAGGGAAGTTTTCTTGTGCATTTCTGACTTCTTTTGTGTCATACGTTTTGTTACCTATTTTGTTCCAATAATATCACATTTTAAAGTCTGCTGTTGTCGCAAGAAAAAGATGAGATTCTCTTCGATTACCAAAAACCAGGCAAGTTTTCCTGTGCATTTACGACCACAGTCAAACATTTTGCGCTAGTATTGTGCATCGTGTATTCCTTTCTAACACACTCGCCCATCGAAGTTTCCTATCTGGTTATCTGTGACTCAAAGACTACTGAAGAGGAAAATGTAGGGATTTCCGAAACAGACTGTCTAGTCAGCTAAGTCCCATGTTACGGTGGCGGTCATGGGCTCATCATGGTCATGCATTGTTGTTGTTTCAATGTAAATTAAAAATTTGAGAGCGAGAGCAAGAGATTCACCAAATGATTCGAGAAAAATATGAAATCATGGGATCAAAACAGTGTTGCGTTGTGGAATTATTCACAACATTTGTGTTAAGGCACGAAAATAGTACACTTTTAGTACGAAATGTATGAAAGCAGTAATGAAACCTGCTTAATAGCAACACTCATCGGTTGAAAAAAATACTAAAAGTAGCAAAAAGTGTACTGGTGCTTAGGCATCATATGACCACCAGCATAACATACTTTCGTCACACAGCTCATCAAACGAAAAAAGAGAGTAAAAAGTGTCATGACCAGGGATCATATGACGACCACCGTAACAACTGCCTAAGTTATTGACTCTATACAGACTTGTTGTTGTTGTTGTTGCCTTCTTAAAAACTTGATCTACAGCTCGCAAATGCATTCATGTAATCATAGTAAAACTAAACAAGGTAGTTTTAGGGCTGAATGTGCTCTCTTTCTTTGTGACCATAACTGTCAAACTCAGCCATTTTGGTATTTTGCCAATTTTTGCTTTCATATTGCATTCTCATTGGTTGCAGATTTTGTATGAGTTGTCAACTACGTTTTGACAGTTGCGGTCACTGGCTCTCCGCCCTAGCATACCTTGTCTAATTTTGCTATGCATGTAATAATTTAATAGATCATAAAATTAATTAACCATATACAAAGAAGAGAAAATGATTTCTTTTTACAAATAGTGTCATATTTAGACTCATATCTTTTGAAAGTAAATTATCATCATTAAAAATTTAACTGATTATAATTTTGAATATCTCCATTACTTTCAAAGGAATAGACCAAAAATTTTACAATCAGAATTATTTAAGGGTTTTTTCTAAAAACCTTAATAACATCCAGAATATTATTGGACATCTTCAAAAAACCTTACAAAACAACCTAACTTGTATTATATCGAAATTAAATTTATGTCGATATTTGTAGTATAAATATTGGAAAACTTATCTTTGAACGCAAGGTTGTTTGTAACGAGTTTATTTGATTTTTCGAGAATTTTCACGAGTAGTACAACTATCGTCGATTTTTGATTCGAATAACTCTATGTTTCAAGTATTTCTAAATTAACGATTATCTAGTTTCTTTTTTCGAATATTTCCCTTTTTTTACTTAAAGTGATCTATTGTTTCTTGTATTTTTTATATATTTACTCGCATTATTACATACCCAGCCGAAATTAAGACCTAATAAAACTTAAAGCTGACGTCAATAATAAAACATGCAAGACTTTTGTTTTTGGGCCAAAACGATTATTTTTAGTTAAGCTATTATTTGATAAGGTGGATAAGATCAACAAGTAATAAGAGAGAAATTTTGGAAAAAATTTCTTGAAGAGTTTGCCACTTTGAAAAAAAAAATCGTTGCATCAGCAGCAGACCTACAATTTGTTTAAGTAAGTTGAGAAGAATCCTTGGCAAGTGACTGTAAGTATCAATTTCTATTGTTGTGATATTAGTTTTTTTATCTTATAAATAACATATATTTTCTTATCATTGAAATCCTTATTTTATTCGTAAGTAAAAGAGGAAATGTTTCAAACTTGCAGATAAGATACGAGTAATTAAATAAATTAAATGTACAAAAATTCCATTATTGAAAAAAATGTAAACATACGTTTTTAATGTTTTATTTGTTAAGGATAACCGAACACACACACATTATTATCATATTAACGAAATACTTCAAATGATTTTTATGTATAAGAACTTCGAATTTGTGTTATTTGTACATGTCAAATTTCAGCAATCCGATATGAATTATTTATGATAGTTGATATTTTATAATAGTTTTTAATAAACTTTATTTGTTGTATTATAACTTTTCAAACTTTCACTTATAAAATGTAATCAAATTATTTGTAAACTATTCCACTGTGAACAGCTATGAGTTGTAAGTGTACTAAGTTTTTATGAGTGTTTTAAGAAGTATAAACAGAGAAGTATATAACGTACATAATATAACAAAACATAGCAACACAATGTTTGTTTAGATATGCACTTTTTTTTCTAAGTTGTATCTATACTATAAGACAAATTTTCTACTGGGTATTTCTACTGATGATTGAAAGTACTTATATACAGTGTTGCTGCGGCATATATAAAAAGGTATTCTTGCCAGCCAAAACTGTATCCAGAAGTATCCACCTTAGAACAAAGGTATCAACATATTAAATTCAAAAGTTCAGAAGCAACGAAAAAGTTTCACTAAGGGTATTCAGTAAAATTTGTTAAGTCCTTCTAAGTTGCTAAATTGTTAAAGTAAGCAGCTGTTTATGTGAACGCACCTGCTAAGATATTTTCAAATGATAGTTTGGCAACTTTCAATGCAGAAATCTATGATTTTAATAACTCGTGTAACCAAAAATGTATTTTAACTTTTATATTACAGTGCGTTAATACTTTTGATACATTTGCTACTCAGAACCTTTGAAATGTTTTAAATCTCTACCAACCCCCTCACAAAATATTTATTTTTTTACTAATAAAGGGCAGTATTTAGACTTTGAAGCTGGAAATCAAAAATATTTTGGTACTTGTTAGAACTCATTCTCAAAACGATTCATTACTACACTCAATCAGCCCTATCGTGAACAATTTTTCACGAATAATCGGAAAAGGTTGTTTTCGTTTTTAAGATAAAGCTCAAGAACATTTTAGAAATGATGAATCAAAATGAAATTTGGAAAAAATTTCCAAAATGTTCTTGACCTTTATCTTAAAAATGAAAACGCACTTTTCCGATTACGCGTGAAAAATTATTCAGTCTTTTCCTCCATCATTTGTTCTATTGGTTTCACTGTTCTTTTTCTGAAAATACGACATGAAAAAAACAGTAATGGTTTTTACGGAAAGTCCCGCCAAGCAATTAATCGCGCAAGTGGGCGCAAATACCTAAACGAGGATACATACCTGGATTTTTTAACGGTTTTGATGTTGTTGCAGACCATTGAGTGAAAATTCGTGAAACTAGCCACCTAAAACAGGAAGTCGTAATTTTTATATATATAATGGATATTATTGAAGTGTTTATGAAAAAAAATTAAATTGCAATTTTTTTTGAAGTTTTTTTTTCAATGAGTTACAAAGAATTTAGTTTTAGGCCACTGTTTTAGTAAAATTAATTTTGCTAAATAACGGCTTGTTAAAATTTTCTGATTTTTGGGTCAAGTACTATTAATACACGTTAAATTACAAAAATGATTTTTTTTTTAAATCACACAATTATTCTGAACTCGTCTGCACCCGACAAAACAGACTACTGTGTGCCGTGCTTAAATCTTGAAAAGAACTACGTAATTCTCATTACTTCACGGCTAGACTGGGCAAACAAAATCCCTCTTAAAACCTCCGGCATAAAAATCTTCAAAGATGGATACAAACTTCGAGAACAAGTAGGGGAGGTATTTACTCCCAGGATCTCGAAATCAAAGTGTCCTTTAGACTTCCTAACTATTGTAGTGTTTACCAAACGGAAATGATGGCTATTCACGAAACCGTTAAGATTCTATGTCAAAAATACCTTGAAGGAAAGAGTATTTTCATATTTTCAGATAGCCAAGCTCCACTGAACTCAAATATTGACTACTCTTAAACTCTCACTGTTGCCGCAGATCTCTTAACGAGATGGCAAGGCTACTCAGGATTCACCTCATATGGGTACCCGGACACAGGGATATCGAGGGCAACAATTTGGCCGACGAATTGGCAAGGAAGGGTACGACCTCTAAGACGCTCTTAAATGAGGACTTTATTGGTATACCCATTTCCTATAAACTCCAGTGCAAGAACATATCCTTAGGTCTTGCACAAGAACGCTGGGAACACCTTGATACATGTAGGATAACTAAGCTAACATGGCCTACCTGCAACTTAAAACGCACATACTCACTGCTTGAGTTAAGCAGGGTAAACCTGTCAAAAATAGTAGGAATCCTAATGGGTCACTGCCTGATCGGAGCGCATGCTCTTCGGTTGGGACTTGTATCAAACGATTTCTGCAGAAGCTGCAGATGTGAGGAGGAGGTAGAAAATGCTCAGCACCTCCTCTGCGAATGTTCGGCTCTAGTTAAAAGGAGAATGGCAGCTCTGGGCCATCCCTTTTTAAATGGACTTTCCGAAGTCTCATGCCTGGAAATCAAGCATATCCTTAAATTCATTATCCGCTCAAACTGGTTTGAGGAGGGAAATCTCTACTAGGTTTTAAAGAGATCATGTGGTATCACAACGGGCCTGCACTGGCCTAAGTCTGGTCTAAGTCGTCTATCGGCTCAGCCACCTTTACCTAACCTAACCTAACGAGCTGCCGTATTCAATGCGATATTTGAAAAAAAAAATGTGATTATAGCAAGTTTATGGTGCAGCAGTGTTAAGCCACTCGCCAACATTTGGAATCCATTTTGCCGGAATGTCGACTACTTTACTAGGGATTGATATAGATGTTGCCAATGTTGGTGTAACATTTGTGCGTGCAGTTATACTAAATGGAGCAGCTGACACACCCACACGTGCATTATTCTTAAACACAATTCAGCACAAAGGATATTATTCTTTTGTATAATGCTTAACAGAGGCCGCACCCGTAGGTGGAAAACAATTTTTCTATATTTTTTAATACCTACAACTTTGCGCTCTTTCAAAGACATGGTACATGATGCGGACATGAGTTAAAGATCACACACAACTACAAAACTTGGTTCCTGAATTCGTTCGCGCAACCGCAATAAATGAAATGCATGGTGTTTACATGACAACAAAGCTTTTCTCAACACTGTGGCTTGATGGTGAGTATCACTCACATAGTTTTAATAGGTCAACTATGACCTATTGATGTATTCGTTGATGTTTCAGATGATAGGATAAAAGTATTAAAACCTATATCTTTTGTTAAGCGTTTACCGAGATCAGTAAAAAATCACTTGCCTTATTGGAAAGCGAAGGAAATTAAATTTTTTGTAATTATTATTTTGTTGTTCTGCAGGGTATCATATTCGATCAGCACTTTCGTCACTTTACTTTGATAGGAACCGCAGTTTACCACTTAAACAAGAGTAGTGTAAATCCTTCCGACATTGTACTGGCTAGTCACCTTTAAAATATGTTTCTAACAAGTTTTGCTGATCTCTATGATCTAAAGATTCTTAACATCAACATTCATCAACTAATTCACTTACCTGAGCAGTTCGAGATTTCGGTCCGTTATAGGTCACTGCCTGTTTTCCACTAGAAAGTTTTAATGATGAAATATTAAGTTTTGTTCATGGTACTCGATTTGCAGAAAAACAAATTGCAAGAACGCTACATAACTACTTCGCTTTGGCACTATTGCCAAAAGCAACTTATGAAAGGTCGAAGAGTAAATGTAACCGATACAATTGATGTAGCAATTTATGTAGTTGGTAAATGCACCATTGTTACTAGTGTTCCTCATTATATAAAACAAGCTTTTTATGCTAATAATATAATTCCACGAAATTTCAGTTTTTTCAAAAGAATAAAAATTAGAAATTTAGTTTTAACAAGTTCGGACTACCTAAGATGTGGCACCTCGTCATTGACTTGTATTTTTTTTATATGTTGATGACAAATCAAATTGTAACATTGAAATAAAAATTACACGTTGTTAAAAAACGCTTTGTACCTTTAATTGTAAACATGAGTCAGATTTAATACCTTGAGATGCATGCAGCATTGCCGATACGGCAGTTCATTTGGCAGACATGTCGTCCTAGAACATGCCTATAGAAAAAAAAGATGAGCGGGTATGGAGGCGAGCATGTCTCCTGACCTTCCGAGGCATGATGCCGGCAGACATACAGCAGGGCTCTTTTTCCAACTGGGATGCATCGATCTTGCTTATCCCTCTACCCCTCTGCGAAACAAAGTGAAACCACAACTGTTTCCAAAACTACAAATATTTTATGCTACGAATGAAAAATAATCCTCATAAAGAGTATTTACTGCTTTTTTTTTCAATGTTTAGGGGAATGTCACCTTGAGGGGACCCCCTTAGCAAAAGTTGAAATAACTTTCTATTCAAGAAGACTAAGCACGGTTTTTAAATGCCATCCTTTAGTTCATATAACTAGGCAACCTTTTATGGTGAGAGATCTTCCTTTTGTTGTTTGCAAAAAAATATTTCATTTTTTAAAAAAGGTGAAATTTTTGTAAAAAAATTTGCTACCTTGAGTGGACCACCTGCGGATAATTTCAAAAAATGTAAAAAAATACATAAATAAAAATGAAGGATAAATTTTTTTTAATTTTTATTGAAAGTTAATGGTTTGAATAATAAATCGAAGCAACATTTTTGTCTTTTCACGAACGCAGTCAATGGCTTAATCCGAGTCACAATGTTTGCATGTTAAATAGCTCTTAGTCATGTTGGCACATTTAATGTGCAACAAAATTGTTATTTGTCAATTTGGGTGGCAGATCTTCCATGCATATGATGCAGAAGTCTATTTCTTCCGACGAAGATGATTTTTTTTGGAATTGAGTTTCATGTTTTAATTGCCTTTTTTCTTTTTTTCTGGCTTTCTAAATTTGTTTTTAAAATCGCTTTCCCTCTTTTTTCTTGCAAATCAGTAATGATTTCGGGTGATGTAAGTATCATACTTTTCAATGGCTTACGACCTCGATTTGCAGTTGTTTTCTTCTGAGGAGTTTTTCTCTCTTTAAAAGGACAAGCTTCAACTAACAGCGATGATAAGGTTGGAGCACGTGACATTGATATTGACGGCTCCTCTGGAGAAGACATCTCTTCATGAGCAGACAATTCTGGCAAATCGACTATAATAAGTTTACGTTATTTTTGATCATCGAACTCCTGTTCGATCAATTCTGCTTTAATAATCTCACCACTGATTTCTGCTTGTATAAAATCCAAATCAGTAAAAAAATTGGGATTAAATGCAAAAGTGCCCCTTGCACTGAATCCAGCTTTAATATTTGCAGGTGTTAAGTCAAAATTCAATGCTTGTCGAACAAGGCCAGGTATGTGACGGATTGGAAAACTTTTAATATTATTATTGATTTTCCATGCGTTGTACTGTGTCTCGTAGTACGACTTCACTGCTTTATAAACCGAAACATCCAGAGGTTGCATTCTGTGGCTACAGTGAGGTGGGAACGAAATAATGGTAACACCACAGCGTTCTGCCTCATCAATAGCTTCAACTGATAGATGTGACTGAATGAATGATTATCTAGTAGGTAATTCTTTTGATGACTTCGAGTGGTGAAGAAAGTGGTTTATAAATTTCAAGAACTCAGTCTGCATCATCAAGCCAGAGCCATTTGCGTATCCAACTGAACCAGGCGTCAGGTCAGGTAATCTGGCTTTGTTAAATAAGAAGAAGGGTGGCATAGAGTTTCCACTCACACTGACAGTCAAACTCATGGTTACCATGCTTTCACGTTCTACAGCTGTAAGTTTTCCAACACGTTTGACTCATTTTAATGAAATAACCATTGAATTATTGTTTGGAACTGTAGAAAACCCTGTCTCATCCATGTTCCAGATAGAGCCAGGTTCATACTGCGTGGCCAAAAGCACTTCTTGCAAGTTTTCAAAAAAAAATCGGCATTCTCCTTACAAAAGCCTGCGACTCGATTTTTGCTGGTATTTTCAGGAGTGCGCACGGATAGTTCTTTGTGTCGGGACTTAAAACCATAATACCAACTACGACTGGCCATTAAGTCTTCATCCCAACATGGCGAATATTTGGCACCTATCTTCTTAGCAAATTGGTAAGCCACCTGACGTAAATCTGTGATACTTAATCCATAGTAGTGCGTGCAGCAACAAATTATATAACGAACTAGAACCGATTCTGCTTCCTCTCTGAAAACCTAAAAAACATGAAACAAATTTTAAAAATTTTGCAAGGTAACCTTGGCTGCAAAATCAGCAACTTCTTCATCCAGACGATGCAGACAACGCATCAAACTGGTTTTTGGGATCTTTTAGGACTTTGCTGTGTTTGTTATAGACTGCTTTTTAATTTTTAGTGCTTTGATCGCGTTCAACTATTCGTTATTCTTCAATTCACTGTCACTGTCCGCTGCCTTGTGTGCTTATGCACTTAACCTTTTCGGCGCCATCCTTAAATGATATTGCAAATATTTTTAATTAGATAACAAGACAGGAGCCAACCGTATGAAGCAAGATTTATTTCGAGAATAATATTAAAGAAGTTACCTGATAAAGAAATGAATTGAAAATTTTTGAAACAAACAACAATTTATAGGTAAAATGAAAAAATTAAAGATGTGATGTTAAAGTAAAAACTGCAGCAAGTATTAAGTTAATTTTATCATTTAAGTTCTTTAATATTAATAGAAATTGTAAGTTTTCTTTACAAACGAAAAATTTAAAGGTCCACTCAAGGTTACAAGCAGTGACCACTCAAGGTAAAACACTCGATTTTAAGTTAGCCACCAAAATTTCTTTCTAACAAGTCAATTATAACAAAAAACTTTTCGACGGCGATGATCAATGTCCAAACTAACGAAAAAATGGGTCTCTCTTTAAGATATAAACTTTTACAATCTTTTTACACAAAACAAAAAGGCACAATATTATAAGACAGAACTTTTAATTTTTTTTTTTTTTGTTAGCGCTCGTTTGCAAACAAAAAGACGCCTGCTCAGCTTGAAACTTTTTAAAGTAAGGTTAACAAACCAGATGACAGTCCACTCAAAGTGACATTCCCCTATGTAGAGCTGAAGCTGAAATAAAATAAATTTAAAAGTTTTCTTATTTGTATTTTGTTTGACTGGTATTTGACTGGTCGTGAAGTCTCTTTTCTCTTTTTAAACCATTGTTTTTCGCTGTTTTTTAGAAGGAAAAATACCATAACACCGGTGGAAAATCTCAAAAACCGACAACGACAATTTATCAACCAGCAACCCTGACATAAAAGCGGCGATGGTAAACAAATGTGCATATTTGCAAAATATAGAACAAAATAAGAAATATTAAACGTAAATTAAGGGTGAAGTGTGGCGATATTTTAAAAGTGGAGAATGGTTTGGCAACCTCTGCATAAAAAGGTTGAAAATAGGGGGTGGCACTTCAACCTTTCGCCAACATCTACAATACAGACACTCGGTAAAGATGCAAAAGAAGGTTTTCTTATAAGCCGGTGTTTTCTTCGATTGTTAGTTTTGGTGGAAAACCGGTTATCCGCAAAGGAGGTTTTTTAAAAAGTGGCAACAGGATCAGGCAAACAGAAAACATAGCAAGCAAAGTGCTGTTTATTTTCTGCCGCCGATTCGGTTCATCTCCTCTAACACTGCGCAATCGCTGTGATCATGATCTTTTCTGTGCGTCATTGTTATAGATTTACTGAGTAATTGTTGTTGTACAGTTAGCTTAATTTTTCACGCAAAGCATTTTTTCGCTTACTCTCTCAAATTGTACTAATTGTAAATTTCTGCTTCAAAAGTACTGGAGGAGACCTAATGTCTTCAATTCAACATTTGTATACACATTCCTATGGAAGAATTAAAAAGCACTTGATTTTATATATATCAAGTATAAGATGTTTCAGTGAAAACACTCGAACTTGTTTTGACACTTATTCGAAACATACAAGTAATAACATTTTTAAAATAATCTATGAATATTTAGCACTTGTACATTAAGCCAGCATTTGTTTTGTTATACCAAATATTGATAACTGTAGCTTATCGCAGTATTTTAAAAAATTTTCGAATGTTGAAGTTGTAGCTGTTCTAGTTTATAAGTAGACCTCACAAAAACAATTCGAGGTATGCTTTTGACGCTTATTTTTCCATTCGGTCGACTTTTGAATTTCAACAAAATATAACCAACACGGATACATATTAAATCGAAAACATTTTAAGCTATAAGACACAATAACGAGTATGATTATCATTAGTAGTTTTTGTAAGTTCGTTATGGCAACATTCGGGTTTTTAGTATTGGCAGCAGTCACAGCAGGATTAGTAATTGGCCTTCGTGGGCAAGAGGTAAGTGTAATGGCATTATGGAATGTGTTGGTTTTAATAAATAAAAATTAAATCAATATCAACATTAATCGATAATCTAGTCAGCATTCGTAGTTCTTCATGAACAGTTTTTTATTTGGCAAATGCTTTTTGTTATTCATTGAAGTTTGGTTTAACTTTGGCTTTTTTTTTTTTGCTTGTCCATTGAGCTCATATATGTATATAATATACACGCATTTTTATAACATGCTTAAACAAAATAAAACTATTATGTTTACTATACGGCTTGTGTTAGGCTATTTGCCTTTAAAATGATAACGTAGTGTAACATTGAAAATAAATTTGATTCTAGACCTTGTGGAAATTGTAGGTATGGCAGAGAAACTATAACTGCATATTTAAATTTACTATCAAAATCTGAATATGGGGTAAAAAACCTTTTATTTGGTATTATTAACGAAGACTAGACCTTTGAAACGATGAATTTTCTATACTAGTTGTGGCCTCTCTGAAGGTCTCCAAAATACCCTTCTGTCGCTGCCTTTTCGTTTGATGAAAATCATTTTCCACACATGAATTTTTGGAGATGTGAGAACAGCCCGAAGTCAAAGGGAGCTAGATCTGGCGAATAGGTTGGATGTTCCAACAATTCGTACTTTAATTCACTGATTTTTGCAGAAAAAGTCAGAATTATTTGTTTTTCCAATTTGGAGATAATCTATCAACAAAATTCATACATAACATTCTTTACAGATTTTTGAACTCGCTTAGGAGCCGAAGTACCAAGTTCACACCATTCTTTAGCTTCTTGTTTTGAGTCAGGATCATGGTGGTAGACTCAAGTCTCATCCTTAGTGATGAATGGACGTATAAAATCCTTTTTATCCTTTGTAAAATGCTTCAAATGTTGCTGAGAAAGTCTCATTCGAATGTGTTTTTGTTCCATTGTTAGCGAATGCGGCACCTATTGTGTGCACACCTTTTTGAAACCCAAAACTTCACTTAAAATATCGCCCACACTTTCAATTGAGATGTCCATGGCTTCTACTAAATCTCTCTCAGTCGATCGACGATCTTTCAAAACTATTTTTGTATTTTGCTATAATTTCTGGTGTTGATGCACTTTTTGACGTCCTTGATGTGGATGTCTTCAAGACTTGTACGACAACTTTTAAACCCAGCAACCCAGTTGTACACTGCTTTACACTGCAAGTGAAGGTGTAGAGTCCTTATAACACTTCCAATAATACTGTGACTCAAAAAATAAATTTTGGCAAAATAATAGGTTTCTGCGGTTCGAAAGGTTCGAAAGGTTCGATACTATGAATAGAGGTGAGTAAAATCCTAGCTGGGTTTCGCGAGTTTGGCGAACGTTTTCTTTTTATGGCCCCTAAATATTGGGGGTCTTAGTCATTTTGATAAAAAATAGTATCATTAGTTTTTGTTCAAAAGCTTCTTCAGATATGGAGATATCGGCTTACTATCTTAAGGAAAGTTGTAGCTAACAACTTAAATAACAAAACAAATTCATAAAATAATTTTTTTCAAAATTTGAACAACAAAATGAAAATTGAACAACTCTTGTAAAAATATTTATGTGATCTGAACGTGTCTAAATTACCTAAAAAGCTCAAAAAATAATTTTTTTAAGTGAAAAATACCGGTTTTAGAGCACAGTTTTTCGACCATAAGTCTTAAACTAAGCAAATTTTTAGCCCAATTTTTTCGTCTAATTTGTAGCCGAAGGATTGTAAACAGCTCTTAAGAACTTACTTTTTGCTTTGAATGTGTCTACATTACTTAAAAAGATCAAAAAGGCAATTTTTTTATTTGAAAATAGTCTTCCCCGGCGGACGTAATCCTGCCACACACTGCCTTGCTGTCATATACAAATTTTCATGACTTTCGGAAAAAATTTTTTCCGAAAGTAGCCACATGAACTAAATTAACAAATTTAAGTCTAATTCGTTCAAAATATAGAATAAGTAAAATTTTCGACCGTCCGTAATACCTTAGTAAAGTATTTATATGTGCACAAATATTTTTTATTTTTTCTCCTTATTTTATAACAACACAATTTTTTTTGAGTTTGCCAAAATTTCTTTTAAAGGATGTAGTTTATTTGTCGAACAGAGAATTCTTCTCTTCCTTGTATTCGTAGTACCGTTAATCGAAAATAGTGTGAAATTTCGAGTGTGCAATAGAAAATATTTATATGTGCATAATTGCTTTGTTTATGTTTTAACTGCTATAACGTAGAAATTACGATATTTTTTTGATAATCTTAGTAAGAAAACCCATAAACATAGCTAATGAGTTATTTTATTTTTCAAATAAAAATGCCTCGTGAAATCACTATATCTGAAGAAAATCGTTGAAATATAAAAGGCTTAAATAAAGCCGGTATAAAAGTAGGTGCTATAGCTGCTAGGACAAATCGTCATCGAAACACCATGACAAATTTTTTAAAATACCCTGGCAACTATGCTAAAGACCTGTCCACTCAAAATCTGTACACACAAATCGCGATAAATCTCATAAGCAAAATATTGGCACAAAAATGTTTTAAATATTTTCAGATAGAGTATTTATTAAGCTTTCAAAAAAGTAATACAAAATTTTATATATCATTATTATGTATAAAATTTCGAGCGTGCCTCTTAATCGGCAACATCAATCGTTGAACATCTGCTCTGGTGACCTGGGCAGCATATTTGTTCCACTTGAGTAACATCGATTCCGGTTTTTTTACGACTCCTCCATATTTCCTCAGTTTGTATTTAACAATTGCCCAATATTTTTCGATTGGGCGCAACTGGGGACAGTTTGGAGGATTGAAGTCCTTTGGCACGAAATCTACATTATTGGTTCGATACCAATTTATGGTTGTCTTCGAATAATGTATCGACGCCAAATCTGGCCAAAACTTTACAGCAGATCGATGGTGACGAATAAACGGCAATAAACGTTTCTCTAGACACTCTTTCCTGTATGTATCAGAGTTCATTGTTGCTGATGTTACATACGCCCGACTCTTCAGACCACAACTGCATATGGCTTGCCAGATCATTACCTTCCTTGCGAATTTATCAACCTTTTTATATTTAAATTTGGAGGAGACACTAAAACGCTTCTTTGCAGCATAAAACTTTTGTCCTGGAAGCTGTTGCAAATCAAGTTTGACGTATGTTTCATCGTCCATAATTAATCAACCTTTGAATTTCGTCAAGACTTTATCGTAGAGTAATCGAGTGCGCTTTTTGGCCAACAAATTTTGTTTATCGGACCGGTTCGGGTATTTAATAGCTCGATACGACTGATAGCCTGCTCCCACTCGTATTCGCCGAGCTGTGCTCCTGCTGGTTTTGAATTTTTTTGCCCGATCATTGTCGGAGAGACCTGGGTTATTTTTAATTGAGGCAAGGATGCTTGCCTTTAATTTATTGTCAGATTTGGTTTTTTTTCCACCGGTTTTTGGCTTTCTTTCGATGCTCAAAGATTCTTTATACCGTTTTAAGACACTACAAACTGTTGTCTTTGAAATTTTTAATACTTTTGCTATCTTATTTCCGGACCATGTGGGATTTTCAACGAATTTGTTCACAATTAATTTCCGAGCGGCTAACTCCATCGTGAAAAAATTAGTAACTAACATGCAAATCATGGCAAACTTCAAACAGATAACGGGAATATTATTTTTAACGGAAGGGTACCAATTTTTTTTAGTACAACTTCGAAATGACCCTGTAGGAATCACTAGAGTATGTACAGATTTTGCATGGACAGGTCTTTATAATCAAGAGTAGTGAAAGAATATCCGTGATTGACCAATGGCACAAAAGATGAATTCGACGTCTTGCTGTGCAGAAAGGGACGAGTTGTGGTAAAATTGCTACGCATTTGGATCTAAGGGTTACTAGAAGCAGAATCAAACAAATTTTGGATGAAAATGCCAACGTCAGTTATGAATCGCCCTTCTCTTAACCCAGGCTTCAACCATGACACATTGCGGCCAGTCTGGCATATGCCGAAAAATAATAATTTTGTGAGAAAGAATTTGGGAATGTCATATTAAGTGATGAGAAAAGGTTCAACCTTGACGGGTCCGACGGTTGCCGTAAATACCGGCACAATTTGCGATTGCCACTACAAATTAGGTATGCGCGTAATCATGGGCGGGGATCAATGATGATTTCAGCCGGTTTCAGATACTTGTAAAGTATCCCCTGTATTTTATATTGTATAAATCGAATGCACAAATGTATATTGAGTTATTAGATGATGTGTTTATTGAGTTCACATGCTACAAATAACTGGACTTTTCAGCAGGACAACGCACTATCAAATTCTTCCCGAACCACAAATGACTTTCAATAAATCTGAAATATACCCGTACTGTAGTGACCTGCTGTTAGTCATGACTTGAATCCTATCAAAAACCTGTGGGGTATTCTTTCGGTCCAAGTTTATAAAAACGGGAGCCGGTTTGAGTCGATGTAGCATCTGAGAACAGTTCCATAAGAGGAATGGCAGAAAATCGATGGCTCCATCCTCATATAGTTGATGTACTTCATGCCTTTCAGGCTTAACCAAGTAATATATAAGAAAGGAAGACATATGCTTTTATAAAATCTATATATATTTCTGTTTTATTCCATAAAATCAATAAAAATCGGTTTTGCACATATAAATATTTTCTATGAACTTTTTTAATACATTATAATTTTTTTAATAACAACAAGTTTTTTAAATAAGATATACCTTGTTTTACATGTACTTCCTTAATAATATTTCAATAAAAAAATAATATAAAAACAAATGAAGTTATGTTTGCTTAGAATTGCATTTGAAGTGTTGCACATATAATTATTTTACTGAGGTATATAATTCTTGTTGATTTGTGGGCGGTAAAAGATGGTGTGGAAAATGTTTACTCTTCCTCATACCATCTCGTACTCGAAACAAATCGACTAACAAAATTTCAGCTTAGTTTAGTTTTTATCTGACGCACTTTGCTTCACTCCACGCTTTTTCCCTGAAAAACAGCCGTAACATAGTGAGACCAAGCCAATTTTTAATACAGTTGCCGAAAGTAACCATACTAATCAAATTTAGTCTTGTACAACCAAACCCGTCTGAAATAAAGCATTTTTTTGTAGATGACTTTTGTGTATGGGAGTTTTATGTGGCATATAGTTCCAAAACTATTTGATTTTTAAATTTTAAAATTTTCAAAAATTTTTATTGTATAGGCAGTGCCATGTCCCCTAATCCAACTCTCGCTCAATTTTGCGCGTTACAGCAAATATGTTCTGAAAGTTTGTACTCAATAGGACGGTTAGTTTCGGAGTCTATAGAAAATACACATTCAATACCTTCTGAACTATGATG
Organism: Dichetophora obliterata; assembly: GCA_963920525.1. Taxonomy (NCBI): domain Eukaryota; kingdom Metazoa; phylum Arthropoda; class Insecta; order Diptera; family Sciomyzidae; genus Dichetophora; species Dichetophora obliterata. The sequence goes on from OY986436.1 coordinate 91,044,002, forward strand.
ACATTTTTATTAATTGGTAGGTGGTTAAAGGAGGTGTGGCCCAGTAGTCAATTTTAATAATTTCTGAAAAAGTGGGCGTATATATAGTGTGACTTCGCCCATTATGTAGTTCCTGACAGTAAGCATACGAACTAAATAACAAAATGCGATCTAATGTGATCAAAACCGTCTGATATATAGAATTTTTTATGATTCCTGGGCAGTAAAAAGGGGTGTTGCAAAAAAATTTCCGTAAACCATCTAATACTCAGAAACAATCTACTTCCAAAATGTTAGCTAAATCGGCCCAGCAGTTTTAGAGTAGTAATAGTTTTTTAAAAGTGGCGTTCTAAATATAGCATTTTCATTGATTTGTGGACGGCAAAAAGGGGCGTGGAAACTCATTTTTAGTACAGTTGCCAACTGTAACCATACAAATGAAATTACCAAGTTTTACTTTTATCTAAACGACCAAAACCCTCTGAAGTATGCAATTTTTATTGATTTGTGTGAGGTGTGGCAAAAAAAATTTTTTTTAAACCATCTAGAATTAGACAACAATCAACTGCCAAAATTTCCGTTGAGTCCTTTATGAGTGATGAAGCTATCAACGAACACCATTTACTTTTTATTATATAGGCTAGTATTCTCCTGCAGACGTTGTCCTGTCACACACCGCATTACTCCCATATACAAATTTTCATGTTAAACGCAAAATTTTTTTTAAACCTTCACCATTTTTAGTATAGTTGTCAAAAGGGGGTGTGTCAAATTTTTGTTCTTTCTCATACCATCTCGTACTCGAAACGAATTAGCAAATGAATGTCGAAATTTCAGCTTAGTTAAGTTTATACCTGGCTCACTTTGTTTAATTCCATGCTTTTCCCATGAAAAAGGGGCGTAAACATAGTGCGACCACGACCATTTTTAGAATAATATTTAGAATTCGAAAGTAACAACACAAACTCAAGGTGGTTAAGGGAGGTGTGGCTCAGCAGTCAATTTTAATAATTTCTGAAAAATTGGGCGTATATAAAGTGTGACCACGCCCACTTTTAGTACAGTTCCCAACATTAAGCATACGAACTTACCAAATTTTAGTCAAATGCGATCAAAACCGTCCGAAATATAGCATTTTTTATGATTCGTGGGCGGTAAAAAGGGTTGTGGCAAAAATTTCCGTAAACCATCTAATTCTCAAAAACAATCTGCTTCCAAAAATTTCAGCTAAATCGACCCAGTAGTTTTAGAGCATTAATATTTTTTTAAAAGTGGGCGTATGTATAATTCAACCACGCCCATTTTTAGAACACTTTCTAACAGTAAGCATAGGAACTAAATTACTAAGTCTTAGTGTTATACGACCAGAACCGTTTGAAATATAGCATTTTCGTTGATTTGTGGGCGGGAAAAGGGGAGTGAAAACCTATTTTTAGTAAAGTTGCCGACAGTAACCATTCAAATTAAATTACCAAGTTTTAGCTTTATACGACCAAAACCCTATGAAATATGCAATTTTTATTGATTTGTGGGCGGTGAAAGAGGTGTGGCAAAATTTTTGTTTTCGTAAACCATGTTAAGTTGGAAAAAAATCTACTGCCAAAATTTCAGCTTAACCCGTTGAGTCTTTCATGAGTGATGAAGCTACCAACAAACACCATTTCATTTTTATTATATAGATAAGTGGTATTCGCTCTTTTGAGTATTAGGTAACTGTTGGTCATTAGTAAAAATAACGGTAATCGAAAACTTTTAAGTAGTATGTTTAAAAAACTTTCCATTATTATGCCATTAAATTATTGCGATATCTCAGAAGCTATAGATTTTCTCAGTATAACGCATTCTCTTATGCATCGGAATTCGAAAAAAAAATTTAAATTTCAAGTTTTGACTTTGCCAGCAAACATCTCCGCCATTTTCAAATCGATTTTCACCAAATTTTCTTTGTCTGAAAGTTCAATTAAATAAAATTAATTGGGAAAATGAAAAAAGGTTTGCCTATAAAATTTTCGATTTATGCTAGAAAAATAGGTCAAAAGTTGTTGTTGGAATTTTTTTTCATTTCCATTTTCCCCACTCTGACATATCCTTAAAAATCCCTAGGAATTTTTTTTTGATGAAATTTGATTTGTTCAAAATGTTTTTTTTATATGTTTACAATATTCTACTAATGTTCTACTAGTTAAATTTTGTCATAATAATAGGTATATTTTTGATTTTATATTAATAAAATACTGCTGAACTGATTATATTGTACATATTTGTATTTATATTATTAAGCAATAAATATTTCATTAGCCGAATCAGAATTCTGTCTTTCTATGCGGCTAATGAAATATCGCAAAATTATTATTTTACTACCAAAGTAGCAACCAAAATACAACTACATACTAAAATATATTCCACAACCAAAAGTGATAGCAAAACATCATACATACCTGCAAATCAAAGACACAGCTGCAAAACTTGTGACTTTTAATTTCATTCATAAAATGTAAATATTTCTTTGTCCTGTTTTTCTTTACATTCCAACGTGTTTATTTGTTTGTTCTTGCTGAGCGGCAGCAACTCAGACTAACTCACACTCATTCTTTGTTGCTTCTGCTTTTTTTCACTCATCAACGTGCCGATTTCTGACATTTGTTTCTTCTTTCCGTTCATTCTGAGCAGCAGCAACTCGCACTTTTGAAGGGGTATAAAATAAATATCCCATCAAAATAACCTGTTCTGTGGCTGGATGGCTGAAATCAACGAGTAAAAACTAACGAACGACGAGTGAAACCTCTTACAATATATTCTCGTTGAGTTTGGACAGCTACTGAAAGTTTGCTGCTGAACTCGAGCTTTTCTTCAAGTGCTAATTTTTGAACAAACATAAAAATGAGTATGTATGATTTAGACACCCTTGAATTATGCCGAATATTCAATCCGGTTGGCAATGAGGAATTCTTTATATAATCTATTAATCTATTATGAATCTATAGTATAATTCGCTTAGCTTAGGGCTGCCATAAGTCTATAGCACTTGACCGGGACAACTTTGTAAATTTTTTTTTATATTCCACAAAAAACCAAATACGCAATTTTAATATTATAAATTTGCCGTTTATTAAAACAACATAAGTCCAAATAACTCACAGTTACACAAAGTATGCAATACATTCATAATTCAGAAATTTTATAACAAAAAAAAAACATCAATTCAGTCAATGAGGTAAAAAAAATATTGTTTGGACTTATTCAAAATAAAGGTTTGGCCCGATCATATTTTTCAGAGTTTTTTTTGATTCATCAAGAACATGCTTTTGCGTTGAAATACTCGGTTCATTTCCCTTTTTCTAACTAAATTATTTTCGCTCTTGGAATTCAGAATTTTGTAAAAAAATAATTCCATTTTCATTTATTTTCACGCATTTGCAAAAAACTTTTTCAGTTTTTACTGATACACTATCAATTTTTTCTTCAATATTTTTAAGGGGGATATTTTTTGCTGTGCACCGGGACACAGGGACACCGATCTCAAAACCGGGACATGTCCGGGATAACCGGGACGTATGGCAGCCTTAGCTTAGCTGCCTACTCCAGAGAGAATATATAAATGTGAGAAGGCACCGAAACATTTCGCTACTGTTAACAAATCCAACGATCTGAATATTAGGCCCTAACATTTTACATTAACATTTGTTGGCAGCGTGTGCAGAGGCAAATGACAGATCGTGTTTCAGATATTTTTCTTGTTTGGCTGAGCTGAAATAAAAGAAATTGGCCAATTTGTGCTTTTTCTTAACTTAGCCAAATATGAAACAAGTGAATGTCGTTATGGCCTAACAAATTATTTCTATGACCGAAATAGCGAATATACATTTTATTTATCTATACCTATGTTATATATTTTATCTTTCTATGTATATATTTTTATCTTTTATCAATATATATTTTAACCATGTTTTGTAAAATTCTAATTTATCTACAATCTTTTGTATGCAATTGACACAAATTTTACAGCTATTTATTTCCATGTACATAAGACTAGCCATGCATTTGTAAGAAAAATTAAAATTTTTCGAAAAATTAAAATTTTTCGAAAAATTACAGTTTAAGATGGTATCAATTTAAATATATACATACCATTTTGTAGTATTTATAAAATGTATGTAATAAAAAAATAAACCAAAGAAATGAAATTGTTTATTGAAAACAAAATGCATACAAAAATATTTTAAGATAATTTTAATAGGTAAATAAATAAATAGAATATAAATAAATTTAATATATAACAACAAATATGTTGTGAGTTTTTTGTGTAGTAGCCTTTTTTGCTTAAAATTGAACGTTTAATTAGAAAAAATATAGATATATAGTATGTATACATACCTATAGATAGTTAATTTTTGTAATTTATTATGATCTATTCTTTGATTTGACATTATTTTAATTTACAGATATATAAATAAATATAGCGTATATAGAATCAATATACCTATTAGATAAAATATATTTAATATCGATAAATACAATATATGTATATTCGCGATTTCGTTTATTGAAATAATATGTTTAGCCAAAACGACATGCACTTGGTTCATATTTGGGAAAGTTAAGAAACAGCAGAAATCGCAAATTTATCTAATTTCATCCAAACAAGACAAATTTGAAACACGATCAAAAGCCTAAAATAGAGCAAAACAACAACGTCAAACAAAGAACAAAACAAATTCTGCATAGATACACAAACATGCCAATGCAGTACAAATTGTGTTTATTAATTTTTTTTTTTTCAATTCACTCATAAAAATTCAATTGGAGTATTTATTTTGTTTTTCGTTGTTGCTTGTCTCGTATTTGGTGGTGGTTTTTTTCTTTTCGTCTGCCTCTGCTGGCAGAGTCTGTGTTGCTGGCAACACACGCAGGCAGCAAATTCTTCGCAACGTTTTAATAGTCGGATTGTTGGATTTCAGTTAACAGAAGCTAAATGTTTCGATGCCTTCTCTCATTTATATATTCTCTCTGACAATATATAAAATATCCCGCCATAAGTGCGCAGGAATGGAAATCTACTGCGCAGCCTACGTAATATGTGAAAAAACATCCACACAAAAACAACACATACACAACAAACGAAACTAAGCAAATGAATCTGATTGGCTTATTGGGAAAAAAAGGAAATACAAACAAAGAAACAGTTAAAATACTCTCAAAATAAATCCAGCAACATAGTTTTTTTTTTTTGTGAATAGTAATGAAAATGTTTATATTTTTTTCTGGATAAGCCTTGTTTTTTTATTAATAATTATTTCATTTAAAAAAACCAAGATTTAAAAAGAAAATGAGGAGATTTTTAATTCGGATACCCCCATAAAAATGTTTTACTGCGTTTTTCAGTCAGATTGACACTATCTTCTTTTTCACTTCTGACGTCACATGCTCGTGCTCATAAAGAGAGCGGACATACGCATGGCGTAATCTTGAATATATAATTCTTTGCCGTTCTGCATTTACATATATCTCACTTTTCGCCTTGCCTCGAGCTCATCTGTTTTTGTTTGATACTCTGTGCTAGCTGAGCGTAAAAACAAAAGAGAAGAGAGCAACATGGAGTTAATTGAAACTCTCACAACACAACAACGTTAAAAGAAAACGATTTAGCAATGAGTTGTAGCGGGTATGATATCTTAAAAAACTTAATACTTTAATAGAATTATTTTTAAAATTACGAAAGAAAAATACCCCTTAATATATATGTAGCTCAAAATGATATTTTTATGTAATAATAGGCTTGGTACTTTTGGAGTAAAGTGGTAACATTGAATTTGCATATAAATTTTATATAATAGTGTAGATATATTTATACATTTCAAACATTTTCACCAACGACTTTAATCAAGATATTCCTGCATTTGCATTAGGTACAAAAATCATTTACCATAGATCATGAAAACAATACCTTTCTTATGGATGGTCAACCATTTCGCTATGTATCAGGATCTTTTCATTACTTTCGAGCTTTACCTGGCGCGTGGCGTGAACGCTTGCGTACAATGAGTGCATCGGGTTTAAATGCACTTGACACGTAAGTTCTTAAATTTATTTAATTTTAGCTTCGAATCTAAATTTACTGTCTGTATGTAGCTATGTCGAGTGGTCACTGCATAATCCGAAGGATGGTGTCTATAATTGGGATGGAATAGCAAATTTGGAACAGTTCATAGAAATGGTTAATCAAGAAGGCTTTTATATTATTCTGCGTCCCGGTCCATATATTTGTGCAGAAAGAGATAATGTAATTTGGTTCGTTCTAAAGTGGATCTCTTTCGAAATTATCACGTACTCTTTTTTTTCAGGGCGGTTTGCCACATTGGCTTTTTAACAAATATCCCAATATTGAAATGCGTACCAACGATTCAAACTACACCAAAGAAGTGAGACTCTGGTACTCAAAATTGATGCCGCGGATGCAGAAGTATTTCTACGGAAACGGAGGTCCAATCATAATGGTACAAGTTGAAAATGAGTATGGCTCATTTCATGCCTGTGACAAAGACTATCTTAATTGGCTGCGAGATGAAACCGAGCGTTATGTTCAGGGCAAGGCACTACTATTCACAACGGATATTCCAAATGAACGTATTGCGTGTGGTAAAATTGAAAATGTATTTGCCACGACAGATTTCGGCACTGACAGACGTAAGTTACTTAAAAGATTTAAAGATAAGATCTCTAAAGCTAAAAAAATTGATCAGACAAGTTGACTAAAGGTAAAATTTTTGTCATGCAGTTCATGAAATTGATAACATTTGGAGAATCTTACGGGAAGTACAGCCCACTGGCCCGTTAGTAAACTCTGAGTTTTACCCTGGTTGGCTAACACATTGGCAGGAGGAAAACCAACGCAGAAATCCCAACGAAGTAGCCTCAGCACTTGGGTGAGTCAGCACCTCGGTGAAACATTACTAAATAGATCAACTATTAAATGTTTTAACATTTTTCAGAAAAATTCTGGAGTATGGTGCAAGTGTCAATATTTACATGTTTTTCGGTGGCACTAATTTTGGTTTTACGGCTGGTGCCAATGAATTTAATTCTGGTGACTACACCGCCGACATTACATCTTACGACTACGATGCAGTCATGGATGAGCCGGGAGATACAACGTTAAAATATGAACTTGTGAGTGATGTGATATCCAGCTACCTAAATGTGTCCAAAAATGCAGCTATTCCAACAAAATCTCTTAAAATAGCTTATGGAGATGTTAAAATGAAACCGATACTGACCTTAATCTCAGCAGTTGGTCGAGAAATCCTTTCCAATGGCAACCCAATCTTTGCAGAGAAACCAAAAACATTCGAAGAATTGAATCAATTTTCCGGTCTAGTCTTATATGAAACAATTTTGCCTAGATTGGAAATAGACCCCACTGTGTTGACCGTAGAAGACCTGCGAGATCGCGCTCATGTTTTTGTCGATCAGTTTTTGATTGGTACTCTTTCTCGCGAAAACAAAGTTAAAACTATACCGCTAAACAGTGGCACTGGGTCCACGTTGCAGTTGCTTGTAGAAAATCAGGGCAGAGTTAATTTTGATATTGCCAATGACATGAAAGGTATCCTGAGTGCTGTGACAATACAAAAGTTGGATGGCAATCAAATGGAACTAAGTAATTGGAATTCAACAGGATTTCCATTAGAAGACAAACAAATAGAAACTCTCATTCAAAAATATAAAAATAATGAACTTGTAACGGATGAAAATATTATTTCTAGTAGCAATGTCCTTTCCCGTGGACCAGTTATATACTATGGCGAATTTACGGTGTCCGAAATAGGAGATTCTTTTCTTAACACCGAAAACTGGGGCAAGGGAGTAGCATATGTTAATGGATTTAACCTTGGACGCTATTGGCCTCTGGTTGGGCCGCAACTTACCTTATATGTCCCAAAGGAGTTACTGAAAATTGGTACGAACATATTAGTTTTAATTGAATATCAACGTGTTTCAGATGTTTTGAGTGATAGTACTTCCGTGATAAAATTTGAAGCGTCACCAAAACTAGATGGATTTAATTGAAAGTTGTAACTTTTTTAAAAATATATCAACATTAATTAATTTTATAAACTACTTAAATCTTATTCAAAGTGTTTTATATGAGAAATTAATAAGTGTTTTTGTTTTAGTCGATGATTTTTATTTATAAAAAATTTTTTATATCTATTTTAAAATATACGATTGTTAAAAAATTAAATTGTTTTAGTTTTTTGGACTTTTAACCCTTCTTCGTAAACTACTGATTACCAGGACTTAAATTTGTGCCCTTCATGATAAAATTATTAAGGAAGCTTTGACAGCTACATATTTTCTTACTAGCTGCGACCATCGAATGTCACACAAAAGAAACTGTTGTGTCAAAATTTCAGTCAGAAACATTTGCAATTAAATTATTTATATAATTACATGATTATAATAATTAAATTAAATGAAGGGCTTATTGCAATAACGTGATAAGCCACATGATCTAAAAAAGGCAATTTTTTAGGCTGAATACATTACTCAATGCATTACCAACAACCACTGAAGAGATTTTGGCTATTTCTTATTAATTTTCTAACCTTTTTGTAAAAGTTTCCGTGTTCAATTTCAATTCTTCATACAAAGATACATTTTTTCAAAACTTAGGAGTCGATTACTTCAAAATATTTTTTGTGTGGCTTGCCATGTTCTTGCAATAAGCCCTTCAAATAATTTACAACTTTTCCTTGGTTCACGATGATTTTCTCTAAATGTGTTGCTACTCTACACGTCAGAAGTTAGATTCAATTTAATTATACTTAATTTTTATGCAAACTTAATTCAATTGCAAAGGTTTCTCAGTTAAATTTGCTGCGTTTTTTCTTTGTTTATTAATTTAACAGCGTCAGTAGCAACATCTGACATTGAGGTGGGTAATAGCACAATTTTTTGTGTTGACTCACCAGCACATGTGCACCCTTGTGTGTCAGCACACTGTGCTAGCACTATTGTGCCACAATCGAACAAAGCACTAATAAAAGTGTCGATAACAAATAGAGTGCTAACGCCCTTTTCTATTGATTTGCTTACAATAGGGGTATTCACGATTCAGTGCACTTGCCTGTGCAGTTGAGGACTTGAGAACTTGTGCAGTTGTGCAGTTAGGTTTTCGTGAACACACTACCATCACCATTTCAAAGCTGTCAACATTTTTCAATGCACACAAGTGCACAACTGCTCAAGTCCTCAAGTTGAAGGTAATAGTAGAAAAGCACTTGTGCAGATTTTTGACGTACGTACATTTTGTTTTTGTAAAGTGCACAAGTCCTCAACTGCACAGGCAAGTGCACTGAATCGTGAATTAATATTCAATATAAATAATAAAATAAACTGGCCATTTCAGCCCTTGGAAGGACTTTGACCTAGCTTCTATTGATCAATTGTGTTGTGCGTGTTATTAAATATTTGATCACAAATGATCGAGAACTGGACCTACGTGTTTAATGCCGACTCCGAACGGCTTTTGTTCTCAAGAAGATTTACATGGCAATTTTTACTCTCTGAGGCTTGCCATTGTCTGCAGAGAGGTGACTACTGAACAGAAAAATTAATTCTATTGAAAAAACTTTCTGGCTGAGCTGAAATTGAACCCGGGCTGCCAAGGTTCTTAAGCTTAGGGGCCATGCACTCTACCCACTAGGCTACGGCCGCCACTACCCCTAATATTCACAAATTGCATATTGTCAATTATTGCAAGTAAACCAAAGTAAAAGCAAAATCAACTGTACTAAGCAAAAGCTTACAAAATGTAAGTAATACAGTGCACAGTAGCGATAACCAATGAGTGTCAGTGAAGAAGCTCAGCACAACACTCTGCTATTCATCCCAGCACAGCATACAAAAGTAACTTTAAGCGCAAAAGTTCGTCAAAGCTCTGCTCTTTGCGTGCTATTGTGCCACTATGTGAGTCAACGTAGTGTGCTAGCACACATGGCACACTACAGGGAGTCAGCACATTGCCATAGCACAGCACTGAGTTACCCACCTCTAATCTGACAGTTAATCAAACAGTTGTGTTCATGTAGCATAAAATTTGTTCGCTCGATTAAATAGCGTCTGCTGCCTGATCACTTTTAGTTAGCGCTCCCAAAATTCGACCATTCAGCGAATTTTCACATAACAGTTGCCAACTGTTGTTTGCGCTGAATACGGCCGTTGACTCAGCTAATTGCGGCTAATGTGTGTGGCACGCTCTATGTTTAGTTTTCTTTTGTTTGGCATTCGATGGTTGCAACACGAACTGTCACTCCTACTTATATTAGATCTTATATTAAAGCTTATAAGCCTAATATCAAGTTTAAACATTAATTTTTAAAGGTTTACTATTTTTAATTTAATTGTTTAAAATTGTTAATACGTTCTGTAGTTCAAAGTGAACTAGTGGCGAATGCATGACTTAGGTTAGGTTATGTTAGCTTAGGTTGAGACGGCAGCCGCTGTACGTGCTCAAACCATACACACGTACCACGGCTCACTTAGACTATGATAGAATTACCAGGTATTATTATTCGCTGAAAATCAGCTGGGGATAAACTGTCATTTTGGGCATATAGTGTCAAAATGAAACGAGTAGGTGCAAACAATGTTGCTTTTTGTATTATTTGAAATGAGAAAACGATAAAGAATTATTTATCTTGTCTTTAAACTTGATGTAAACCAAGTGATAAACATTGATAAATAGCAAATTTTTTGCCTCATTGCATCAAAAATTAAGATTCTGCATAAGAAAAAAACAATATGAAGAAAATGATTTAAAGTTTTAATGTTTGAGTGATTAATAAATGAATTAAAAAATTTGATAACAATAAGGACACCTATATTATAAACTTCTCAAAACTGAAATGTAGTCTATGACATAGAATTTAACAGAAGTAACTTGCAGCAGAAATATTACTTACTTCATATGTATATGTAGAGATCATGACAAACGTAAAGACCAAAAAATCCCTTTTTACTTCTTGGTGTGATTGCAATACTTTTATTTGACACTATATACCCACAGTAACGAGTAAAAGTAGCGATTAATACAACCTGGTAATTCTATCATGACTTAGACCTATATATTATGGGTCGTCCATAAACTACGTTACTGATTTTCCGGTTTTTTTACCCCCCCCTCCCCCTGCGTTACTTTTCGTAGTGCTTTTCAAAACCCCTCCCCCCCATAAAGTAACGTGACATATGAAATTAATTCATTCGAATGATTATATATTTTGACTAGCTCTGACAATATTCACTAGTATTAGTGACTAGTATGACTTGATACATTTATTTATTTTTTTTTTTTATTTTTTTTATTTATTTAAAGGAACAATGTCGACATGTAAGACAGAGTCTTATAAATGCACTAAGTATGACATGATAACAACATTAAAGGAACAATTGGAAAAAAATCTATCATTAATATCATCTGTAAAAGCTATTCCATCTGCGATACAAGATTCTATGCTCTCAATCACTGGGATAGAAGAAGCTGGTAGCTTTGTTGAGGATTCTTCAAAATAGAATTTTTCATCGGATTCTATGTCTATGTCTGATACCCATTCAGGTGAATCCTCATTTCTAACGCAAAGAAATTCACCTGGTCTTTGACAGAGTACCCTTAAAGGCTGCACCTGAGCTGCATCAAGTTCTGTGTTTTTGTGTTAATGCTTTCTGAAAATTGATTAATTTAAATAGTATTTTTTATTCCGATTTATTGTAAACGATATAATACAAACTTATGGCAATTCATAAAAGTTTTAAAAACGAAATACAAGCCGCAGGTAGGACACGACCTTGAACCGATTTCTTCTTTCTGAGAAGGACAGTGCATGTCATACGGTATCTCCTTTGATCAAGAACATTCAGGCCTTAACGTCAAAGCCTGTCGCAAAAGCAAAGACCCAAATTTTTCAGACGTGTGCTGAGATGGTGAAGGAATACCAAAAGGTTCCTGTGTCGAGGGAAAAGGTGGTGGAAGAAATCGTTGAAACAAAAGTTAACCATCAATTTAGACGATCAAACATAAACTTGTAAGGTTAAAAATTTTTGGAACGATTGTGTTATTAATTAGAGGTTTTTCGTCGATTTTTTTAATTTTTGGTAACGTTACAATATCTAAACACCTCCCCCCTACCGTTGCTTATCGTAGTGCATTTCAAAACCCCTCCCCCCTAAATTGGTAACGTAGTTTATGGACGACCCCTAAGGTCCATTGTAATACCGCTGCACACTTGGCCTTTAGTCCGAGTGGAACCACATTGATCTCTTAATAAAGCTTGTACGACGTTTGACACTTGTCCTTGACAGATCGTCAAGCTACGAGAAGAAGAATGACCCCAGATATTAATGCATTTTTCTAGCAAGCGCGGGACAGGAACATAGAAGGTGGGAGGTGGTTTCTTCCTCCTCCTCGTCCCTGCAGCTTCTGCAGAAGTCATTTGTGATGATTCCCATGTCTGCCTATCAAGCAGGGCCCTGTGGTAACGGCCACTAGCGTGGCTCCTCTGGTTTTCCCACCGAGAGAAGGGCTCTCGATCGCTTTGGGCTTAGAGTCGGCCAGATGCCAAACGTATGTCTTAGACCATAGGCGTCCGCAGGGGGGTCAGGAGAGCACTTTCCCCCCTAGGCAATGAACATTTTTTTATATATCTTCATTTTAATCAAAAAGGCCGTAAGTTTAAATTAAAAAATTTTAAGAGAAAATCAAAACACTTTCTAAATTGTAAGTTGCGCTTGAGCTTAGGGCTTTCAGAACTTTGTTAATAAAAACGTCGGTTTTAGTTGTAGAAGTTTAAAATTTTGCGAAACATGTATTTTAATAAGATGCATCATAATCAATCAAAAAGTCGATTCTGAATTTTTTGTAACTTATGATTTTTGATTTCATATGACGATATGTTCATTATGTATTTAATATATTTTGAAAAGAATACAAAAATACTTTTTTTTAGGTTAATTTATAAATAAAGCTGAGCTAAACCATTAATTTTCAAATCATTTGTGATGATTCCCAGTCTTTAGGCATGTCTGCCTATCAAGCAGTGCCTGTTGTACCTGTTGCTGTAAGGCTGTGTTCATAATAGTACGCGTTTTAGTCGCGATTGCGTTCTCACGTTGTTTTTTTTTTTTTGCAAACGCTGCTGAATAATACTGAATTTTGTAGGTATTTGAGTACATTCATTTATTAAAAATTCAGAATTTCTCAGCCGCGTTTGCGAAAAAAAAATTGAGAGCGGTGTCGCAGTCGCGAAAAAAGAGCAATATGAACACAGCCTAATAAGTTACGATACCATTTCTTTTACCTTTGTTTCAATACGTGTTCTTAAATTGAAAAATTTTTTCTACGAATTTTATTCGTAATTTTCAGACACGAATAGAATTCGTAGAATGGACGTAGTTTGGTACACATTTCGAATATTTTATTCATATTCGTACAAAAACAAATGTATATTGTACGAATACATTTGCTACATTTACGAATGATCCTAATACCTAGTTCCAAAAAAAAAACCTTCTGTTCAGCTGGGGCTTGAATCACGGTTCTTTAGCTTATAGGCCACACACACTTCCGGTAGGCTACGGCCACCTTGCAATCACACATTTCCGTATATTCAGTAATTGTTCGACAAACCAGTCTGAACGATTTCAGCAGTAAATATTTTAAACTCAACTAAAACTTCGTACCTACTACGAATAATGAGTACGGTCAACCTACGAATGAATTTTTTATTAAATACTAGGAATGTAATGAAAGAAATTACGAAGTTATTCCTACGAGAAATTGATGAATGTTTAGGAATGATATCCTTTATTAGTCGAAGATCATTCTTCGTAGCAACAGATAGCAAGGGGCATTTAATTCAATAAAGGATATAAACTTTGACGATATGCAAATTTATGTTTGAAAGTCATTGTAAACAAGTAGAAGACAAAGTAAATACATTTTATAAAAAAATGGATGTTTTCCCAAAAGTCGGCTCGTTTTTCTATCATAAATATGATTTAGTTTGGATTTTTTTTTTAATTTCTCCTATTCTAAATAAAATGACAAACAATTCTGCAGCATTTAAATTGCCAGCAAAGTAGTTTGTTAAAATTATTTATTAAAATGATGAAATTTTATTCCGATTGATTGACGAGTCTGTCAGCGTGAATAAGCTTAAATAAAGTTAACAAACTTATATACCAAGCTAGTAAAACAATTTCTTCAAAACAACGCATTGAATTTGTTGCTGTTTTTAATCAAATGGATAAAGTTTCTTTTGAATTGACGAAAAAATAATGCATTATTGATAAAATTGAATTGATTGGACAATTTGGTTTTGTTAGGGATTAACAAAAGTTATGTATCAATTTTACCAAGAATATTTCTTTGAGTGCGAAAATGCATGGGCATACGCTTCATATTTTAGAACTTTAGAGTTATTTTAAATGTTTTTTTAAATAGTATGAAACTTTTATTTATATGTAAATAAATATATATACTAGGCCGGGTCAATTTGTATGGACGAATTTTTTGGAGGTCTGGCTCAGCGAAATTCGTAAAATACATGTAATTTCAAGACTTTTTCTCCACTACAGCATATACAAATTCTGAAAAAAAGCTGTGCGGACTTTCGTAAATAGATTTTGTTCCCATGTATGAATTATACATGTATGAATGTATGTGTATGAATCTATTTACGAAAGTCCGCACAGCTTTTTTTCAGAATTTGTATATGCTGTAGTGGAGAAAAAGTCTTGAAATTACATGTATTTTACGAATTTCGCTGAGCCAGAATTTGACCCGCCCTAATATATGCATTAAGAGATAAGAGATATTTAAATTTTTTTCAAAAATACATTAAATGGCCCATTATCATAAAGAAAATAAAAGTCGACTCTAAATTTAGTGCAAGCTTTTTAACCTTTTTTATTATTATTAAAAACTGTTTTATTAGTATTAAAAAACTGTCAAAAATGATTATGCTAAATTTAGAGTCGACTTTATTTTGTTTATGATAATGGGCCAATGAAAATAATATTAAATTAATTAAATGCGCAATATGACAACCAAACTATTTAAGTTCCAAATTTTATGAGACATAATGTTTTATTGTTACTCAGAAACATTGAAATCATCTATACTTTTTTATAAGAATATACTTTGTTTGAAAGGCTTATTTAGGGTTTGTTGCATGCACAATAGATCCTACGGGTCGCGGTGCACATGGGCCCACTATAAACTAACTAGGGTTTGTTGGTTAAACTCTTCATAGCACAGGTCTTTTATACGCGTATATAATTTCGATGTTTATGTTTTTTTAGAAATGATGCGAAAGATCAGTAGCGCCACTTGAGAAAATCTATTAGTATGATACCTGCAGTAATATCACATAATTGTTTAGGTGTGAATAGCTTAGTTTTTTTAAGGTTACATTGCACGTTTGAAAAAAATGTTACTCAATTTAAAACATTTCTTTTGAATAGACTTTTCTGAATACAGACTTAATTTTTTTTATGTAAATAATACAAAAATAGTACAGCAAAATTTTTTGTATTTGTTTTTTAAAGCTCCTTGTTCTTTGTTTTCAGCCAGGGACATAAGGGTTCTTGTCTCTACAATCAATACTAGAATTACTAAGTATATAATTAAAATATTTTGGAATATTTTTTTTTTATTATATACGTAAAAAATGAAGTCTTTATATATTATAGTCTATCCAAAATAATGGTTATAAATGGAGTAAGAAGACAAAAAATTCCTTTGTTTTGTAGTTTTGTGTTAATATGTTATGTTAATAAATGTTTTAATTTGTAGATTAAAACGTGCAAAGTAGAGCTTGCAATTTGGAGTTGTTTTGGCGATTCGATAATTGAAAGATTTTTTTTTACAATAAAAAATATATAAAAACTTATTGAAGCAACCGGAAATAATAACTTTTTTGAAAATCGAAATAGTGTTCTACAAAGTTTAATAGCACTGAAATGCAATAAAATTCTTTTTTAAAATGTTTAAAACTTAAAAATAATATAAAAGAAACAGTTAAAGGAATAGTGAAGGAAATAGTGAAATTCTGATTGTTTATGGCAGACCGGTGGTCTAGAGATTGTATCTGCAAATTTTAAAAACATTTTAAAAACATTTATAAAAAAAGGAACTATTCATTATATTATTTAATTTATACGTTACAAAAATACTAAACGAATACTTTTTTATTAATTTGGACACCCACTTTATTTTTATAACTTGTTTCGTATAGAAAAGCATTAAAAGTTATTCTTAATGAATAATTTTTATATACTCTGAAAAAAGCATGCTAAAATAAAAAAAAACTTACTCAATAATTAAGAAAATTTTACTTGTCTAAGCTTTAAGGAATTTTTTGTTTTTTTCAAATGAAAATTTTTCTTTTATAGAAAAAAGAAAATTTCTAAACAAAGTTTTAATTATTTCTTTCAAAGGAAAATCATTTCTTCCAAAGAAAAATTTACATTTAAAAAAAACTTCCTTGGCTAAAACCAACATTTCCGTGACATTTTCTTAAATATTGAGCAAATTTAATTTCATTTTAGAACGCTTTATTCTAAGTGAGTTTTATTATTTTTGTTTTATTGTTTTTTTATTTTATTTTAGTGTTATTTTTAAAAACAATATTTAAAATAAAACGAAAAAATGTTTACTCTTAAATCAAAAGTCTCAATTTTTTAAAACAAATGCAAGTACTTTTGTTTCAAAAATAACTTCCATTAAAACTTAAAAAATTTCATATTTTTAAAACAAAAACTTGTGTTTTTTTATTTAAAGCCGAACTTTTTTCGGAGTGTATTATCATTTTCTTACTGTTTTGAGAAATTGACTCGTTTGAATTGTATTGGAAAATAATTAAAGTTTAAACTTATTTTGCTTACAACTTAAACATATTTCAACGAAACATAAAATCTATATAACGCTTTAATTTTTATCTGAAATGAGCAATCCAGTTTGTTAAAATAGAATGGAAATCATATCAAATTCTGATACAAACAGTCATCACCAAAATAGTGAAACATAGTCCTCAAAACTTAATAAATTTGTTATTTTTTACAAAAATTTACTATGGTATAAAGTGTGCAATGCTTTTAAAATTAAAAAATTTTTTTAAATTAAATCCCACCAAACAAAGCAACGTCATCAACTTGATTTGAGCATTACTATGGAAAATACTTTGGTGGTAATAACTCGAAAAATAGGTATTTTCAATTATATGAATTAAAACCAACATAATAACGTAGTTTTTATTTTGATTTTAAAATTTTTTGTATCATCGAAGCAAATAATAATAATGAAAGTGTGTATTAGTTACACTCATTACGTTTTTTTTTTTTTTTATATGGAAGCAACGCAAAAAATTATTGACTTTATATATTTTTCTCCATTCTTGCTCATAAAACCTAATTTAGTAAAAAACTGGTATGCACTTCTTTTTTTTTTAATTGATCCGAACGTTAAAATATAAAAATGGGAAAAGTACAAGAGTTGTGATATTTTTGTTGTATTAAAAGAAAATCGTCAAAATTCCGATTTGAAAAAAATGCAATGAAATGCTGTTGAAATATTTTCTGCAGCAACACTTTATACAAATACAAAAAATTATGCGATTACGTTTAATAAATTTTGTTTATTTTGAGTTTGGGTGTTTTACGAAAAAAATCTAAAAATGTATAATTTAAAAAACGACATCTTGGGTAACTTTACTATTTTTACAAAAATCTATAACTATTTTTACAAAAAATTACAAAAACCGAAATTTGGATAAAAAGTTATAGCTGCGAAACTTGCCTTTTTTCAAACTCCTCAAAGTGCCTATTTTTTGCACTGCGAACTCAAAACAAAAAAACATAAAAAATCGATAAAACTATGTTTCTTTGTCAAAATAACTTCAGTTATTTAAAAAATATTTCTGGTCTTAGTAAGAAAAATGTTAAAATTCCAGAGCTGCCAACATATCACACCCTTGTTTTAGGGATAAAAAAAAAACACCGCTATGGCAAAATGTATATACTTGATAAAAAGTTTTTAAACCCACCAAATAAAATTGTATTAAACTGCTGTAAGATATTATAACCTGTGAAAAATTCTATATTTTGCACACAAATAAAATATTACTTATGTGCGGTATAATTGTATTTTATACTTACCATTGTATCCGTTTCAGCATAGTTTCGTTTTGATTGCCGTTTTCTTACCATATATTCTTTGCTTAAACTACATTAAAATCAATCATCCCCAATTTTAAAAATTATAAAATTAATTTAAAATTCTTAAAATCTGTCTAAGGCTGATAAAACTGTTAAATTCTTAACATTGCGAACAAACAGACATCTTAAATAATATTCTCAAAAAACACAATACAAAAATATTATTAAATAAATGACACCTTAAATTTAGTTTTCAATAACATTAAATGCCATACAATATGCAATATTTTTTCCACACACATTTCTCGAACCACACATTTTTATTGCAATCATTTGAATTAATAAATGCATTCATGAATGCTAAGCTCTGCCGGCTTGAATGGTGGTTGTACAAAATATATTGCTGATCATCCCTCACCGCATTCACTACTCGGTGGCTCCATTACTTCTTGTTTTCTCTCGCAATGAACACAGTAATGGTCCAGTTAGCCTCGCATGGCACAGCAGTGCATGCAACGCAGATAAGCAGCTAGCATACAGCCAAATAAATGGTGATTATTGCAACGCATAGTCACATAGTCAAAATAACACAATAAAAAACAAGAATACAACGATTTTATTTTAATCAGGGATAGAAAATAACGATTATTTCCAAAAATTAAATCGAAAAAAATCAACATGTTCCCATTGCCGGAGCACATTTTGGATAACTTCATTATGCTGCTTAATGCAACCTCTATCGAAATAAGATATGATTTTTATTTCTTGAGTTTTACCAATAAAAATTGAATTTAATTATTATTCACTGATTTCTATTTTTTTCATCAAAAATAAGAGTTATTTTTTGATTTTTATTTTTCTGTTCAGGAATAAGACTTATTTTTGAGTTTTATTTATATTGCTCAAGAATAAAAATTGTTCCTCAATTTTTATTTTTTTCGCTCAGAAATAAAAGTTATAACTCAATTTTTATTTGTATGCCCAGAAATAAGAATTATTTGTTGAGTTTTATTTTTTCGCTCAAAAATAAAAATCATGTGTCGAGTTTTACTTTTTTTCCTCAAACATAAAACTCAAAACACCACACAGCTTTGTTGTTGCTGGCGTATGCTCGCCTTGAGTGTGCCTTGTGTGCGTACGTAAAAAGTGTGTTTTGGGGGGTTTCAACATATGGCACGATTACGATAACTAGGGCGCCGTAATTTTAAAGAGATTTTTTGTTAAAAACCACAAACAAATTAATTTGGTCGAACAAAAAATCGATAGCTTAACTAGTTATCGAGTTATCGATTTTTAAATTTTTTCCCTTGGTAAAAGATCTGTTCAATAAAATATCTATATCTTTTCCAATTTTTAAAAAATATAGAAAATTAACATGTCATATGAAAGATAATTTAATAGTCTATTCGAAAAAATACACATCAAAAAATTTTAGCAATAAATTGAATTTTATGAGTAGTTTTATATTATGGTTGCTTTTCAGTTGTGACAAAACCATTTTTTTCTCAAAAATTTCCATTATTAATATGCAAAAAATACATTAGATATTTAAAGACTAAAGTTTTATCTTTCATCAATCAATCAAATTTCAAAATCAATATAAGTTTTTCAAATTAACTGTAAGTTAAATAGGTTTGTTGCAAGGATAAACTATTTGATTTAATAAAATAAAAGCTGTTGACCAAAAGTGATCAGCTAAAAGTTTAAAATTTTTTCACTGGCTAGAAATATTAATTCATATAAATATTACAGCTTCAATTTTGCCTTAAAATAAAATATAAAAAATAAATATGCTTGAAAAAAACAACATACAAATTAAATCACTCTTAAATGGTATACACCAAAAATAAATTTTCAAGCTTAAATAATTCAAAAATTATACTAATAACGGTAGTTTTTAGCATACATACATACAAATATATACACACAAATTGCTATGAAATGTGAAATACTCAATGGATTTTATTGACTTAACATTTTTGTAAAAGCTTATTTTATTATCTTAAAAAAGATTTCTTAACCAAAATAAAAATAGCAAGAAAACAAATAGAAATTTTCCTTAGGGGATCAATGAACACAAATATTGTATTAAACAAATCGATAACTCTTACACAAATAGATAAATCCATTTGTCCTTCTCTCCCATTTCAATCCACTGAAATTGAACTTTTTAATTTAATGTAATATTTAGTTTTTCTACTTAAATCCAGCTATACTCCTTCTTCAAGTTAGCTGAAAACTGTTTTATAATTAGTTTTAGTTGGTATGATATTAGATTACGGGAGGTTAAAACCCCTTTAATCCCCTCGTCGTAATAAAGCGCAGGCCAAATAGTTAATAATTCTCAGAAGCATACACATGCGCTCAAGAATTATCACATGGAAAGTTGCCAGTTCTTATTCCCACAAAAATTATCTTTTTCCCACAGCAATTCAAAAAAATTCCCACGTGGGAGATTTTTACTAAAAAATTCCAACCAAAAACCCTAAAGCCATAAAAATCACACCAAAAATCCTTCAGTTATAAAAATACCACAAAAATCCCACAAACCATAAAAAATAAATAATTCAATTCAATTCAGAAAATTAAGCAGTTATAAAATACTATGTTTCCATGGCGAATTAAGCCGGTGTTAACTCCCATGAAAAAGCAAGTTGAGTTAAATTTCGAAATATCTCCGAAACTCTACGAAACTTGTTGATTTATGTGGCTTCTGTAATTTATCATAATACAAAATGACGTATGAAAGATTTTTTGGAACTCTGCACAGACGTATACTAAGTTTTGTTAGTAAAATCACGAAAAATGGGTATTTATACAAAACTACAAACTAGTACTTAATAAAAAATAAAAAATTCAGAAAACGTTAAAAATGTTTAGAAATCAATATATGTATCTGCAGCGTAAAGGTAGTTATACATTGACTTGTCAAAATTTTTAACGTTTTCTGCATTTTTTTACATTGAAGTAAACATACAATTTCTGGAAATGTACAGAAAATACTTAAAAATACAATAAAAAAATGACACATGAGTTCTTATTTATATAGTTATTTTAATTCATCGTATTGTTATAATATTCATTATTATTTGATTTTGACTATTTATATATTCTTAGCATATGCTTATCGAATTTTCTTCAAATGCAATTTAAAAATTATGGCTTCTTATGTTTTATGTAAATTAATCGCATTTGCATTGTTATGAATATTTGCAAAACATAAATGAAATATTCGTATTCGTTAGCATTGCTATTGCAGATGTCAGTCATCCCCAAGAATTTTCGTTGAATCTTGCTCACAAATTCACTAAAAACTCATACTGAGCGGATTGTTGTAAGTACCGGCAAAATTTAAGTGAATATGAGTGAGTCAGTGTTGCCATATTTTTTTTAAAAAACTTGCAATTTCAGAAAAGAAACTTTTTGGTGAAAAACATGGAACTAAAAAAAAAAGAACTAAAACGTATATTTTTAAAATGTGTGCTTTAAAATTGTCATTATTTTATTCGAAACAAAGTATTTGTAAGCAAAACAAAAAGAATTGCATTTATTAACTAAAATCATTTAAATTATAAAGTTAATGAAACGGCAAATTTCGAACAGTCACAAATGATGAAATAAAATTATTTTTTATACATATATTGATAAAACTTTTTTATGATTTCTGACGATTGTTTGAAATTGGTGCAGTTCACATAGTTTTTTCCTAAATACATCTTTAGTTCGAAGAACCCCACACAATGTGGGAATTTCAAATTTATTTTTGATTTTAGTTTTATTAATATATATATGTGAAAAAATAAAAAAATTCTATATTTCCTGTTGCTACAGGAATCAATAACACAGCATAAACTAGTTTTTCCCACACTTTATTTTTATTTCCTCATATATATATGAATAAATTTTACGGTTTTAATGATTTTCGAACATTAAATATTATAAAGCTAAATTTGTGCAATCTGTTAATTTAGTGGTGGTACTCACTACAACTGATTTTGACAATTAAGTGTCAAAACTTTGGATAGCTTAGTCGATTTGGGATCGTCAATTTCTTTTAACATTTTTATTGCTTTTTCTGTTAAAAAAATCTCGAAAATTTATATTTATAAATTTATATTTATAAATTTCCAGAAATTGTATGTTTACTTCAATGTAAAAAAAATGCAGAAAACGTTAAAAATTTTAACAAGTCAATGTATAACTACCTTTACGCTGCATAGACATATATTGATTTCTAAATATTTTAAACGTTTTCTGCATTTTTTATTTTTTATTAAGTACTAGTTTGTAGTTTTGTATAAATATCCATTTTTCGTGATTTTACTAACAAAACTTAGTATACGTCTGTGCAGAGTTCCAAAAAATCTTTCATACGTCATTTTGTATTATGATAAATTACAGAAGCCACATAAATCAACAAGTTTCGTAGAGTTTCGGAGATATTTCGAAATTTAACTCAACTTGCTTTTTCATGGGAGTTAACACCGGCTTAATTCGCCATGGAAACATAGTATTTTATAACTGCTTAATTTTCTGAATTGAATTGAATTATTTATTTTTTATGGTTTGTGGGATTTTTGTGGTATTTTTATAACTGAAGGATTTTTGGTGTGATTTTTATGGCTTTAGGGTTTTTGGTTGGAATTTTTTAGTAAAAATCTCCCACGTGGGAATTTTTTTGAATTGCTGTGGGAAAAAGATAATTTTTGTGGGAATAAGAACTGGCAACTTTCCATGTGATAATTCTTGAGCGCATGTGTATGCTTCTGAGAATTATTAACTATTTGGCCTGCGCTTTATTACGACGAGGGGATTAAAGGGATTTTAACCTCCCGTAATCTAATATCATACCAACTAAAACTAATTATAAAACAGTTTTCAGCTAACTTGAAGAAGGAGTATAGCTGGATTTAAGTAGAAAAACTAAATATTACATTAAATTAAAAAGTTCAATTTCAGTGGATTGAAATGGGAGAGAAGGACAAATGGATTTATCTATTTGTGTAGGTTAGGTTAGGTTAGGTTGAGGCGGCAGCCGCTGTACGTGCTTAAAACCAAAACGCACGTACCACAGCTCACTTAGACCAGTGAGGTCCGTTGTGATACCGCTGCACACTTGGCCTTCAGTCCGAGTGGAACCACATTGAGCTCTTAATAAAGCTTGTTAGACGTTTGACGCTTGTCTCCGACAGGTCGTCAAGCTCCGAAAAGAAGAATGACCCCAAATGTTTATGCCTTCTCGCAAGCGCGGGACAGGAACATAGAAGGTGGGAGATAGTTTCCTCCTCCTCCTCGTCCCTGCAGCTTCTGCAGAAGTCATTAGTGATGACTCCCAATCTGGAGGCATGTCTGCCTATTAGGCAGTGCCCTGTGGTAACAGCCACTAACGTAGCTACCTCTGATCTTCCCAACGAGAGAAGGACTCTCGATCGCTTTGGGTTTAGAGTCGGCCAGATAAGCCTTGTTGTTCTGCATGTTGAGAGTTCAGCCCATCTTGAGTTGGCTTTAGATGTGGTGTACTCATTAAGTAGCATTTTGACAGTTGCCATCGGGATGCTCGGCGAGTTTCGACCCATTAGAGTCCCCGATGTACCTTTCCTAGCAAGCTCGTCTGCTTTTTCATTTCCACGTATGCCCTTATGCCCAGGTACCCAGATTAAGCTGATGTCAAAGAACTTTGACATTTCGCCTAATGCAGCACGGCATTCTCTGGCTACTTTAGAGTTGATGGATACCTGCTCAATCGATTTGATCGCTGCTTGGCTGTCCGAGAAAATATGTATTTCTCGTTTAGAGATGACGTTCTCTGAGAGCCAGGTTGCAACTTCTTTAATCGCCATCATTTCGGCTTGGTAAACACTACAGTGATCCGGCAGCCTACGAACTAAGGATACCCCTAATTCTTTTGAGTAGACCCCATACCCGACCTTGCCATTTAATTTTGACCCATCTGTATAGAAATAAAGACACCCCGGTTTCCACGGCGCACCTTTATTCCAGTATGTTCTAGGCGGAATAAGCGTACCGTAGTTTCCATCAAAGGAAAGCAGTGGTTTACAATAATCAGTCCTTGGTGGAATGAAGTTGAATTTGTAGAGTATAGATGCGTGTCCTGAACCCAGGCTTTTCCATACTCCAGTTTCCCTAAGTCTGACCGCCGAACAAGCTGCCTGTTGCCTAGCAACCAAGTCAAGCGGTAGAAGGTGTAATAAGGTCTCTAAAGCCGCAGTCGGTGTTGTTCTCAGAGCACCACTGATGCAAATAGATGCCATTCTTTGGACTTTTTGGAGCTGGTTGAAATATGTGACCTTGTCCAAAGCAGGCCACCATATCGATGCTCCATATAGAAGTATAGGTCTAATGACCCCTTTATACAGCCAGTGAACGATATTTGGGGAAAACCCCCATCTTTTCCCTATAGCTTTTTTGCAAGTGTACAGCGCAACTGTCGCTTTCTTCGTACGCTCAAGAATATTAAGTTTCCAGCTAAGTTTCCTATCAAGAATGAGTCCTAGATATTTTGCATTTTCCGATACGGACAATGCAGACCCATTAAGCATGATTGGTGTGAGAGACGGAATTCTATGTTTCCTTGTGAAAAGGACCAAGTCTGTTTTGGCCGGATTTACTCCAAGACCACAGGATTTGGCCCATTGCTCGAGTTTGCAAAGAGCTCTTTGCATGACGTCGCGTATGGTAGTGGGAAATTTGCCTCTGACTGCGATTGCTAGGTCATCGGCGTATGCTGCCACAACACAGCCCTCCCTCTCTAGAGACAGCAGTACATTGTTCACTACCAGATTCCAGAGGAGTGGAGATAGCACACCACCCTGTGGCGTACCTCTTGTCACCGATCTTACAGCGCTGTACGCACCTAGGTCTGATAAGATTACTCGACAGTTGAGCAGCTCATCTATAAGATCAGTAATGCTTTTGTTCACACCTAGCCTACGCAACTCTAGTCGTATAGATTGTGGCGTGACATTATTAAATGCTCCCTCTATGTCTACGAAAGCAACTAGAGTGAATTCATTATGCAGGAAGGATCTTTCAATGGTACCGACCAATGAGTGTAAAGCCGTTTCCACGGACCTTCCCTTGCTATATGCATGCTGTGATGCCGATAAGAGAGCAGGGTCGATACTGCTCCGTAAATATAGATCTAGTAGCCGTTCTAACGTCTTCAACAGAAATGACGTTAGACTTATAGGTCTGAAATCTTTGGGGGTGGTATGTGATGTCTTCCCTGCTTTGGGTATGAAGACCACTCTGGCCTTATTCCAAGCATTGGGAATATAAGTGAGGCTTATGCAGCCATTAAAGATAATACGAAGCCAAGGCAAAATATATTTCGAAGCTTCTTTTATTTCTACAGGGTAAACACCATCAGGCCCTGGTGATTTATAGGGCTTGAAGCTGTTTATCGCCCATTTTAGTTTCCTGTCGGAGACTATGCCTTCGGTGTCCTGCGTAGAACGACTAGTACTAGGCAGTTATGCACCAGGAGGCGCACTACTACCAGGGAAGTGCGTATCTAGTAGGAGGTTAAGAGACTCCTCACCTGACATTGTCCATGTTTCGTTCGACCTTTTGAGATAGCCGGGTGTGCATGGTGTGCTAGCGAGAATCTTGCGCAGTCTAGAAGCCTCTGAGATTTCTTCGATTCCTTCACAGAATCGTTTCCAAGAGGATCTTTTGGCTTTTCTGGTTTCAGTTTTGAAATTTTTAAGGGATACCTTATAGGCTGCCCAGTCAAGCTCAGCTCTCGAGCGCTTAGCTGCGTTAAAGAGCCTTCTAGATTCAGTCCTCAGTCCATCCAATACGGCGGACCACCACTTTGGTTTTGGCTTCCCCCTTGTAGTCCTCTTAGGACAGGAGGAAGCAAGAGAGCAATTCATTGCTTTGGTTACTACATCGACTAGTTTATCAAGATCAGCTGTCGATTTTGGTTTATCTATAGGACCTGATGGCAAATGTTTTGCTAAAGCCCTTTTGTATGCTCCCCAGTTTGTCTTTCGAATGTTAGCCGGGGGTATTATTTTTGAAGACGTATTGTGTAAATTATACTCAATGTATCGGTGGTCGGAGTAGGAATGCTCTTTTGACACTCTCCAGCCACCTATCTTGTCGAATATATGGTCTGAGACTAATGTTATGTCCAGAACTTCACTTCTGTTTTTTGTAATAAAGGTGGGTTCTTCCCCCCTATTGCATATACACAGGTTGTTACTTAATAGATAATCAAAAAGTAACTCACCCCTTTCGTTGGTATCCGTGCTGCCCCACACGGAGTTGTGTGCGTTAGCGTCGGCCGATATAATGACCCCTCGACGGATGTCACTGGCGTCATCCACCAATTTCCTGACATTGTCTGGAGGCGGACTTCCATCGTGCGGGAAGTAGGCTGCTACCAACCAGTACGTATCCTTGCCTGACTCGAGGCTGGCTGCAACCACATCTCTATCGCAGTATCTGTGAAGCAAGAAAATATTAATAGTGTTTTTAGCTACAATGCATGTTCTAGGCATACCTTCATTACTGGCTACCAGCGTCTTGTAACCCTCTGCCCTCAATCCGCAAACCCTGCCACCACATACCCAGGGTTCTTGAATGAGGGCTACGTCGAATCCACCAATTTTAAGGTGGACTAAGAGATTCGCCGAGGCGAGCTTGGAGTGATGAAGGTTAATCTGGAGCACCTTCATCCGCTTCAGATTTTTGGCTGGCCTTCATCGTTACGTCAGGCCCCTCTTCCTCAGATGACTCTTCAGCCAAGAGTTCATCCTCGCAATAGAGGTCTGACACACCGGTGAGGCCAACCGAGCCCTCCGACATAACCTCGTCTACATCCGAAGCTGGCGTACTGCCTGGGGTCTCTACAGCTTCCGCTACAGCCTGGCTTGACTGCGCTTCTGTTGTAGGGCCCCTGGACTTCTTGTCCTTGCCGTACACCTTCAGGAAGACCCTTAAGAAGGAATACCAGAGGACTCCCTTCCTCTCTTCTAGCGGCTTTAGCGACTCGGCAGTCATTAGCAGCAGAACCTGCCTTGAGGGACCTACAGGCTCCTCTATCTTGCCGATCGCCCAGCCTTCCATATTCATGTCCGGGTTGCAAGCCTGGAACATTTTTAAAATCTCATCCGGCTTTGAGCAGGTGACCGGAAGCCACACTCTTGCTCTTGGACGAGCCGGTATTTCGTCTCTTTCTACAGCCTTCAGCTTGGCCCCAGGCCAAACCTCGCCGACTTTGCTAATGGCCGCTTTGTACAACACAGCAGACCTATCATCGTCACAGACGATTAGCTTTATGTGGCCCGAGTTTTGCCACCCAGCGTCCCGACACCGAGGCGGGGGACCAGGGTTCTCCTCCAAGACCTGGAAATAGGTGCAGACCAGTGCGGCCTCCACCCACCTCCATTTGTCTCGGGGAAGTGCCCCGTCCCCCCTCTGTGTGTCAATGACACCCAGCACCCTGCCCTGCCCTTTGGCCACATCACAGTATGACCTGGCATCGGTGCCTTTTATGACCTTCTTTGGCCTTTTTGCGGCAGGCATGTCCTCAGTCGACCTCTGCCTCTTGAAAGCAAGAGCAGACTCGGCCTTTTGAGGAGACCCTGCTTTCTCTGCCTGGCCCTTCAGCATTTTTGCTTTGGCACATTTATCGTACCAGGCCTGTTTTGATGGGCGAACCCGTTTGTGTTTACCGGTTGAACCTGGAAACTGATCAGCTGCCAGTCTGTGACCGTGTGCAGTTTGTGCCTTCACACCCGACGAGCCACTGCCTGAACTAGTTCTGGCCTTGGCTTGTGCCGAAGTGCTCGGACCATCGCACACTGCTCCAGAAGCTGCCTTATTGACCGATTTCCTAGCTCTCGGTGTGCTTGTCTGTTTTATTGGCGGTTCAGACTCCACCTTATTTGTGCCGTAGCTTGACGCCTTGGCTTGAGCCACCATTTTGGCGGCGACGGAAGCTGAGCTCCCTTCCGGTTTTTTTGGAGTACCGGGCTCACTTGGTTTTTTATTTATTTTGTTGACTTCCATGTAGTTCCCACGAGTATGGGACAATGGACAGTCGGCCCCCACAGAGGTCCCTGTGTGCGGGCAAGGCTAAATAGTATCGGAGGTCGCCAGGTATCCGATACGCTCCGTTTAAGACTGGACTATTTTTGATGGGCCTCCAGCCTAGTAAACCCTCGGCACGGGTCGCATGACACCTTGATTCGGCCCATGGGAGGGGCTGGGAGAGGGGTAGGAGAAGGAGCATGGGTAGGATGAGTAGGAGGGGTATGGTAAGTAAGGGGGAGGGGATAGGTATGAATGAATAGCTCTTAGTCATTGCTCCACAATGGCCTGTATGGCATGGGTGACCCTACCAGAAGCTTGCGCTTCCGCCATCCTAGCCCATTGCTTCGCAACTTAAGCCCCCACACCAACGACAAGGTGCTGCTATTCGGGTGAGGGATCTATTTGTGTAAGAGTTATCGATTTGTTTAATACAATATTTGTGTTCATTGATCCCCTAAGGAAAATTTCTATTTGTTTTCTTGCTATATTGGTTAAGAAATCTTTTTTAAGATAATAAAATAAGCTTTTACAAAAATGTTAAGTCAATAAAATCCATTGAGTATTTCACATTTCATAGCAATTTGTGTGTATATATTTGTATGTATGTATGCTAAAAACTACCGTTATTAGTATAATTTTTGAATTATTTAAGCTTGAAAATTTATTTTTGGTGTATACCATTTAAGAGTGATTTAATTTGTATGTTGTTTTTTTCAAGCATATTTATTTTTTATATTTTATTTTAAGGCAAAATTGAAGCTGTAATATTTATATGAATTAATATTTCTAGCCAGTGAAAAAATTTTAAACTTTTAGCTGATCACTTTTGGTCAACAGCTTTTATTTTATTAAATCAAATAGTTTATCCTTGCAACAAACCTATTTAACTTACAGTTAATTTGAAAAACTAATATTGATTTTGAAATTTGATTGATTGATGAAAGATAAAACTTTAGTCTTTAAATATCTAATGTATTTTTTGCATATTAATAATGGAAATTTTTGAGAAAAAAAATGGTTTTGTCACAACTGAAAAGCAACCATAATATAAAACTACTCATAAAATTCAATTTATTGCTAAAATTTTTTGATGTGTATTTTTTCGAATAGACTATTAAATTATCTTTCATATGACATGTTAATTTTCTATATTTTTTAAAAATTGGAAAAGATATAGATATTTTATTGAACAGATCTTTTACCAAGGGAAAAAATTTAAAAATCGATAACTCGATAACTAGTTAAGCTATCGATTTTTTGTTCGACCAAATTAATTTGTTTGTGGTTTTTAACAAAAAATCTCTTTAAAATTACGGCGCCCTAGTTATCGTAATCGTGCCATATGTTGAAACCCCCCAAAACACACTTTTTACGTACGCACACAAGGCACACTCAAGGCGAGCATGCGCCAGCAACAACAAAGCTGTGTGGTGTTTTGAGTTTTATGTTTGAGGAAAAAAAGTAAAACTCGACACATGATTTTTATTTTTGAGCGAAAAAATAAAATCAACAAATAAATCTTATTTCTGGGCATAAAAATAAAAATTGAGTTATAACTTTTATTTCTGAGCGAAAAAAATAAAAATTGAGGAACAATTTTTATTCTTGAGCAATATAAATAAAACTCAAAAATAAGTCTTATTCCTGAACAGAAAATTAAAAATCAAAAAATAACTCTTATTTTTGATGAAAAAAATAGAAATCGAAGCATAATTTTTATTTTTGAGCAATACAATAAAAAATCGAAAAATAATAATTAATCTTTGAGTTTTTGGATATCTCTTATAAGAATTACGATCCCTGATTTTAATAATTTAACCGCACTTAGTCAAACAATTTTACAACTTCACATCGGTTTTGCTAAGACGTCAAATGCATAGAAGAATACACAGAAATTAAAATGAATAGATCTTCTATGTTTATCTATGTAGTCAGAGATGCATTTCTGTTTTTATCTGAGCATTGCCATGAGTTGCCATGTTGTGCATAACCAGATACACACATATCACACTAAACAAATTTCGATGTGACGCTTGTTAAGCCATGCACTGCTATGCCATGCGAGGCTAACTGGACCATAAGGTCGGGTAGTTTTGTTGTTTGACACGAACGAACACATTCTGTAGGAAGACGAGGCACAACGACGCACCACACAACTTTAGTGGCTGGACTCATTACATACACATTTAAAAGCGATGGATTGCTTGAGTTATAAAACATATCCATGAATTCGGTTGTGCATTCATTGAATGAATGAATTCATGCAGATGTTTAATTTACAACCCTATTCTGGCAAATTATCGTCTTACAACGCGGTTTGTATGGGAGTCATTTTCACAAATTTTTTCAAACACATTTAGGAAGCTTAGTTAACACTTGAGGGTATACCTACAGCCTTTAATACTCATCGTACAAAGAACAAATATATGCCAAAATATCAGTCAGAGTACGAATAAAACGAATGTTTATGTTTAATTTTGTCACTTATTTATTAAAGTCACAAAACAGCAAAATCTAAGAAGAAAAAAAAATTCATATATTCGTATGAGAAGAACACAAGCTGCTTTAGTAGCTGCTTCAGTAGCTGCTTTAGTAGCTGCTTCAGTAGCTGCTTGCGCTGTTGTTGTTGTTCGTTTGGTTCACAATCGTGTCGTTTGTTGTTTTGCTGCTTTTGTTGTGGTTGTTGTAATTAATATATATGTAAAATCTATACTACTATATAAAAATGAAATTTTTAAAAAGTTAGCATATTTGTGGTCGCCGGTGAACTCAAGAACCGCAGAACGGTTTTATGTGAAATTTTCACTATTCGATTTAGAATTGATCATAGATAGTTCATGTATACTCAAAATTTTGATATATATAATAGCGAACAAGTTATTGCCTGAGAAACTGGCTTAAATCTGAATTTTTGGTTAAACTTGGCACTTTTTCCCATTTACTGCCTAAACAGTAAAATATATCAGAAAATAATGTATAAACATATGAAAGATCTTCCCAATTCCAATAAAAAAGTCTAAGGTGACATGCATTTATTGACATTTTATTAAAAAATTAAATCATTTTCTTGCTAGCAGCATGTCTGTTGATTGACTTTAATGCAGGGTTCAAAATATTCACACGCCTCCACTCACAAACATTTGCTTGAAGCACACAACACACAATTTTATTTCCATTTCCTTTTTGTGTGTAACGGAGTTGGCGTGTTGTTGATCATCCAACATGAATTCTTCGTTTTAATCAAACAAACTCAAACAAAGATCGATCTCAACAACTCTCTGTGTTTCAATTTTACACTTATGTTCGCGTTAAAATGTTCATGTTGGAGAATTCAGGCATTTGTGAAAACCAAAACAAAGACAATTTTTCCAACATGAACAAGTGGTGTTTGCAAAATTGTCTTTGTTTGTGTCGGTCATTATAGTCTAAGATCCGGCTACAAGTTTACTACGTTCATCG
Organism: Dichetophora obliterata; assembly: GCA_963920525.1. Classification (NCBI taxonomy): domain Eukaryota; kingdom Metazoa; phylum Arthropoda; class Insecta; order Diptera; family Sciomyzidae; genus Dichetophora; species Dichetophora obliterata. The sequence goes on from OY986436.1 coordinate 91,075,715, forward strand.
AGTTTTTATCGAAATCAAATTTTTATGTATAATTATGTTAAGGAGAATTAATTTTGGATAGGTTGCCAATCAAAATGTGGCCGCTAGTATTTTTAATTTAAATAATATCAATTGATTTTTCGGACGAAATTGCACTCATCTGTTTTTAAAAAAAAATTTGTACCAATACACAGCTACATATGTGTAAAACTTAAAAAATTAGGGTTGCCTTAGCGCAACTGGACGCAAGCTTCAGGCAGCCCGGTATAAACAGGTATGGTTTCGGGACATTTATACGTTCATAACGTATTTTGATAAATCATATATTAAATTAAAGCTAATTTTTTTTATGCATGTTGGAATAGGGTTGCCTGTGTTAAAGTGGCCGCAAATATGGGTAGCCTGATGTTAAAAATAGATTAGAATGAAATAGAGTTTGCGCGCTACATCGAAGAGAAAGTAGTGGGAACGACTTTATAATACCTAAAAAAAATTTTAAATAATTAACTTACTGTTAAGTGGTTTTTAAAATTATTTTAATAAAACAAAAAATTCATTCTTAAATGAAAAACTCAGTTGTCTTTTCTTTATAAAATTAAAAAAAATTAGCATTTATAAAAAATAAAAACCTCAATTATGATGTAAACAAAAATTATATTTGGATTTTTATAATAGGTTTTATAATAGGTTACAAATTAACAAAAAATTAAGAAACACGACAAATAAAACTTGTATGATATTTTCGTGTCGTTTATTGCACATCCTATTCGACACTGCTCTCACTTTCATCACTGCTCTCACATTCATCACTGCTCTTACTTTCACCGCAGCTATGGCTTTCATCGCTACCAATATTATCATTATCGTCATTATCAGAAATCGTGGAACTACATAGCACACTCTTCTTTCTTTTTTTTTAAAGATCAAAGAACCAAGGCATGCACCTTATACAAACAAGGTTTGGTCTTTGATCTGAAAGGAAAGGGATAGATTATTTAGAAGAATTGATTGGAACCATACGTGAATTATTGATTAGGCGAAACAACCGTGAAAGACAATTTGAATTGCTTTTAACCGAGGTTAGTGTTATGCCTTAACCTCGGCAAGCATTTTGAGCCCTTACTTGTGTTCCTGGCCTTTAATTCCACATTTTTCCACAATTTAGTTGTGGATTTTTAGTTTTCCATAATTCTTAAATGTTGTAATGAACAAAGAAAGTGAAAAGAACCATTCCCGAGCCTGGATTCCAACCAGGGATCTCTGGGTTGATAGTCTAGCACACTCTCCACTAGAGTACAAAGGCCGACTCTTAACTCGCATTGGCGTTGAGTCTCCTAAGAACCATGTTGGTTTTAGAAAACCATTTAGAATCCAGCCATTATTTTCTGCGCTTAGCTTAATACAATTCGGCTCAGTTGAATTTAACCACATTGAATTAACAAAGATTGTCCGCAACAATTTTTCTTTTAAAGATTTCCAGCGATTAGTCGAATCGAAGCCTTTAATTTTTTTTTATGAATTTTTTATTGTTCGTTTTTGTAGCATACAAGTTGTTTAACATAATAAATCTTTAGATAATTTGGGATTCCATATATAAGACTTTCCTTTTGTTGAAGAATGCAGCCGTATAGTCGCAACCCGTAATTGCGTGAAATGCTGGCAGCGCAAGACATAAAGTTGGACCTAATTTTATTGACAGTTCCGTACAACTTGTGCAAATTTCGTCTTTACCATTTCCTTTTTTCGATGTACAATACTATTGCCAACCAAATTTGTATATTAGGAAATTTATGCAAATTACATAGTAAAATTATTAGGATGTCAGTGGCAGTTGCTTTCACTAAAGTTTTTGATTCTTCATGCACTTTGCTTACATGAAATACAATTCTTGTATCCGCTTCCTCATGTTCACATGCTAATTCAGTTTCTTAATTTTTCACAACGTGGTTTCTAACGGAACAATATGAAAAACATTTTTCTCCGACAAGAATTTAGCAGGCAACCCATATTTATTTATTTATTTTTTTATTTATTTAATGATACAGTTTTAATGATACAGTAGCAAAATGAGATCATTTCAATTCAATTCAATTCAATTTATTCGTATAGTTGAAAATATAAGTACACTAAGAGCTATGCTCTTTTATAGTACAACATAAAGCATTAAAATGATTAACTTACTTAAATCTTATAATAATAACAACTCATTTTAAAGACAACTAACTTAATTTTAATACAATAATGACTTAATGCTCGTAAAAACTATAATAAGTTAAAAGTTTAGAATATAATGTATAAACTGAGTGAAACACAGAAATCAATAGAGAAAGTACTTAGAACAAGAGTATAAAGCTACTAAAGAGAAGAGAAAAAAGATAAAATAGATTGCCTAAAAGAACCTCTCCCACTGATTTCTCTAAGCCTTCGTGGTAGAGAATTCCACAACCTAATGGCGTTGATGAAGAACAGTTGAGAAGATATTAGCGAGTTGTGCCTCGGAGCTATTAAAACATGTTTTCTTCTGGACATACAAAACTGGAGTTTTTCAAATAGATATCTAGGTGTTTTCTCATGAATTAACTTATGAAGGTACATACAGTTTCTGGCGTTGAGATAAGCAGTCAAGTCACATCCAAGTATTGCATTCCGGAAACTAGACAGGTGATCAAATTTACGAAGGCCATACACATAGGGTGTGGCGTAATTAAATGCTATTTGAAGTTTTAACTGGGAGGAAGAGTCAAGTTTACTATATACCACCTCAGAGTAGGTTATCACAGGTAGAATAAGTTGTATAACCAACTTACGCCTAATACTAACTGGAGTCACGCTTGCAGACATTCTTAAATTACGCAATACATAATAAACTTTTTTGACAATACTATTAACATGATCAACACATGAAAGCGAAGAATTAATATAGAAACCAAGATTTACAATTTTCGACACAACAGTTAGCTTGTTAGGACCAATCAACAAATCAGGGACATCATTAACACAAGTTTTACCTCTACAGATAGGAAGTACATATGATTTGGAAGAGTTTAGAAGAAGACCATTGCTATTTGCCCACTCATTAATGCTGCTGAGGTCCTCATTCATTCTGCAACACAAGTCATCAACCAGTCCTGTTCTTCTAGATAAATAAATTTGGACATCATCAGCATATGCATGGATAGAGGCATGACTGCAAACAGAGAATATGGAGAATAGGAGAGGGCCAAGTATAGACCCTTGTGGTACGCCACTTAAGACAGATTTATACCCTGAGGACAATTGACCAACTTGAACTTTTTAAGACCTATTACACAAATAAATGGACATAAGATTTACAGCACTATCACAGAAACCAAATAGATACTTAAGCTTACTACACAAATGTTGATGGTTTACTTTATCGAAAGCTTTTGAAAAGTCAAGCAAACAAAGTAGAGTCAAATTGCCAGCATCATATTCCGGTCGTATATCGTCAATGACCTAAACAACAGCGGACGAGCACCCGTGTCCAGACCTAAAACCTGATTGAAAAGGGGATAGCAGATTTTTATCAACTAAATGATTAGTTATTTGTTGAGCCATGAGATTCTCACAGACTTTAGCTAATGGCGATATATACTTATGGGCCTAAAATCGTTGACATTTATTGGCTTTTGCTTTTTTGCTACAGGAAGAACAATGGCAACTTTCCATAAGTCAGGGAACACAGACGACATAAAACAAAAATTAATTATATGCGTTAGAGGACCAATAATGTGTGGCAACAATAATTTTATAAACTTGATGGGAATGCCATCTTCAGAAATAGCATTAGATTTAATCTTCGATATGCTATTACCTACATCAAGTTCAACTACCGGAGAGAAGCTAAAAGTTTGTTGCAAGGAGTGACCGAATAGGGGTGAAATATTAGAATTAGAAGAAGCATCATTATCTACAAAAAAGTTATTAAGAACTTCAGGATCTAAAGTGCAGTCAGTGTTATCTTTATTACACACTCCAAGTTTTTTTATGTTGTTCCAAAGCGTTTTTGTTGGAAGAGATAGGTCAAGTTTGGCCGAGAAATACCGAGTTTTAGCCTGTCTCGTTAAAAGAACAGCCTCATTTCTCGCTAGTCTATAGACTTCCCAGTTATAAGAGCACGGATTATTTATTTCTATTTTAACTATCAACAATCGTTTAACAGTTTGAGTAATAACATATAAATTATAAAAACAATATGGTATAAAACTAAAAAAATGTAAACATAATTATATCAAAGAATATTACACTTTTATAAATTCATTTTAAACAATTCTTAATAAATTTTGTTTATAAGTTTGTCTATTCAGAGTGAGATCTATTTGAGCACTTATGGAATTGAACGCTAAGCACATATTATTAATTCTATGGCGCTAATGGCTGGGCTAGCACAGCTGTGCAGTTTTTTAGAAATATTGTGGGAATATTATCAGGACCAATTCCTTTATTAATGTCTAGAGTGAGCAAATTTTGTAAGACATCATCATCAGAAAGAACTAATGAACTCATATCAATAATAGGGTTGTCATTATAATAAAAAGGGCAGTTCACGTCATCTCCGTCGTCTAATAAAAAATTCGATTGAAAATAATCAGCAAAAAGATTTGTGACGTCTGAAGTGCTACTTGCAGTTTTTTCGTTAAAAAACATATTTTTAGGGAAACCTTTCGTGTTCCTTTTTTTATTCAAGAAATTCCAAAAGTTCTTCGGATTTTCTCTAATATCAGACTCCAGCTTATTAAGGTGAGATGTGTAGATCGATTCTTTAAGAGATGCGTATTCACTACACGCCTGTAAATAGTTTTGACGAAAAGATATATTTATTTTACTTTTTTTGAACAATTTGTTCATACGGTTTTTTAATTTTGAAAGACTTTTATTGAACCACTCCGGCTTAGAACTTTTCCTTATCTTTTTAATAGGAACAAAGCAAGTAAATGCTTGATTTATAATTTCGATAAAAAAGTCATAATTATCTGACAAGATATCACCAAAACCGGCCACTTTAACACAGGCAACCCTATTCCGCCATGCATACAAAAAATTAGCTTTAATTTAATATATGATTAATCAAAATACGTTATGAAAGTATAAATGTCCCGAAACCACACCTGTTTACACCCCATTTTTTTAAGTTCTATACATATGTAGCTGCGTATTGGAATAATTTTTTTTTTAAAAATGAGAGAGTGCAAAGATCAAAATCAATCAAAGAAAAATCAATTTATATTATTTAAATTAAAAATACTAGCGGCCACATTTTGATTGGCAACCTATCCAAAATTAATTCTCCTTTATATAATTATACATAAAAATTTGATTTCGATAAAAAACTCGGTGAACGTAGTAAACGTGCAGCTGGATCTTAGACTATAATGACCGACACAAACAAAGACAATTTTGCAAACACCACTTGTTCATGTTGGAAAAATTGTCTTTGTTTTGGTTTTCACAAAGGCCTGAATTCTCCAACATGAACATTTTGACGCAAACCAGAGAGTATGTATATAAAATAAAATGTATATAAAATATTATATAAATGTATGTATATAAAATAAAATAAGCATTTAAGTGCGTGAAGATAAATTCGTCAATCCGACGCTAACTTAGCGAAGACTCAAACCAATACTTTTGTTCCGCAAAAAGTTAAATTCTTACTTTTTGCTAAATACGAATTTAATTTTGGGTGGAAATTTCCTCCGATATATTTGCATTTTTGTACTAAAACTTAGTACCATGAACGCCAGTTTCACTACTTTTTAAAAAATATTTATAGCAAAAGTCTTGATAAGCTATGTATCGCGATAAAGGTGGTTTAATCACCTGTCCAATGATATGCATTTCAAAAACATTCTTCGCTCAAATTTTGAGAACTTTTGCATTGAAACTTAGTATCAGTTTCACTATTTTTAAAAAAATATATATGGCAAAAGTCTTAATTGTGCACTCGAAATTGTGCCAAAAGCTAAACTTGATTCAAAAGTTAAACTCGTACTTTGCATATAAAACGAATTTAAGTTCCTCCCAAAAGTTAAATTCGTACTGTGCAAAAAGAACGAATTTAATTTTGGAGGGAAATTTTTTTCGAGAATTAAATTCGTACTTAGCAAAAAGTACGAATTTAACTTTTTGCGGATCAAAAGTATTGGTTTGAGTCTTCGCTAAGTTAGCGTCGGATGGACGAATTTATCTTCACGCACTTTAAGAATTTTAAGTTGAATATAATCATTAGCGACTTCTTTTCTTTCAATTCTTACAAATTATATAAATTTTAAACTTTTGATATGCTTTTGAATTATTTAGTCATGATATTTAAAACGTAAATATAATTTATAAAAATGAGTTTACTATGTAATACATCAATAAATACAATGAATAAAAAAAAACTAATTTGCTTATTTAGACCCCCCCCCCACGAGCAATTTCTAGATCCGCCACAGTCATCGTCAACTTCTTCTTGGTGCAGGGTTATCTAAGGTATATTGCCTTAAAAACAAGAGATTTTTCTTTATTTCTTATTATGTAGATATATACATATTGAGTTGTCATTGTTGTAATATTTTTGTTATTCTCTTTAACTTAAATAAACATAAAAAAAAATAAAAACTTACAATGCAACTTTTAGATTTTAAAGAAGCTTATCTCAAAAACTGGTGATGATAGAAAAAAATAATAGTTTTGAAATCACCGCAAGATTAGTCGAAAATAATACATATATTGCTGGGAAAATCCAAAAATAAAAATTTTGCACCATGAGTTATTCAAGTAATTTGAGGTGAATTACTTATAAACTAAAGTATAAGGTAAATTAAATTACCTTATAAACTGAAAAATTTTTGGAAAAAACAAAAAAATGTTAACTGTTTTCTTATTCCAAATGAAATTGCAAATGAAAATATTAAAAAAAAAAATTTTTACGGGTTTATATGCATCCGATCTTACTAAAATTGTACACAAATTGTTTTTCATCCATTAGCGCAGTTTGAACCTTTGGGACGCTCCATGAAGTGCTTGGAAATTTTCCCCATTCAAGTAAGGTCCATTCTAAGGGGCATGTCACACGTTGTCTGCTTGTCCGTCAAACATTGGAATTTTCGCCATTTTTTTTTTCCTCTCTCTCATTGCATGCTACACATAGTTTTCTGTTCGATAATGGCGGAAGCTAAATTTACTACGTTTTTGCTACCATTTCGTGCAGGCAATGTTCCTTTATGCAATCGATTCAATAAAACGGCTACACTCTATAGGTTGTTTATAAATGGTTTTATTTGCATTTCAAATGGATGGGTTGAATTCTGATCTCCGGGGGTTAAAATTAATTACATTAGCCAATATGTATGCAGGAAGTGTATCCACATATTAAGATGACAACGATATGGTCACAATAAAAACGATTGTTGAGTTGATGAAACTCTGGATGGAGTTAAAAAAGATCCTGCTGGATTAAGCCATGGAGAATTCGCAGACATAAGAAAGGGATGATAAATTTATCAAAGGAGCTAAGATGCACTGATGATAAAGCATTTAAAATTTTTTTAAGAATATCTCATAAAGCCGGTTGGTTTTGCAATTCATTTATAAACATTTCAGTAATATTTCTACTCCAATTAACAGCCATAACCTTATCTCTAAGAATATTGTAAATTTTAACGATTTAAACGATATTACGATATATGAATATATAAACAGTTTATTTGTTAACTACGCGGCTGTAATGTATGACTAGCTTGATCTGTTAGTAAATAAATACTATCAGTAAATTAATAAATCGACAGCCACTTGGCTCAATATTATTTCAGAATTATTTACTACTGCTCACATTTTCTCTTTACGATATTCCTAAAATACAAGGATGAAAGAGACAGCGGCAGCTGTACATACAAGCTCTAAAAATACCATATACAATGACGTGTTACTTTCATTTATACAATGGAATAGTTTATAAATGGAAAATATAGTTAAATATATGCATACATTTTTATAAATAACATCAGATACACATTTTACGTTCACAATTAAATTTATTACACAATCACTAAAAAAACAATATATTAAATCATTAATATTGCATTAACAATAATCACTAATAATATTCAGCTGTTCAGTTGAATCCATTTGCTGCAGCTAGCCGGGAATATACATATTGCATGTTCGTCGAGTTTTCTTCTTCTTTTTATAAATAAGTACCAATCAAGACATGTATAGCACTAGCAGCGTACAATTCAATACTAAACAACAAACATCGCATTACTGATGAATTCAAATAGTACATTTCCTACTGCAGTGCAGTTTTATAACTACTAAACGTAAAACATCAAGAAAATGCAACCGTTGTCCAAATTGTTTTCAGCTTTGGGCCGTGAACATTTTTGTCGGTTACCTGAAAATTTTCTGATGATTGAGAAGCTCTCTCAATTTCCAGTTTTTTAAAGTATTTTTTTTTTTATTTTTCTGTAACCATAAGTTGCCAAATCACATGAGCATAATTTAAATTAAACTTCTATTGCACGTGTTTACGCACAAGACGCAAACAGACACGTGCGCCGCACAGTGGTTGAGCCCCATACAAAAGTTGCCAATAAATAGGGCTCATCGTAAACCAATAAAATTTTGTGTATTATTTGGAATTTGCTTTATTAGAATACATACAAAAATATTTTTAAATTCGCCCTCCATCACGCCTACCTCCCATCCAACACAAATATTTAAAGCGCCATATTTTTTTTTTGTCTTGAGCCAATACAAGAACCATTCTGTCGGAAATCTTCGATATATGTCCAACATAAAAAAAAATTTTTTTGCTACGCCCACCTCCCATACGAAATTTTCCACTTCACGTGTTTTTCCCAATTCCAACTTCTATGAAGCACAGCATCTAAACTGTTTAAATTAGTGGTTTATAGTATTCAAAGATATTATTTGTTTGCTTTTTATAGAAACAGAAAAAAATCATAAAAAAAGCTTATCGTTTCGTGTTTATTCAAAAAAAAAAGTAGTGAACCTCATGCGTTTTGCCACAAATTGGCGCTGGTTGTAAATCAACAGTTAAAAAAGATGATAGCATACTTTTTGGTATTATGATAAAGTAAGCACAGGTCGTGTAGCATAAAAACACGGCTTGCATACACGGAGAAAACTGTTTGCTAAATTATTACTGTGATTAAGCAAAACTTGCGTTTGATTCTCAGCCACTTCAAAATTATGCTAAATTTCAGCAAAAACTAATCAAAATGTGTTATTCCAATTTATAATAACTACGCAAATATTTGCTTGAATTAAGTAAAAATTTGCTACTCCAATTTATAATAACTAAGCAAACATTTGCATGAATAAAGTAAAATTTTTATTTTCAGTTTATAATAACTGAAAACTAAATTTTGTAAAAACTAAAATTTTGCTTGAATTTAATCAAAATTTTGCTTTTCCCTAAATACACGAGGAGTGATTGCAATCTAGCAATCTTTTTCTTAAATCACATTATGATTGAGCAAAGTTATGCTGACTTGCTTTTAAGCAAAACATTTGCTTGATTCAAGCAAATTAATTTTCTCCGTGTACGTATTCTAATTCTATTGTTTAGGATCAAAGAATATATATTTCACTTTCAGCTAATTGAAGATGTTTGAAGAACATTTCTTGACAAGGGAATTTGAATAGTTTTGAAAGCATTTTATTGCGAAATTCATTAAAATGTTTCATAGTAAGCTATAAGGTAATGTGAATTAATTTAACTTTATACATATCACATTACTGTTTTACTAATTCAATTTAATTGTAATTATTTAAAAAATATATACTATATATTAATATAGCAAATTAATAGACTGAGAACACACTATAGAATACTTAAGTACTCTGTAAATATATTCTGGTATTGCAGAAGAAGAATTATAACATTTTAAACCATTTATCGTATTTAGTAAGTATATGCTTTCACTATTTACATTAAAAATTTAACAATTTTAAATAAAAAAATATATCTATATATTAATACGCCGCACTTTCGTAAAAAGTAATATTTAAATAAAGAAATGCCTAAAAGCATAATAAAGAAAATGACTATAGTAATAAACCTTGAGACTAAACAAATCTATATTTTCTTCGAAATGCATTTAGTTTTTACCAAATGTTGTTCAAGGACACAAAAAATTCTGTCAGTTTTTTTTTAATCTTTCAACTTAAAGTCCAATAAAAGCATTTCTTTATTTAGAATATCGTCGACATCCAAAGATCATTATGTTTTATTCTGCAAAAAAATAAATTTACGTTTTTTTGTCATATCAACTTTGCATAAGAAATTTATTGCAAAACTAAAAAAATTTTTTCAAGTATGCAAAAAACTTTTTCAATTATGCTTTTTGTACTTAAAAAAAACCAGAGTGCAATTTGTTTTCTCAATTGTCTGTAATAACTCTTGAAAAATATCAATATTTTACGAAATTTTTTCAACATTTTTACATCAATCGTATTTTAAGGCGTCTACACAGAAAACCTATATATATTTCTGATAAATATTTTGGAATCATGCTAGTTACAATATTCTTAAACAACGCAAAGAAAAAAAAATCACAAAAAGATATTATCAGTTTTGGTCAGAGACTGTAAATAATAATTATTTTTAGATTTTTAAACAAAAAAAAAAGCATTATGAAAAAATTATCGCACCGCCGTTTTGAAGGTAGCAATAGAAAGCTCTCACACCGTAGAACTTGATCTCATATTGATTTTAAAAATTTTGGTTTTTACAATTTTGAGCAAAAAATAATTATTATTTCTGCTTTTTATTTTTTTAAGGCAAAAATAAAAAGCAAAGTTTGCCCGATATTTTTTTGGTCAGAAAATAACTGGTAAGTTTTGATTTTTATTTTTTTAAGCAAAAATAAAAAGTAAAGTTTGCCCTATATTTTTTGATCACAAAATAATTGGTATGTTCCGATTTTTATTTTTTAATCCAAAAATTTTTTTTGCTTAAAAAAAATCAAAACTTACCAGTTATTTTGTGACCAAAAAAATATCGGGCAAACTTTACTTTTTATTTTTGCTTTAAAAAATAAAAATCAAAACATACCAGTTATTTTGTGACCAAAAAATATCGGGCGGATTTTGATTTTTATTTTTGCCTAAAAAAATAAAAAGCAGAAATAATTATTATTTTTTGCTCAATATTTTCAAAAGTCACAAGATAATTATTCTTTTTTGCTTTTTATTATAAAATACATACTCAGTACGGTCTCTGGTTTTGGTATTTATTTCCAACTTTTAACCACTGCGCGCCGGCCTTTTGATTTTGTTTTATTTTTGTGTATGTCTAACAAACCAAAATCACAAGCGTTCAAGGCTCATTTATAAGGTTGTGGCACTTGAGAGCAAGCTCGGTCGAACTGTTAGAATGGATGAAAAGAAATGAAGAAAATTAATGCTTAGAGCAAAGAAAAGCACAGTGACAGTTCGAGCAAAGGCGGGAAAAAGAGTGCATTTCTCTGAAGTGCCACAACCTTATAAATTAACCTTGCAAGCGTTGTTATTGTTTTTTTTTCCATAGAGTGCAACAATAAAATACCAAGAACGAGTTTTCGAGAAAAAAACAAACAAAAAATGAGAACTCACATGGCCTGCAGACAAGTACTTACGAAAAAAGCATACGCAAAAAAAACTAATTAACGCTAAGAGACGTTGGCAGAGAAGGAGCAGTACTCAGAGTACACTGAAAATACATTCGGATCAAGCGCCTTTGTAATAAACTGACTCAACGCACTCAGTGAAAACGGCTCGAAGTGAGAATGTACTTATACCCGAAAAAATGCTAATGAGCCGAATGCCTATAAGTATTTTACAGATATTATTAAGTATGGATAGAGTTAAGAACAGCACGACACTCTGGTATGATTTGAGTATCCAAATTCTGTCGGATACTCATTGCAGTTCTCTGCTACACGCATCTGTATTCTCTAATGTGTTTATCTTACTGAAAATAAACAAAACCAATAACGAACTACAAAAACGAAAACATCTAATGTGTATTTATGCAAGTACATTTTACATATGGGTATTTCCACAGAAACGACAACCGGGACCAAAAAGTAGAATGTTAATAGACCATTGATTTTTTCTAACATTATATTAAAATAATATAAAAATTTTTATAATATAATGTATTTGCAGCTTATCTCAGTTGTTATGATGAGAAAATTCGCCTGAAAACTTAAAATATATTTTTTCTTGTTCTTAGGTACTTTAAATGAAATTTTCTCTTTAGTTTTTATTGTAGACATATTTATATTATGAATGCACACACCTCATGAAATCTTTGTATCAATAACAAATTAATACAAAAAAATGAAAACATACCAAACAAAGCTCGATTAACGGTAAATTTTTCATTTTCTTTTGTTCATGTTGTAATGTCGCGTTAGGGTACTTAAAACATCATATTTTATCAGTACTCCACGATCGTTCTAATTAATTGGCTGAAAATTTTAATTCAAATCAAAATTTAGTGACATTAGTGAAAAAAAAAATAACTGCATATAATAATCACACTAAACATTTAATTTTTATTTTCAAAGTGTGTCGCTTTTGGTATTGTAGGCACATTTAGCAAGTAACTTTATTCGATATTAACTACTTTATCAATTTTGTTACTCATAGTAACTATTTGGTAATGTCAGATTTTTTACAACTGTTCTAGCTCGGGGATCTAGTCTTGAAAAATGATTTTGCAGAAAATTATAGGCTGATCTGCCAAAATGAAGTTCAGAGCGCGCACTTCAACTACAGGCAAGTTACGATTTTTACTTGCGTTGCGTGAATGTTTGAAAAATCGAAATCGTTTGCTATAATCTGTGATAGTTTAAGTCACAGCAAAATAGACGTTTACGTTTTCATAACGAAACTTTTTCAGGAGATAAAAACTCAACACGGCAATTTTCAAAATATATTTTTATTCTCGGACGGAAGTAGCAGCCAATTTAAAAATAAATTTACTATTTTGAGTTTATCTGATTTCTTAATTCAATTCGGTTGCAAAACAATTAAATGGAACTATTTCGCAACTTCGCATGGGAAAGGTGCAGTCGATGAAGTTGGAGCGGTTATAAAAAGAAAAATTTGGGGTATAACCAAAACAAATTATTTTATGTGATGGATTTTCTTTCTTCAATTGCGCACGGGAGCACATAACTGGAATTACAATAATGTATATTGGTGCTGACATAATCAAAGATATATTTCCAACATTAACAGAAAAATGGAAGGAAATACCAAATATTTCAGGCATCCGAAAATTGCATTAATTCTCCTGTGACGAACATTTTAATATAAAAGCTGCTCAAACGGCGTATTCATTTAAAAATTATTTGAGATAATTTTACTCTATATATATATGTATATATAAAATAAAATAATAAATCTGAAGTTTTTGCCAGTTAATGCAATTTTGAGTTAAAATTACTTAAACTAATCCTTATTACAAAAGTGACGGGAAAATAAGTCGCGTTAGGAATGTCACGTGGGGAATCATCCTAGAGGTTGTAAAAAAAAACGAATGCAAATATTTCAATACGACAATTATCAATATAAAGAAACATTGTTCTATTATAGTTTACAAAAAATCAATTTAAGAAATTATATTCCAATTCGCAGATTTTTGCATTTATGTAGATGCAGTCGAAAACAACTTTTATTTTTTGTCGCGTTGGGAATCACATGTTTATTGGTAATATATTGGAAACAACAAATTGACAAAACCTACCTTTTGCATTATACTAAGTGCTCCTAAAATTATATCTAAAAATGGAAACAAGAAAAAAAAAATTCTTAAGAAATCTTTACTTTTTTCACTTCAAAGCCGTGCGAATGTCGCGTTGGGGACCCTGGAAATGCCCATATATAATAATAACAACAACCACAACAAAAGCAGCAAAACAACAAACAACACGATTGCGAACCAAACGAACAACAACAACAGCATAAGCAGCTACTCAAGCAGCTTATGTTTTCCTCATATGAATATATGAATTTGTTCTTCTTAGATTTTGCTGTTTTGTGACTTTATTTAATAAGTGACAAAATTAAAGATAACTATTCGTTTTATTCGTACTCTGACTGATATTTTGGCATATATTTGTTCTTTGTCGATGAATGTTAAAGGCTGTAGGTATACCCCCAAGTGTTAACTAAGCTTCCTAAATGGTTTGAAATAATTTGTGAAAATGACCCCCATTCAAACCGCGCTGCTGTAAGACGTAATTCTACGTCAAAAAAGTTATGAAGTTATTTAAATTTTTTGTATGGAAATAAAAGAAAAAATATCATTTTTTGATGCAGATTCGAAGCGATTTTTCCGGCCTATAATTTCTGATAGTTTTTTTATTAAAATTATTACGGCAGCCCATATTTTTACACAAAAATCGATTTTTAGAGGTTATTTCAAACCATTCCAGCTCACGGATGGCTATCTGTAGAGTCAAAATATTTGGGGAATTATCATAACATAAGCTCAGGTTTATTTTGAAGGAGACTCGATTAACTTTTTTTTTTCTATGGAGCATTAGGCGCCTTAATATACATAGTTGTAGATACTTACATAGTGAAGGAAGGACTCGATCAACTTTTTTCTTTTATATGAAGCATTAGGCGCCTTAATATACATAGTTGTAGATACTTACATAGTTAGTTCATTAATTTTTTTTGGAACGCGAAGGAAATTTATTGATGACAGTTTCCTCGTTCACAGAAATAGCCTTATGAATATTTAATAGCGCCAAACCATAACATCATTCTATTAGACCTTTATCGATTGCAACAGTATAGTCAAAGCTGACGTAAATTAATATATTTTATGTATTAAATGAATTGCAACGAAGTGGACTCGTAACTACATACATTAATTGGTGTGCTTGAGACGAAGTGTCACCGCTAGAATTTGAGGAGAACATTTTTTTAAAACCACTTTGCAATAGTCATACACAGCTTAAAAAATCGTGAAACTGACAAATTTACAAATGAAATTCACTTTTACTTTCATTTAATAACACTGTAGGGACGTCAAAAAGACACACGAAGATTCCGAGAAAGTAAACTTATTTTTTGGTCGTAGATTTAGTGGCGTACTCAGTTTTTCTTAATCAGATCAAAATCTCGAGATATTTGCGATTGAAATTTAGTCACTTTTAGACCCATTTTTAGTTATATTTTCCTTATTTTTGGAGAACAAAACCACTTCCGATATTTTCTACTTATAAAAACACTAAGTAAAAAAATTTTAAGATTTTACGTTTAACATTCAAATTTTGTCAAAATGGAGAGAAATGCATTATTGCTACACCTTTGAAAAATCATAGATTACACAAAGCTAACTTGATTTTCACGTTGGAGGTATTTTCGAAAATACAATTAAAAGTAATTGTTAAAATACTATAAAAAATTTTTTAAATGAAGGTCAAATGATGGTCAAATAACAAAAAATCTGAATATCTCGAGAATTTGATCTGATTTGGAAAAACTGAATATGCCACTAAATTCTACGACCGAAAATTAAGTTTCCGTGTCTTGGCGTTTTTTTGTGTCTTTTCAAAAGTTGAAAATTTACCTACAGTGTAATTAAACGAACAATGAAGCATTGCTTATCATCGCATCGTCAGCAGCAAAGATAACAAGATAGGAAACTTCTGTGGGGAACCCGAAAAGTGGTGAAGTAAAACACACGTACGAGAAAAATTCGTTCACCACGAATTTCTTAGCCCTTATCTGAATATGTTTTAGCTCAACTGTCAATTTGCTAAAATAGTGAGGTGAATAAGTCAGTTGCTAATTATGTTACTTGGCTTTTCCAACACGTTTGTTTTTGATTGGCTTCAAAACGAAAATAAAAATCTGTAAAAAGCTTTACTTCATGTTAAATACAATTCTATACATAAAAAACACATTATTTTCTTCCGAAAAGTGCAAAATTATTGCATGGAATGATAGGGTTAACAATGGCAGCTGTGTTAATTTATGAATGAAATAAATCGTAGTGTTGCCAACTTTTCTTTTTTAGGCTAACTTTTAAATTGGAAAAAACAACATGAGATATCGATTAAGTAATGTCGCGGTCAGTTTAGCCACCAAATCAAAATGTTTAAATATATTCATCTTTATTTTGTTATGTTATATTTTTCTCTTTGCTGTAAACTTTTTTAATTTTAGTTGCTCAACATTTGTATGTAACACTTCAATAAATCGTTTCTATTTGATATCAGCACGGTTTGGTCGAACTTTTTGTTGGCCTATTTAAAAAAGAATGTCCCACATAATATTATATATACGTATACTGTGTAAACATTTCGAAATTGTTTATATTAAATTATTTTGTGGCCCACGCTAATTTCTTATTCCTTTTTTCTTATGTATTTCGGTCTCAATGTCTGAGTTCACACAAGAAACAAATGCTTGAATGAATCCAAATTTGTTTTTGTTTTTCCAGCTAAAAAAATTAACTCTCTGCAAGATCGAAAATTAACATCGAACATAATCCAAAGTTTGATGATGCTAATGCCCTGGTTATGCTAGGCAAACATGTTTGCTATTTAATTTTATTCACTTTCTTCTTTTATCAAATATTCGTTTCCTGGTTATGCTATGTTTGTTGAAAGAATATAAAATTCAGTTAGAAAAAAAAATGTTTGGCAAGTTTGCTGTTTCAAACAGCAAACAAAAATGTTTGGCGTGAGAGCGAAAAAATGAGCAGGAGAAAAAGTTGATTTCTCATTTTATTCGTAAAACACTAACAACAAAATCAGTTCACCAAACATGTTTGCCTAGCATAACCATGGCATAAGACCTGAATCATTCAGTCAAAGGCAGTAAAAGATAACAAGACAAAGTGATGATCATTTGCTTCTCTTGTGAACAAAGCCAATGATGCCAAAAAAATCAACAGCTACTGCAACGTTGAAAATGTATTTCCAAATTGGTTTGTGTACATGCTAAGCGGTGGTTTCAGAGAGTATAAATTATATAGAGGTCCCAGCTCGACTTCGAATGCTATTTCACTCAAGTTTCGTAATACAAGCGTCCGGAGAATAGAAAAACAAAACAAAAATAATTATGCTTTGCCTCAGCGTTCGTTTTGACGCTGCCTATACTTTTTTATAGGTGAGCATGGAACATCTGCTAAGGCAAAAGCACAATTATTTTTGTTTTGTTTTTATATTTTCCGAACGCTTGTACAACGAAACTTGAGTGAACCTCGAACTGACATCTCCATATAATTTATACTCTTTTCCTTTATCTGGCAGACTAAATGCCATTGATGTATATGTTTGTCTCTTTTTACCTTCGCTTAGCATTTTATTCGAATTCCCGCAAATCGGGAAAATCCTGGTTGGCATACCTGGTGCTAAAGAAGTTTATCTTAAAAACAAATTTATGCTTGGGATGCAAAGTAAATTTAACACATTTTAAACACTTATGTTGTAAAACATTTGATAACATTAACCCTCCGTCATGCACATGTATCTCGCCAGATATTTTACGAATTTAACTGTGATTTAAATATATTTCTAATTTAGCTAAGGGTTTGAGTCTCCAAGCACCCTCTAAAAATATTGTTAGGTATCGTTTTATGAAAAAACACATTAAAAAAAACAACAAACAAAACTTATTTGGATTTTTTCATCTATACATCGTATACGTACCGCATGTATCTGGCCAGATACACACACATTTTGTATGAAGAGTACTGTACTTTATTGGTATTTTTTATTTTTCTCTGCGTTTGTTTACTCAAATCACTCTCACAGCAATGGAGGCAAACACAAACAAGAGTTTTTTTTTTGGTTTCGTTTGGCCATGGAATCGTATTTTGAAAGACCACTAAATGTAAGTTTGATTGATATAACATTTGCCCTTCATTACATCTCATTTTCCTCATTTTTCTTTTTCATTTCAGATTCCTAACGTAGTTCCTAGCTCAAGTGGTACTGATACTCTACAAAAGAAAAAAAGTTGTCAGCTTTGTACATACATTGGGAGATGAAAAAATTCGCCGACTTACTCGTTTTTTTTGTTCCAAGTGCTCGAATCCGGTATGCCTAAAACATTCGAAATCAGAGTATACATGTTGCTTACCTGAACATGTTGCTTATACATTAGTTGCTTACCTGAAGCTGTGTAAGACTTTTATAATTTAGAATTAATTAAAACTTACTTTATAACTACTAAATTTAATTGAAATGAACTTTATAACAACTATTTTTTATAACAACACAAAAATAAAATTTTTCTTGTTTTATTTCTCATTTGCACGGGTAGGTGGTTAAGCATGTACTAAGAACAAAAAAAATAGAAAATATATATCTGCCTGGCGTGATAACAATATAACAATGTAATATTATCACTAAAATAGCATATTTTTCATATAAATGTACTGAAATACATAGTGTATCTGGCCAGATACATGCGCTACGTACGTGACAATCGGAACATGTGCATGACGGTGGGTTAAGCATAACTCAAATAATATATAATTTTAAGTAGTTGCATGACTGCCAACTTAATATTTTACGCAAATAATTTATCAATAATGGTTTCGTGATCAAAACATTAAAACATATAAAAAATTATTATCTTATAATATTATCTTAGAGAAACATTTTGATTTTATTAATTAAAGCAATCACTGTTTCAGAAATGAACATAGATTTTCTTCTTCGTAAATGTTTAGTAAATTTTTCGTTAACTTTTTTTCACATGAAGCACAGACATTTTAACATTTCACGATTACAGCTCCGCTAAAACAAGACAAGTTCGCAGCTGTATATTTTATTTTTCGTAAAGGTTTATTAAATTTTTCTTTAATTTTTCTTTAAATTTTTCTTAAAGATGATGTTGGAATATTTTTAAACTTATTTAATATGCAATATTTTGTTCCTTTAGACTTTCCTTAAGAACTTCCTTTTTTAGCAACGTCCGAATGAACGACAAAAATGACAAATTTTAGGTAAACTGCGCTATGATGAACGATGTTATAATTATTATAAATTATACTTATGAAGAGCTATTTAACCAGATACATCTTAATTGAAAAACTCTTAGCAAAATTTGCGAAATTTATGAAAAAATTTATTAATAAAACAATGATAGTTGACAACTCTGAAAGTAAAATGCCGCAGTGGTGAAAATAAAAAGCCACTGACAAATACAACAAGTGTGAAAATTTGCAAACTTTGTTTGACGATATGTAATAAAATAAGAGCATGCATGTAATTATTTGAATGTTCAACGTATTCCTTTATCACAACTTAAAGATTAAAATGTTAAAACACTCAATCCACACATTATTTTTCTTGTTTGCAAACGAAGTTCCAGCAGAAAAAAAACAGAAAAAGAAGAAGATCGTTCCATTTTTAAATCTCACCATGAATAGCGGGGGTTTGTGTAGAATAGCGGGGGTTTGAGTAAAAGCAAATTTTTCAAAAATGTTGACAAATACAACAACTGAAGAAATTGCCAAACTTTAAAATCATATATAGACCAAAATAAAAGGACTTATTAATCAGTTTTAGTTGCAAACATCTTATTGCAACCTAACTTAAGTATTTATATACTAACAAACAGATTATATGCATTAATTTCAGGGGTTGCCAATTGCTTTATTTGTGAGCTTGCGGCCGATTAAGAACAAGAGTGCCACTCAGGGTTGATTTTTTCTTTGCACAAATACATGCAAACATTTTTTGAGGTTGTGTTTTCTAAGTTTCCTATCTTGTTATCTTTGGTCAGCAGTACGTCAGTACGTTAGCAACAATACACAGGCAAACAAGAAAACCATTTATATTGTATTGTATTCTTAATGTCTGCTAAACAAACTAAGCATGTACATCAGTCATGAGCAGGCAAATAAATTTAGTGAGCCAATTTTTTTTTTTAACAAACACAAAATTATCCTCGTTTGCTCATCGTTGCAAAAAAAAAAGAACAAAATAAAAAATGTTAATGCAATAAAAAACACCAATAAGGTTACACTGATTTTCTATTTCTATAAAAAAAATTGACCAGCAAAACAAAAACAAATCACGTGTGTTTGTGTGCAACACATGTAACGGCACAAACATCTCAAGCAGAGATAAAGAGATGGGAAACTCCGTTGGAGAGGGATAGCACTATACTCGATTTTACGTTAAAATGGCTCCCATACTAGCACAAAACATTTATATGTGGTCGTAAAATCAACGGAAAACAATGGTAGATTTAAGAATTTCACCAGTTACGTTTGAGGTCCGATAACTGTAAAACTGCATATTATTGGAACAAAATGGGTAACAAAATGTATACCACAAAAGACTTCGGAAAAGCAATGGAAAACATCCCTGAAACATCATGGTGAAATTATCTTGGAATAATTACACCATAGGAATAAGTCCAAGCAGTGTTGCCGTTAGGAAAAATTTATGGATACTTATTCATAATCATATATAAATATATGTTTTTATTTGTAAAAATATAAAAAAGGAGGCATTTCTTTAAATTCAACAAAAACTTTAAGAAAAATTATGACATTGAGACATTTTTGTACAATACTTTTCTATCGAAAGATGCATTAACGCAACCTCGTTACGAAGAACTTTACAATTTTGTGATAAATATATTAAGTCTGCCTCATAGCACAGCTGCTGTTGAATGAAGTTTTTCTAATTTTAGTCTACTATAAACGATAAGACTAGTAGATTTTTTTTGGAATAATTAAAGGTATATTGTTTTGCAAAATACTTAAAAAACGAATAATTTTGAAATTTAATATTAATAAAGGGCAATAGCAACCCATTTTTTTTATATTGCACTTAACTAAATAAGCTATTAAATTACTTTTTTCTGTATTTATATATTATTTTGTATCATAGCTGTTAAATAATTATTACTAATCGTATTCATTAGCAATTCGACTATTTTTTTAAAATCGCAAAATAATTACAACTACTGTAGATGACGAAAATAATCAAAAAGAATTAAAAGTAATCAAGAAAAATAATGTAAGTACTTTTAGAAATTATGTTTGATTCTTTTTTTTTATTATGTATAGCATTAGCAGCGGTAACAGAGAAGGAACCATGAACCCAAAGTTCATACTGTAGCTCCCAACACTGGTTGCACTTCACAACCTCACCGTTGAAACGATGCGAGTCGACCTCAAACAGAATCAAAAATAATTTCTAAAAGTAGTCGGATTATTGTTTCTTGATTACTTTTTATTCTTTTTGATTATTTTCGTGATTCCAAGTAGTCGTAATTATTTTTTGATTATTTGTAATCGAAATCAATTACTTATCAGAAACATCTCCTTCAAGGATTATATAATGATTATAATTATTTTTAAAATAAAATCTAATTGTTTATTAATCGTAATCGCTATTTAACAGTTATGTTTTCTTATATAGTTTTTTGTATAAATATCAAACTTTTACAATTAATGTTTTTTAAATAAAAATTTTTGTAAGAATACTGACGTTCTCTCCGCTTCTACAGCCGTTTTAGCAGGTATCGAGCGCACAGCAGAAATATACATACTTACTCTCTTTACACTCATTTATCTCAAAACTACTTTTTTCGGCAATGTGTTGTATCGAAAACAAAAGCTATTCAGCCGAATCATCTGAAATTTTATTATGTTATTCACATCAGTGGCTTTCGCTATCAAAATTTCAAAAATCGTATATTTTACACTGAATAACCAGTAAAAAACCCTGTTTTGGGACTTAAATTTAATAAGCGCGTCATGATCAAAAAATTTTAATGCAATATACCTTTAAAGTTTAAATATCATTGTTCATTATTTTAACTTTTAAAAAAATAAATCCTAAAAATATTTGAAATATTCACGCACTAGGTCTTAATATTAATATTTATTATTTTACATATGTACATTAGGGCGGGTTGATTTTTTATTTTTAAATCGTATAGCAAAAACGTATACTACATAAAATATTAAGAAAATTCTCCGAAGAAACCATGTATCTAAAATAAAATCCTAATCCGCGCCTCTCGACTTGAAAATTTATATTCCCTCTTTTCTACACTCAAAATTTTTTTACATTAAAAAAATATTCACCCAAGTAAAAAAGTTTGTATATAATTTTATATTTAATATTTTTATAAGGAACATAGATATACAATTCTTATTTTATAATGCAAGTAAAAACAAACAAAAGAAGTGTTTTCACTCAAACAATATTTCAGTAATTTTTCAGTAATTTTTTTACCATAAACAAATTTTGTGTCATTAAAACAAATAAGGTCTTTAATACATACAAAGAAGCAATTATAGAATACAAAGAAAACTTTACTTATATGTTAATTTTGTTAAGTCTTTTTTTAGATTAAGGTTAAGGAGAGTAATCTCCATTCTAGGTACTTTGGCACGACTTTCTATAGTTACTACTATTTGATCTTTATTTGTATAGATAAAATAAACTAGATTAGAGGTCATGTTTTTTTCCTGTTTTAAGAAGTATGTTTTGCATATTTTATTACAAAAAAAAGAACTTTTTAATTATTCTTTGTTTTTTGCAAAACGCAGTTTATATAAAACGTGTTCTATCTATTTTTAATATAGAACGCAAATAAGAGGAGATGCAAATTGGGGTTCAACTGCTTTTTTGATAATTGAATATTTTGATTAGTCTCAAAACAAAACCTGTATTGCATAACTATAATATAATAAAACATAATATATTTAAAAAAAAAATTTTTTTAGCGAAAGAGGAAAAAAAAATTTCAAGTCGAGAGGCGCGGATTAGGGTTTGATTTTAGACCTATGGTTTCTCCGGAGAATTTTCTTAGAATTTTATGTAGATTACGTTTTTGCTATACGATTTTTAATTTTTTTTTTCATCCATACAAATCAACCCGCACTATTGTACATGCTTTATTCCTTACTATTACATTTTAACGAAGCTATTTGTTAGTCTTCAAAATAAATATATAGAATTGTTATAAAAGCTTAAAAAATTGGGTTTCAGTACTGTAATATGTGAATACTTTTTTTCGGAAGTGATACATTTGTGACCTTTTGGATACTTTTTTTAGAATCGTCACGGCAACACTGATCTGAGGTGAAGTCATGTACACAATAAATGAGTTTCACCAAAGCATGTCGAATAATAAGGTAGGGTAAGTAGCTTTGACAAGACCTATCGTTAATGTCAAAGTGTGTTTTAGATATGCCAGTTTTCTTTATTAGTGTTATTTCTGGGATAAACACTTGCAAAAGAAATTTTATGAAGGGTAAATAAGATTAAATGTCTTTATTCCACGTTGTCCGACAAATTGCTTAACTTCTTTTTGCCATGTTTATAATTTTAAAAGTTATTAAAATATACATAACTTCACACAAAATTCTCTATAAAAATCACAAATAAACACTTATAAAACCAATAATTAATTTGAATGGAAGGCTCAAGCTGGATTATAACATACAAATATATTTCGCAGAATAAGTCCGCTTCAAGCTTACCTAAAACAAAAAACCTGTACTTCCCGGTTTTTAAGTATTACTAGTAAAGGATTTCATCAGAAACGCCAAGACAAAGTATGGATTTTTCATTGGATTTGAATTCGTGATATGGCAGCACTATATTTTATGATTTTGACATTAACAATAGGTCTTGTCAAAGCTACTTACCCTACCTTATTATTCTGCCATACACCAAAGCACATAAAAATGGAAAAAACATATGTTTTGACGTCACAAAATTTAAGTTTCCTATCTCTTTATCTCTGATCTCAAGCGCACCGCCATTGAGTAAGGCTTGCATGCAGTGTTGCCATGAAAAAAAATTTACAGCACTCTACTCGTCGGATTTCTCGTCGTATTTGTGAAACTCTGAAAATAAGAACTAAGAAATTTTCAGTCGCATTTTACAACAAAGAAGACAAATAAAATATTGCATTTTATTAGACGTATGACGCATATTTAAGGTTTATTTATTTAAATAAAGCACATTTTTTTCAAAAGTCAATTCAATAATCATTATAAATATAGAAAATATATTATAATAAATTACATTTTGAAAATACACCTAATCCTGTTTTTGCACGGTCTTTTTTTACACGATTTTGAAATAACACGGTCGACAGAAATAAACTTATCCTGTTTTTACACGTTATTTTCACGTTTTGATTTTTTTTTACACGATATTTTCTGGAACGTATGTACCGTGCAAAAACAGGATTAGGTGTATTTTTAAACACACATTAAATTTGTTTATCAATTCTTTATCAATTTCAAGACGCACATAATCTTTTGTATGCAGAATTCCTTCCATTGTATCTAACTCTAATCTGTTGCGAACTTTAGTTTTATTAATATTTATTTGACTAAAAGTTCGCTCAACGTAAGCTGAGGAATTCGGTAAGCTCAACAATTCAAAAATAATTTTTCCCATTGTTGGAAATGCAGAAGTACCATCGCATCTTTTTATTTTAAAGTTGCCATCAATTTTATTATACTAATTTTTTTTTCATATATATGTATATAAAAATATATGCAAAATCGGACGCCAGATCTACTTTTTCTGAAATCGTAACATTTTGAAGAATTTTGGTCGAATATCGGAACGTCGTATTCAATTCTTAAAATTGTAACATATCCGATATATCGGATCATATGGCAACGCTGCTTGCATGCATTTGTTGTTGTTAGCAAGTTAGAAATTTGGTGAACGTCGGTTTTGTGATTATTTTTTGTACGTGTTGTTGTTTTTACAAATGTGCAAACACAAAGTTGATAAAACGAAACAAATTTGTAGCTAAGCCAACTGAGCTTCTGGAAGCTCATGTCTGGTGTACATTGTACAATTTTCAATTTATCTTCATGTTATGGTAATTAAATAATTTGGAATATCTGTGTTTTTATTTGAATATATAAAAAATGTTTAATTGCTAAGCGGGGGCGGGGTTTGAACCCCTGAACCCCCCGTGTCACGGCGTTGGTTGTGGTGCTTATGCCATACAACGCAATAATCATACATATAAAAAAATTTATTTGTTTTGCTTATTCTGACATTAAAATTGAATTGATTTTTTGCGGGATTTCAGAATATTTTGGAAGGGATAAAGTGAGCAAAAAAGGAATTTTCCACATGGATTTGGTATTTTTAGTAAAACGAAATTCTCACTGGAAGCAGCTTGGATTATACTATTTTGTGACTTTATTAAAGAAGTTACAAAACACAAAGTTAGATATTCGTTTTATTCGCACTCCAACTGATATTTTGGCATTTTTTTTTTGACGATGAATATTAAAGGCTGTATCATTCTTAAATGTGCTTGAAAAAATTTGTGAAAATGACCACCATACAAACCACGCTGTAAGACGTAATTCTACGTCAAAAATAAACAACAAATTCATCACTGAAAATATCAAACGAAAACTTTTTATAAAACAAAACAAATTTTTACATGAATTTAATTGTGAGCTTTTTAGATCAAGTAAGTTTAAAGAAGGCAACAACAACAACAAATTTGTTTTTGAATAATTTTTATTAAGAAGATGAAATGCTTTAAAATAGTTTTGAAATTTGCTATACTTACGATACTATCGAAATTGTGTCTTTTTTCTTTTAATGTATGTTCATCGATAACTCCTAAAGCACTTGCCCTATTGCCTTAATACTTGCCCTATTGTCCACAGATAGAGACATTGCACAAGGAGGCGCCCGTCTAAAAAAGTAGCCCCATTACCGTAACACTTTTTTTAGAGCACTTTAAAGAGCGACAAATGTGGAAAAAACGGTACAAAAAATTCACATGTAACATTCATTTGTAACTTTTTATTGATATTATAGGTTAATATAATATAATTTATAAAATTTTTTGATTTTTTTTAACAGATGACATGAACGTGCTGTGCGATGGAGACCGTTTGGATGCATTTCTTAACGTGACATTTGACGGCGTATTGATACTTTAAATTACACTTTTATGCACCAAAAAATATTTTTTTCTACACTTTAAGGATCAATAAATAACTGTCAAAAACTCAAGGGGTTCATTAACTTCTATAAAAAAAAAAATCAAGAAAATCACCCCGTTTTTGGACCTTTAGATGAGAACCTGCCCTTAAAGAAAATCAATATCTTAAGGCGCATGATACACGTTCAATATTTATTGTGATATTTGGATCGCGATCCGAGATCCGGATTTAAAAATATTAAGAGACGGCCCAAAAAAAACTTTGATTTATAATTGTTGAAACTTTGTTAGTTTGCTGTCTTTATTTTTTATTTCAATATAAAATAATAAAATTAACCATAAAAAATTACAAGTTCTAATTACTTCACTTGTCTTAAATATATTTTATATTAAACAAATTTAAAAATATTGGCAATGAGAGAAACTTAATAATATTTTATATCATTCTAAATATAAATTAAGCAAACATTTATTTAGATCTAAATGGTTGTTGCATATAAATAATTTTTTATAGAATTGACACAACATTAACATAAGTAATACATTTAATAGGTCTGTTCGCTTACTTTTCTGGCAAAGATATGTAAACGTCAAAAGTAATAAAATTGAGAGAGAATTAACTTGAACTTTAAAAAGTAAACGAACGCTTTGCTGGTAAAATAATCAAAAATGTCAAATACGTCAGTTTAAAATAAGAAAATCTAAAATAAAAAAGCTGCTACTTACACAGAGCTACCATTTAATAGTTTTTAACTTTTTACAACATGAAATTCTTCTTGTAAAAACTTTAAAAAACTTGAACGGAGAGAAAATGTGATATCCTCTCTATTACACAATTCTCCCAGTAAACGACGCTTTTCAGGCACTTTCTAGTAAAAACTGTTAAACTATTTCGTTTGTTTGACTACGCGAACAGACCTAATATGATGCATATGCATGGTGTACGAATTATAAGGTGTTCTCATCCCATAACATTTTTCAATATTTTTCTGAGACATTATCATATTTTGACAATTGAAAGATCCATATTGATTCATATAAAAAAATTTCAATTGAAATGCCAAAATAAGGCAGCATATTTTCTTTCTGATATTTCGAATGAGAATACCTTATATGTATGAATATTTTATAAACTTTTCACTTTAATGTTTGACAAAAAAGTTTAAAACAACTTTTTTCTTATAGAAAAAATTTGTGAGTATTTAATTAAGTATTTATCCACGTTCTATAAATATAGGTTAGATCAAAATATTTGAGTAAACATAGGATATTGACAAATGTTAAGCCATACCCCTATTATATAAAAAATAAATTTTATTTTTTGAGAACTATAAAGTTTTATAATATTTTATGTTTTTGAAATGAGCTAAAAGTGCATTTTTTTGCTGAAATTTAACTTTTTTTGTGTGTTTAAATCAATTAACAAATATTGCAAGCTAAAAATATATATCGTTCTAGATTTGCATAAAAAATTTTTTTAGAAAATAGTTTTAAGCGTTAAGGAATGTTATTTCTTTTAATTAAATAAATACCATTGTTGTTGTGACAAATTAATTATATTTGTCAATATGCAATTAACACATTAACACTTAGAATATACTATATTAACAGAGCAACATTTAAAGAGCAAGAAATTGATCTTAGTTCTAAGCAATTAAAAATAACATTACTTTTGTTTTTATTTGTTGAGAAATTACTTAAAAAGATAGTCATTTGAAAATATAATTAATTTTTTTACAAAGTGTTTTTTAAATAAAAAAAGTTCAATAGGCAATTAAAATATTATTTTAAAGTAATATTTAAAAGGAATTTATTTGAATCATTTGTCATTTCTTGTACAACACATTTCAAAGAGTATTATTAAATTTTTTTAATATAACATTAATAAATTAAGTCTTATTATTTACACTATGTGACTTTCTGTTGTTTTTATCTTAATAATAAATGTTATGAATAATAACACAAGTATACACGGTCTTCGATCTGAGCAACCAAAAGTTGTGGGGCGCTGTATTTGAATCGTCAATTCGTTTGTGCAGATTGATTCTAGTTTCTGATCTACAGGGTGGTTTCATAGTGATTAACATAGTTTTTCCTACAAAATCATAACCATTCAACAAGCTGCAATATTTGAAAATGGATTCTTAAGTTCAATTAATAAACTATTCAATTCAGTATCAATGTATCTGCATCTGTTTAGTTTTTTGATATACAGTATAATTCGCTTAGCGTCCTTTAATTAAATTCCACCAAATGTTGTGCTCTTAAGCAAAAAAGGTGCTTAACAGCATTATTCTGTATCACGAAGAAGCACACCAACGATGAGAAAGACACGAGAAGCAATACTTTCTCCCATACAAAATTGTATTGCTTCTCGTGTCTTTCTCATCGTTGGTGTGCTTGTTCGTGATACAGAATAATGCACTAAGCATATTTTTTAACGGCATTACAGAGGCAGATATTTGAATTCGCATAAGCACCTAAGTGAGGCTCATATAAGTAATAAATAAATGCGCCAATCAAGAACTTGTACACTAAAAGAGATTTAGTTTCTACCAAAACATAAAGTGTATTTTATTAGAAAAAAGCACAACATAAAAAATAGGGATGAATAAAAAACCGATTAAAAATCTGAAGTGTTGCATTTTTAACAAAGGCTGCTGAGCGAGGCTTTTAGTATGAAAAATTCATATAAATAACAGCTGTTAACATACATACTCTCTAAGCGAATAGGCAGCTAAGCGGATTATACTGTATGGCCCTTTAAGCCAAAACTGTAAAATCTTAATTTTTAATTGCAATTTTTAATTGTAAAAATAAAAATTCAAATTTTTTCCCGTTTTGTCACTTGTTTGGGGCAATATTTAACAATTTTTTCCAAAAATAATTAATAAAAACCCTACTTTACATTAAACTTGACTTTAAATGACTAGACTTGTTTCGGGAAAAAATTGCATTTTACTTTTAACATTTAAAAATTGTTATTAAAAATGATTGGTCAAAAACCTTTACAACACTAATTTAAATATTGAAGTTGGCGAAAGTTAAAAAATTATTTTTATCAAACTAGAAACACAAGATGAAGGGATTTTACGAACACATTAAACTAAAATTTTCAACGGAGACTTGCACAACTATGACGGAGTCCTGCAATTTCAGACGAAAACTAGCCAAACAAAAAGGACAACTACGATTTCTCATCATATGCAAGCAATATAACTCCAAAACATTTAACTAACACGACATGCGGAGCAAAAAGGATGTTCTCGATGGAGAAGTCAACAAATTATTCAACAAAATAGAACAAATTTTCCACCACAAGCTACTGAACCTAGAAATTAAAGAAATGAACATAAACTTCAAGAGCACACAAAATTAAATTTTACACGCAGAATTAAATATGAAAACAAAACTAAATAAAGAAGACTACAAGGAATTTACAGAGAGACAAATGCACATATACAATCACATCAGCAACAGTACGAACCATGGTATAATTATTTGACAAGGTAGTAGCGTAGACTGGCTTTTTTCTCACGAGCGGCGATGGGTAGCTGTCAAAATTAGCTATTCTTCAATTAATCAAAGAAATGTGAAAAAATACGCAACGACTTAAACATAGCTAGTCAATCGCAGCAAACTAAAAACATACCAATAAACTTTGTGAACAAATTTAATGAATCAAAGAAAAGTTAAAAATAAGCACATAGCTAGTCAACAGCAGCAAACTACAAATCCTTTTGCTGTTTTTGACAACTACCAATCGCCAAAAAACTGTCACGGCTACCTTGTCAAATAATTATACCATGGTACGAACCATGGCAGAATAATGAGGTAGGGTAAGTAGCTTTGACAGCTTTGTTAATGTCAAAATCATAAAATATAGTGCTTCCAAATCACAAATTAAAATCCAATGAAAAATCCATACTTTTTCTAAGTGTCTCTATAAAATCCTTTACTAAGCACACCTCAAAACGGGGAAGCACAGGCTTTTTGATGGGCTGGAGTTTATAGCAGGTTATATCATCATAGCAGCACTTGGACATGGGTCGACCAAGAGGCACATGGAAAATTAAAAAAGCCATCAAGAGAATTTAAAAAAAATTAAAGAAATGGAGGTAGTTTTTGCAAATTTTAATAGTTTTAAAATTGAGAAATGCCCCAATTTAAAAATTTAATTGATTAACGTTGCAGTTACACGTTTAAGATTTGGGTTTCAAGTTGATCGCACATACGACTTGTCAAAACTCATTTTAATTGCCAGCTGTCACGTAGGCTGCACGCAACTTGATAGTTAATTTTACTTTCCAGATGCCGTCGTCAAGAAAACAACAATGCTCGCCTTACTAAAAGTGCCACAAGAAATTAATAATAAAGAAAATACAAAATTATCGTTTTTCACATCATAGATTTTTATTTTTAAACTACTTTTAGTAAATTTTCCAATCACGAAAAGTTTATTTACAAAAATTACGATCAGCCACACGACTTGAAAGGAAAATATAAAGCAAGTTGGTGGTCAATTTCTAAATGTGTGAGTGGGTGGTTAGTAAAAAAGTGTGAATGTAGTGCAACTTGAAAGACAAAAATTAAACGTGTAACCACCAAGTAACTTTCGTTAATTTATTGCATTGTGAGAGTCAAATTTTTAAATAAAATAATATATAACTCAAGATGATGCTACACAATTACTTTAAAGCTTATTTATTTCATAATACATACAAGTATCCTAATTTAATCTTATTTGCCCTTCATAAAATTCCTTTTCCAAGTGTTTATCCCAGAAATAACATTAATAAAGAAAACTGCCATGTCTACAACACACTTTGACATTAACGATAGGTCGTGCCAAAGCTACTTACCCTACCTTATTATTCGCCATGGTACAAACAAAGCATTAGACGAGAAAATTGAAGCTCTTAAAAACAAACAAATTAGAGATATTTGGTTTTACCATATTATAACTACACAAGGTAGTGTTAGGGCGGAGAGCCGGTGACCGAAACTGTCAAAAGGAAGTTGACAGCTCATACAAAATCTGCAACCGATGAGAATGCGGTAAGAAAGCAAAAATAGGCAAAAACAGCAAAATGGTTCAATTTGACAGTTATGGTCACTGAGAAATATACCATACTCACCCCTAACAATATCTTGTCTAGTTTTACCATGGGTTTCACTTTAAACGAAGATTGGTTCGTTAACAACACGAATGTGGAATTTCCGGCAGACAACAAGTGGCTACTCTCACTTGGAAGAAAATTCACTCTTCCCATCACACTAAAAAATTTTCCGGCCATACATGTGATTGCTGATCTGGAGCAACACATTCAAACAATAGAGGATGAAAGGGAAAAGCGTTGCCAGATCTGCCATAGCCAATAAGATTTTATCATTTAAGAATAGGATTAGAAATACAACAAAGGAAAAATTCAAACTGAGGACATACAAACAAACTAAAAAATTTAACAAACTTCCTGAGGAAGAAATAATAATAATAACACAGACGGAAAAAGGTAACAAAACAATAGTACAATAGTGTACAAAGACGAATACATGCAAAACATGAAAGAAATGTTAGGAGACAAACATACACACAAAACAATAAGAATTGACCCAACAAACAAAATACAAAAAAATAACAATACTATAGTAAATTACCTACAGAAACAAAACTATGTTGACACAAACCAAAAATTTCGACTAATGAGTCCGTCTGCAACTGCGCTAAGACTTTACGGACTGCCAAAAATACATCAAACAGACGTCCCTACGACCTATATCTTCATCTGTTAATGCTCCTTGTTATAAACTATCAAAACACATTGGACACATTTTAAAACACTTAATATCTGATGAATATAACTTAAAAAACGCAGTTAAACTAAAAGAAAAACTTAAAGACTTTACACTGACAAAAGAGGGCGAAATTGTTTCATTTGACGTTGTATCTTTTTTCACTAACATTCCAACATACTTAGCTATAAGAAATATAATGAATCAATGGGACGTAATTAAAAATTTGTCCAACATTCCACGAATTCTTCTTGAAAGACAATAATTACTTTATATTTGACAATGTAGTCCATCAAATATATAGTATGTCTATTGGCAATCCATTATCTCCGACAATAGCAGACATAATTCTGGACAACTCACCTAACGATACTACCAAATTCTTAAAAATAATGGCCTAAATATTGTATTCATATGCAAATATGTTGACGATATTTTAGCCATAATAAAGAAAAAAAGACTTAAACATTATTCATAAAACACTAAAAAGTTACCATAAAAACATACAATTTACAATTAAAATTGAAAAATACCATACTTGGACTTCAAACTACACAGGAAAAATTAATACAGCGACCAACTTGATGAATAAAATATTTACTTTAGCTGACATACAATTTCTGGACAAAAACATAAAAAAAATAAAAACAATACTAAAAAACAACAACTTTCCAACACACCTCACTAACTCTTTAATAAATAAGAGGTGTTTAAAAAGCAGACTAAACACCCAAACAACGGATGAAAATCAACAATCTGGCAACTCCCAAACAGAAACAAAAAAATACGTAGGTGTTACATATATACCAAAACTACCCTACGAAGAAAGCAGAGTCAATTGTCCTTAAATGACTGTTCTCGTGACAGCTTCAATGGACAGCTATCACATGACAGGTCTGAAATAACTCGTCACGGAACTGGTTTTTTGTGCCTGTTAAGGGCATTTCTGTTTTTCGAGGCGGATCACTGGACAGGTCTTAGGTGATGCAGCAGGTGGCAATTGACCCCTGTTACTGACAACACAATGTAGAAGTGACCGGTCGGTTTCATATATTGGTGGCAGAGTTGGGACAGGTCGCTATCCGTTGGGAACCTATCACTTGGTAGGTTCTAAGCCGGTTCCTTTTTCGTCAAAAAAGGTCACCAATCTACTCTTCTTGACCGGTCACTGGATCGGTCAAAGGTGATGCAGCAAGTGGAAATTGGCCCCTGTCAATGACAATGCTATGTAAAAGTGACCGGTCGGTTTCATATGTTGGCAAAATTGGGACAGGTCCCTATCCCTTGGGGACCTATCACGTAATAGGCTCAGAACCGGTCCTTTTTTCCGTAGGGTAACTAGTAACCAACTCGTATGTGTTGGGAGAGCGGATAACACAACGTTTGCATACAGATCAAACGCCACTTTAAGCCAAATATTCACAAAAACAAAAACGAGAATTAAAAACGAAGACAAAAACTAAGTTGTATACGAATTACAATGCAAAGGCAAAGAACACGAAAGTTGCGACAAAATTTATGTAGGGACAACAAAAAGAACGCTTAAAATAAGAATGACAGAGCACTAGCGCTGACGGCTAATGAATTGCGGTAGCCCGGGATCAATTCCAGCTCAGACAGAAAGTTTTTCAATTGAATAAATTTTTCTGTTCGGTCGTCACCTCTCTGCAGACAATGACAAACCTTAGAGAGTAAAATTGCCATTTAAAGTTTCTTGAGGACATAAGCCGTTCGGAGTAGGCATAAAACAGGTAGTTCCAGTTCTCGGCCATTTATGATCAAACATTTGATAACACGCACAACACAATTGATCAATAGAAACTAGGTCAAAGTCCTTCCAAGGGCTGAAATGGCCAGTTTATTTTTTTGTTTAGCACAAGCTGGACAAAAGAAACAAAAAAACAACAACAGCGCAACAAAAATGATAGACGCTGAAAACAAAACAAATAAAAGAATGTCATTGGAAAGTTTAAGAATTCAACAAAAAGAGGAAATAGAAATAAATTATAAAGAAGACACTGACAACATAAACAACAGTTATTCGGTAGCAATTGACGTATAGGCTATGAAAGCAACTTTTAAATAATTGTTTAAATAAATATTTTGTTTGTGAATAAGTTTATGTAATGTAACGTTTAGTTTGTGTAATTTTAAAGTCAAGTTTAATGTAAAGTAGGTTTTTTATTAGCTATTTTTTGGAAAAAATTGTTAAATATTGTGTTTTTAGGAAAAAATATTAAAAAACTCCCCTGAAGTTGTCGCTAAACAAGTGACGAAACGTCGGGAAAATAAACATGTTTTTTTTTTATTTTCCTATGAAAAACAAAATTATAATTAACATAAAGTAACAAGTAGATTGATTCACTTTGAGAAAAACCGTCAAATATCGTTAGAACATTTGTCAAATGGGATGAAAATTTGCATTTCTATGTTTTTATATGTAAGGAATGGATTTTAAGACTTTATTTTCTTTTCAAATCAATTACAAGTGGGTCGCCAGTACAAAAATTGTTAAAAAATGCATTTCTGAGGATGCCAAAATTTATTCAGAAAAAAAGAAGTGTACCAATCGAAAGGTTTTTTGTATATAATATTCAGTTTTGGTACCGGAATTGGGGATCAGATTTTTCCCATACAAGTCTATACACTCTAATATACATACATACACATTTTAAGCAAGTACCTAGCGAAATTTGTATTGCAAGTTAAATGATAAGAGAACCAAATTTAAAATGTTCGGTTAAAAGGACTATATTTTAAAAAATCAGAACATGCACAGTTGTGATTGATACTGCATTGCAAAGCTTGTAATTTAACTTAAAATTTTCAATTTACCAAATACTGCAATGTGTTGAAAGGTTTTGATTTAGTAGGTACGCAAACATTTCAAATAAACTTGGTACACAAAGATTACAAATATCTTTAAAAACATTGAAAAGTAAAAACACCCTAAAACTATAACCAATATTGTCAAACGAAGTGAAGATTCGAGTTCAGCGCTTCAAAATACGTTAAGAATCGTTCTCATCTGCTCGGGTCTAAGAGTTAACCCGTATTTGTAAACTTGTGTTATAAGCTTCATAAAAATAAGCCACCGACTAAAAATGAACCTTGATCTATTTTATGCTGATTCCCAGAATACTTTGGCTGCCCGTAAATATATTGGCTGGTGTAAAAGTTGTAAAAAAAATAAACTGTCAGAAATTATAGGCCGGAAAAATCTCTTCTAATCTGCATCAACAAAGTTTGAATTTTTGCAATCGGATTAAAAGTAATGCTGCTTTTTCATACGTATTTCTGATAATTTTTTTATTTTATTTCCATACAAACACTTTCGAAATTTCTTCTATTTTTTATAATTTTTTTTCATTATTTTTTTCAGGAGATGCTTATTTTAAAATTAATATTTTAGCTTTTATGTGTATCAATTTATACAATTCTGACCGATAGCATTAGAAATAATGAAGGTCTTTAAATTTTAGTGTAAACGCTTAAAAATATTAAAAAAAAAAGAAAAACGATTGCAAAAATTCTAAATATTTTTATGCAGTGTGGAATAACTTTTTTAGTACTATTATTGCTGACCGTTTGTTTTTTTTTTTTAACAACCACACTAGCCGAAATTTTTGGAGGTTATTTCAAAATGGTTTAGCTCACTGGCGGTTATCCTGACAGCCAAAATACTTCGGAAATCGTCACAAAAAAGATCAAGGTTCACTTTTAGTCGATGGCAATGGTAACTTTTTTTATTGAGGCATCTTAATATGTATATATATATCGTCATCCCTTAGCAAAGGACGAGAACATTTATGTAAAAATAAGGATTTGAATAGTCGCGAGAGATTTGTATTAGTTTGTTTTAGAGCAGTGGTCCCCAAACACATACTACTACAATTTTCGGGTTTTGTGCTTATGTTAGTAGCTCTCTCATTCTCTGCACTGACACAAATTGTTGTGCAGGTATTTAGCAAGAATTGTATTATTATAAAAAAACTATTTTTAGTATTTTATTATAATAAAGAAACAAAAATGGGAAGCCCTTTGTTTTATTTGTACCAATTTGTGAATTTTTACATTCCAATGAGTTCTGAATAAATTTTTCAAGGTATTCTTTCTCTAGTTTAAAAACTAACGCATTTTTCACAAACGAATATTGAGGATCCATATTTCTATAGTGCTTTTCCAATATACCACTATGCGTTGGCAAACCAAGCATTATGACAGTCCTTAAAAATTTTATGCAAATAAGAAATCATATTCATATTCCGATTTAATTTAGTACAGTGGATAAGCTGATCAAGCGGCGTGAACCTGTCCGTTTGAAGTCTCAACGTCAAGTGACCAAGAGAACTTCGTACGTGTGACCGTGTCAGTGTAATGTTCAAATTCGAACTCGAGTTCGCGAACTATGAAATGGGGACCACTGTTTTAGAGACAACTAAACAGAATGAGTGTGGACATCTCAAATGAGAATAAGAAATAAATAAATGAATATCTGGATCGACTGTAACAAAAGATATCTGAATAATTTTTCAAAATAAATTAAATCAATATTGAAGCAAGATTCTTAGCCTGTAGGCTGCCGAGAAAACCACTTAAGGGTTAAAAAAAAAATATCCTTGACCGTATAAGGAAAGCCAACGTTGCTTTATACTTATGTCTTAAAAAAACAATGGGCAAAACCTAGAGACTGACCCCGTTTATTGCACGATAGCTTTATAAAGCTATAGTAAGGCTTATCTAACTAGTTATACGGTATATGTGTGTGACTCATGAGACAGCAATCCATCTTACAGATACCTCAAAGTGCGTTAACACGCAGAAAGGTGACTCTTATATTCCCAGTCGGAACCAGGATATCGGTTCCTAACAACATCGAGTACGTAATTGCCACCCGCTCATTTGAAAAATTCTTCCAAACGCTGATTTCTACCAGAGAGGAATGGGACCGCTAAGCCAAAGTGGACGAAAGTCCTTTTCAGGAAGGCCCTTAAGGCTCGGTACCCAGACCAGATGATCTGGTCATAACTTATCAGCCTCCTCGAAAAGATACGAGCGGCATTAAAGGATTACTGGTGATATTAGGTGAAAATGTAAATATCCCCAGTCGGTACCTCATAACACTTCAGCCATTATTATTTATAATGGCCATTATCTCATTTATAAAGCTGTAGAATGGCTGAAGTGCAAATAGATACCGACTAGGGATATTTACATTTTTACGGACAGCCAAGCAACGAGAAAAATCCTTTGGAGGTGTGTTCCTAACATCACCAACAATCTTTTAATGTCGCTCGTATCTTTTCGAGGAGGCTGATAAGTTATAACACAGTGAAACACTATAACACTTATATACACTATATAGGACCATAAGAGCAAAGCTCTAGCGGGGTTTTGCAAAGTTAGACGCAGAACATCTTTTTTTATTAACACATTAAATTTGGGTGAACAGTGCAATTTAACGCATCAGTTTTTGGTTTCTAACTTGTCCAGTACTAGGATAAACGTGTTACTGTCTTTGAAAAAATTTGATGTTAAAAGGTTAAATAATAATTTTCTAAACAAAGGATAAAAAACTTAAAAAAATAATAAACTTTTTCCTTTTATAAACAAAACTTATATAAACATAACACTTGCTCTTGTGTATGTATTAGGGTAGGCCGATTTGATGAAATTATGTACGTTTGTACAGTTTTTTCCTGTTGCAGGAATTTTCTCCGTTAAATGAAGCTTATCTCCTATTTTTTACTTTTTTGTAATTTTTCACCATTTTTGTACTGGAGCCTCCCTAATGATTCAGTTTTTTGAAAATCTGATGCCAAAAAAAATTTCTTGGCTCGTAAAACCCTACTTTCGAAAATTTTAACGAAATAGATCGGTAGAAAACTCTCTGAATATTTTTCAACCCCTTAGATCTTTGTTTTTTAAACTCTCGTAATATTATTATTATTAAAGCCATAAAAAGATAAACAAACATAAATTTGATTTTTGTTCGTTTAGTTTTTTTTTTGGTTTCCTTCGTCACAATATTGAAAACACAACTGACTTTAATGTCAAATATTTCTCTAAATTTATTTTTTTTATGTTGGTTTATCTTTTTTTCATAGAACCCAACAATTTGATTTAAAAAAAAGCGTTGTAAAATAAAAATTAAAACTACTTTCTAGGGTGTTTAATATATTGGGCAAATCCACTGAAGGGGTTAAGTAAATTTTGTACTGGAGCTTGTATTGGCTTTTTTTAAAATCTGATGCCAACAAAATTATTCGCTTTATAAAACCTTGTTTTACCAAATTTGAACAAAATCGATTAGTCGAAGACGAAATTACAGCACTCTAAATATTGCACAGAGAAGTAGTTCTGTTAAGTAATGTTCTCTTCTATTGAACTAATTTAGAGTGCTGTAACTTTGGCATCAGATATCCAACAAACCGAACCATTAGGCTACAGTACAAAAATGATGGAAAATTACAAAAAAAATTTTGTTTGAGAAATAAATATACCCCTAGAATCCTTTTTTTCCTCTAAAACATAGTACTATGTTTGCTTGCGTGAAATTTCACTGAAAAAAATCATTTATTTGTTGCGTGAAATTGCTGGCAGATATTTCGTTGCGAGGAATTCCGTTAGCAAATTTTCTCAGAGAGACTCTGAAAATGTGTTGGGAAATTTCATACAATCTCTCTCTTTTCATTTCAAAATAAACAGGCAGCAGAATTAAATTGTCGTGAAAAAATGTTGCTCAGAAACATGTTGAGATCATTTCACGCAGTGGAACAGAGTACTTCTCTGATGAACATGTTGTGAAAATTTCCACGCTTGTTTCGCAGCTGTCATTTGTTGTATTGAGATTTGAGTGGAATTTCACATTAAACTGAACAGAGTACTATGCTTAACAGGGAAAAATTGTACAAACACAATTTTATCAAAGCGGCCTACCCTAATATTAACAAAAGAAAAAGTGTATAAATATAAAAAGTTTGTGAAATGTTTAGAAAACTATTATTTAACCTCTTAACATCAACTTTTTCAAAGGCTATAACACGCTTATCCCAATACTGGACAAGTAAGAGACCAAAAACTGATGCGTTGAATTGCACTGTGAACCAAAATTAAATGTGTAAATAAAAAATATTCCACGCCTACTTTGCTTTTATGGAGTAGTACTTTCTCTCTCTATACCTCTATATAGTGGTATACAAGAATTTTGACTTTTTAAGAAATTTGTTCCACTGTGAAATTCGTACAAAAAGATCCTTTTTCACAGTAGTATTAACAAGTCATTGTCTTATAAATAGACATGCTGTAAGAGTGGAGGTTCATGATTTTAACTTCTGTTGGAGTTGCGGGGATGAGGAAAAGGAGTCGGTAGCACCTTTTCGGTAATTTTAGTGACCTTGAGTAAGGAAACATTAAGCGCCTACGCTTATTCATAGACAGCATCTGTTAGTTTTTACGGTAGTCCTAAGAAGTTGTGAAGTAGATTCTTGTGATATCACAACTGACCTATCATCTGGCTGAAGTAGGGCTTCACCTTAATCTAACCTAACCTAAGGGGGAAAAAAAGACTCAAAATTTTTACAAAAAAATCACGGCAGCCTACAGGTTAAGTAACTTTAAATAACACGGTGCATCAAGGTTTAAAAACATCAATAAACTTGGCACGATGTCTTGTGGATGTCGTATGCATAGAGGAGGATTTATAACTATATACTTGGATTTTAAAATTTACCCTCAACATCTAAAAGTAGGGTAAAAAACCATGTTTTGGTAGGTATATACACCAGAGAACTGCTCAATCAAATATATCTTGTACTTGAATATAAATAAGCCCACAACAGCTTGTGACTTGCAAGTATGCTAGCTTACAAGCGAACGTCTCGAAGTCCCAAGTAAAGGAAAGCTTGATGTCTTCGGCAAAAATCTTGAAAAGCTTGAAATTGAAGGCAAGTATCCAATTAAAGCGTGTGTCCAGAAACTTCAATGAGCTTGTGTAGGAAAAGCTTAAGCGTAAGGGTTCTGTGGAATGCTTTCGTGGTTGGCAGTTTTAGGTGTTCAAAAATTGCATAATTTTGAAATTCTGACAAAAAATAGATTCGGATTCAGTGACCAATTTTTACGTAGTGTTCGCGCCAGCACCAAATTAGTTAAAATAGAAAAATTAAGGTGGCAACACTATCCACTATCTTGTATTTTAAAATTCTGACATCAGATTCGAAATCAGTGACCCCCTAAAACTGTTAAATGATGTTTAAAATTCTTAAAAATACATTTTACTAGGTGGCAATACTGTGGTAAAAATTTAGGTGGCAACCCTAACCATCTTAAGTTTTAAAACTATGACATTAGATTCGAAATAAAGTCCGCTGTCAGAATTTTAAATTTACAACAACTCGCAAAAATACAAAAAAATCTAGGTGGCAACTCTATCCGCTATCTTGAGTTTTAAATTCTGACATCAAATCTTACTCCCTAAAGTTTCCAATCACGTAGTCTAGAGAATGCTAAAAAGTCGTAATACGCGTAAGCTTTTCCTACAAAAGCTCAGTGAATTTTTTAATTAATTAATTGGATAAAATTCAATTCATTGGATAATTGCGAGCTTACAAGCTTTTGCCGATTGCTTCAAGCTTTTCAACTTTCTGCCCGATAAAGTAAGTCTCAACAAGCCCAGCCAACGAGAAAGCAGGGATATGACTTGTATCTGTTTGGTATTTTTGCAAGCTGGCCAAAGCTTGTTTTTTCAAGTTTGGATACATAGAGTAGCTTCGGGTATTGTGATATGGTCGGGTAATGTGATATACCTGCATATTTTGTTAAATACACAAATTTTGACTACAATATCTAGAAAAAGGAACGTGCTACAGTTTTATGCGCGCTCTCATTCGCTGTGTTTGCTCTTATTGTTAGGAAATTGTTTCGTGGGTGTAGTTGATATTTTTTTTTTGAGTGAGCTTTGTGAGTGAGATACGAGAAAACTGAAGCAAAATGGAAAGCTTGAATACATAAATTGAGTTCTTTATTTGAGTTCTTGCGTTGCATGCTTTGCATGCGTTGAGTTCTTTATTTTCTGAAGTGTTTTTATAAAAATACCCTAATTTTTTTGAAAACCGAATTCGGCTATTGTGATATAGTCAAAGTTGGGTAATGTGATATACCCCTCTGAGTTATCAATCATAAATTATTATTATAATAAATTGCAGATGTTGCCAAACAAAGGACAGATACGTAAGTGGGATCCAGAAGGAAGGAGAAAGGCTATTTTGACAGTCAGAAAAGGAGCAATGGTCTTACTGTTGGCGTCAAAGTCATTTGGAGTTTCATTTGCAACGCTGCAAGGAGCAGCTAGCAGTGAAAAACCTATCAGCTATTTAAGCTATTTTTTGTTAAGTTTCTACTTGCGTATTGGTATTCAGTTGCTTTTGTTTATATTTTTCCACTGTTTGATATGGTATACCACATTATCCGAACGTGGTATATCACTTTACCCGCCAACTTCATAATAAGGGTTACATGGCTTTTTTCCATTGTGTTGAAAAAGCTAAAAATTGGGTAACGCTATAGAGCTACGAAGTCGTAAGGGGTCGTCCATAAACTACGTTACCAATTTAGGGGGGAGGGGTTTTGAAATGCACTACGATAAGCAACGCTAGGGGGGAGGTGTTTAGATATTGTAACGTTACCAAAAATTAAAAAAATCGACGAAAAACCTCTAATTAATAACACAATCGTTTCAAAAATTGTTAACCTTACAAGTTTATGTTTGATCGTCTAAATTGATGGTTAACTTTTGTTTCAACGATTTCTTCCACCACCTTTTCCCTCGACACAGGAACCTTTTGGTATTCCTTCACCATCTCAGCACACGTCTGAAAAATTTGGGTCTTTGCTTTTGCGACAGGCTTTGACGTTAAGGCCTGAATGTTCTTGATCAAAGGAGATACCGTATGACATGCACTGTCCTTCTCAGAAAGAAGAAATCGGTTCAAGGCCGTGTCCTACCTGCGGCTTGTATTTCGTTTTTAAAACTTCTATGAATTGCCATAAGTTTGTATTATATCGTTTACAAT
Source organism: Dichetophora obliterata (assembly GCA_963920525.1). Taxonomy (NCBI): domain Eukaryota; kingdom Metazoa; phylum Arthropoda; class Insecta; order Diptera; family Sciomyzidae; genus Dichetophora; species Dichetophora obliterata. Next base: position 91,117,525 of record OY986436.1, read on the forward strand.
AAATCGCAATAAAAAATACTATTTAAATAAATCAATTTTCAGAAAGCATTTACACAAAAACACAGAACTTGGTGCAGCTTGGGTGCAGCCTTTAAGGGTACTCTGTAAGACCAGGTGAATTTCTTTGCGTTAGAAATGAAGATTCACCTGAATGGGTCGACATAGAATCCGATGAAAAATTCTATTTTGAAGAATCCTCAACAAACCTACCAGCTTCTTCTATCCCAGTGTTTGAAAGCATCGAATCTTGTATCGCAGATGGAATAGCTTTTACAGATGATATTAATTATTGATTTTTTTCCAATTGTTCCTTTAATGTATCTAGTCATACTAGACACTAATACTAGTGAAAATTGTCAGAGCTAGTCAAAATATATAATCATTCGAATGAATTAATTTCATATGTCACGCTACTTTATGGGGGGGAGGGGTTTTGAAAAGCACTACGAAAAGTAACGCAGGAGGAGGGGGGTAAAAAAACCGGAAAATCAGCAACGTAGTTTATGGACGACCCCTAATACACTGCATAATGCATCAAAAGTCTATCATGTGTAATGCGGTATAAGCTAACGTAAGAAAATTACGAGTAATTATAAAAATAAAAATACCTACATCACATTACCCGAAGTTACTCTACTTGCATTCAAGTACTTGAAAAGGCTTGAACTTCAAGTTGGCAGTTCTCTGATATGTACATTAATGTGGATCCTTTTCTTTAGGCGTAAAAAAATTTTGTTTTACAGTCATATTCTGAATGCTGGATTCAAAAAGATTTTAAATCAAAAAGGATATCGAAATCGGTTTAACCGCCTGCCAGCGATTTTAATTCACAAAAATCACTTTTGCGTCAAAAATCAACGGCTTTTCGACGTAAATTTTTATCAATCAGATATAACTACCTTAAAGTAGGGTACAAATTAAAGATATCTGGGGACCCAAAGTTGTGAATAGGAAGATTGTTTGATTCGGGAATTTTTTTAGTGCAACTGTGTTCAGATTTCGGTCAAAATTTTAGGTGTTTTTCACCAAAATCGCTATTAATACGGTATTTTTCAGTACATTTTGAAAAATTTTGTATTTTTAAAAAGACTTGAATTTATAAAAAAATAATAATTCAAAAAAAATGGAATTTATTTTTATAATGAATTTTCATTGAAAAGTCATTGAATTGAGTTTGAAAAATCTTTTCGTGATTAAATCCCATTCAGTTCTCTTGAATCCAATTTACATATAATGTGTCCAAGACGTTGTTCTTCTGTTACAGTTGCACACGAATGACTTACAAGGTGAACGAGCCTTTCGGTATTTTGCGCATGGCAAGGACAATTAAAAATATATCGTCCTTGCGTACATTATAATATACGACGATATATTTATAATTTTCCTTGCCATTCGCAAAATACCGAAAGGCTCGTGCACCTTGTAAGCCATTCTTGACACGAATTTCGTATGCAACTGTCACAGAAGAGTAAGACGCCCAACGACGATATAACCAAAAAAACCCAAAATTTTAACCAAAATCTGAACACTGTTGCACTCAAACAAATTCTTGAATCTAACAATCTTCCTATTCACAACTTTGGGGACCCAGATACCTTTAATTTGCACCCTACTTTTGGGAAGTTATTTCAGCTTGATAAAAACTTACGGCGAAAAAACACTTGATTTTTGGCGAAAAAATTATTTTTTTTTAAATCAAAATTGCTGGAAGACGGTTACACCGATTTCGATATTCTTTCTGATTTAAGGTATTCTTGAACCCAACTCCCAGAATATGAGTATCGAAAAAAGTTTTTTTTATCCACCTTAATGTACATACATATTACTACTTTATATCTCTAATATGATATTACTGGTTAAATTTTTAAAAACAAAATTATGTAAAAGAATTTTTAAAAACAAAATTATGTATTACCTAATGAAAGATGTAGAGTAGAAGGGGATAATGTCGTGCACTGGCTTTTTTAGCATAAAAAATTGAATGATATACCAGCCGTTGGTAAGGTATGGGCCTACTGACCTACAGAGCTCATGCATACAATACTAGCAATATCCATGTGTAAGGGCAATATGTGCGACGTTTTTTAAAAATCGCACGTTCTCGGGACGACGAAAGTGTTTTTTTATCGGATCAGAAAAATTATTTGTCTCGCAGGAAAATATACCAGGTAAGTGTTTTCTTAAAGCAAATTTTCCGCCGAAAAAAAAGATGTATTGTGATCGAAAAATTTTTTGTTCTTTACCGATTTGTCGAAGTCAACCTTGAAAACGACCTTTGGGGCAATGTCGTGCATTTGATGTGGGGAAATGTCGTGCACTATACAGAAAAGAAAAGGGAAGGAAACGCAGTCGCCCTAGTGTACCAAGGGAGTCGTGAAGCCATAACAAAACGCTGCAATCAAAATAAAATTTTCCGAAATTTTTTCTCAATGTCAAGCACTTTTTGAATAAATATTGTTTTTCTTTCCGTGTTTCATATAGCAAATTGCCTATTTTCACTTTTCTTTTCATAAAATTGTATTTTTTGATCATATTTCGGACTTGTGTATATTGCCTTATATTTAACAATAATAAATAAATAAACAATAATGCTATATCTTCTTGAATCGAACCACTACCTATCGTTTTTCACACATTCTGATACCTTTACAATACAATGCACGACATTATCCCACAAATTTTGAGGGGGGTAATGTCGTGCACATTATTTTTTTTAATTTCTACCATAGATGGGCACTTTGCAGTACCAGTAAAATTGCAGTAAAAATACATTTTTACTGATTACTGGAGAAAATTGCAGTAAAAATAAATTTTTACTGATTACTGGGAAAAAATTGCAGTACAAATAAATTTTTACTGATAATGAAAATCAATTTGCATTACCAGTAAATTTTTACTGATTACTGGAAAAAATTGCAGTAAAAATAAATTTTTACTGATAATGAAATTTAATTTGCATTACCAGTAAATTTTTACTGATTACTGAAAAAATTTGCAGTAAAAATAAATTTTTACTGATTACTGAAAAAAATTGCAGTAAAAATAAATTTTTACTGATTACTGAAAAAATTGCAGTAAAAATAAATTTTTACTGATTACTGAAAAAAATTGCAGTAAAAATAATTTTTTACTGATTACTGAAAAAATTGCAGTAAAAATTTATTTTTGCAATTTTGTTCAGTAATCAGTAAAAATTAATTTTTACTGCATTACTAAAAAAATTGCAGTACAAATAAATTTTTACTGATTACTGAAAATATTGCAGTAAAAATTTATTTTTGCAATTTTATTCAGTAAGCAGTAAAAATTTATTTTTACTGCAATTTTTTTCAGTAATCAGTAAAAATTTATTTTTACTGCAATTTTTTTCAGTAATCAGTAAAAATTTATTTTTACTGCAATTTTTTTCAGTAATCAGTAAAAATTTATTTTTACTGCAAATTTTTTCAGTAATCAGTAAAAATTTACTGGTAATGGAAATTAAATTTCATTATCAGTAAAAATTTATTTTTACTGCAATTTTTTTCCAGTAATCAGTAAAAATTTACTGGTAATGCAAATTGATTTTCATTATCAGTAAAAATTTATTTGTACTGCAATTTTTTCCCAGTAATCAGTAAAAATTTATTTTTACTGCAATTTTCTCCAGTAATCAGTAAAAATTTACTGGTAATGCAAATTTAATTTCATTATCAGTAAAAGTTTACTGATTACTGCTTCTAGTAATGCAGTAAATATTTACTGCAGTGTGCCCATGTATGATTTCTACTTACACGATTTCATGCTACACGAATATTGTTACACATAAATGTTACCAACCAAATTATCTTTCGATCGGATGCTTACTCGTTGTATTCGCTTGTCATGTACGGCTTTACGAGCACTTTAAAGTTGAGTGTACGACATTACCCCCCTCTACTCTATCATCTACATTTTTATTACGCAAGCGTATTTTTTATGACGACCATTAAATCTATACCGCAAATGAAATTTTTATAAATGGGATAGACCAGTTGAAAGGTCTTGTTCTATAAGGTCTTACTTTTATAAAATATTGTGTGTCTTAAAAATAAAAGCTGAAAAAATCTCTATAGATAACTCTCTATCAATAAGGAAGAAAAACAACGTAATCAGAATGTTTTCCAGTTTTTGGCATTCATTAATCATGAGCGAAAAATGCTTCCATCACTCATCTGAGACTAAGAAACACACAAATCAATACACAAAAACGACAGAATCTCTTTCATAGAAGGCAAAGTACAGAAAATCCAAAGTGTTTAACGTAGACATCTGCCGTGTAGCGTGGGACCGAAATATTGCGTCGGCCAACGTCCCTTTGAGGGTTCAAAGGTACCAAATTAGAAAAAAATGTTTTGATGACATGTCGCAACCCTTGGAAGGGGTGGAGGCCTATCTAAAACCTCTTCCGCACTCTGGGGTACGGCACCCGGTTTGAGAATGCAAACCTACACCGAGCTGAGTAGCTCTACTCGAGATATAGGTGATAAACACAGCCACCACGAATCTCCCCGAAGGGCCGACCCAATCAGTCAACCTGGCGCATGCCAAGGGGCTACCGACTGCCCGTGCGTGGTACCAGCTTTCAAGTCTTTGGTCGGACCTCGTAGCATACTAAAAGCATACAACTACCAGTTTTAGCTCATCACAGCTCCGGACTGGTAACCAATCAAGGCAAAGTACAGTATAGTAGACACATTTAGACACCTTGGACAGTTTTCTGTTTTCAAACTTGGAAATAGCCCGGTGAAAAAACTTTTGCCAACTAGGCCGAGGTTCATTTTGTGGTTTATGGTTATTTGAGATGTAAGACAAATCTCACTACAAGCAGGGTATTAAAGCTGTTCGTCACTACTGGAAAGTGTGTATCGAGATAAAAAGAGAGACTATTATGTAGAGAAATAAAGGTTACCCCAAATTAATTTTGTTTTCTTTCTAAGGTCTGGTACTTTTGGGACAAACGCGTTGTAAGTTATTGTATTAAAACCATGCGAACTAATTTATTTAAAATACGCTAGCCATAATCCTAAAATATTTAACCAACATTTGATTTTCACATCGAAAAACTGTCGGAAAATCTTGCTCTGTAAAAGTGAAATATTTTAAAACCAAATTTTTGTTTTATAAAATATTTTAATGAAGAAGTGGGCGCACAAATAAATTTTGTCGAGCTCCTCTATAGCATCAACCGAGACTGTGCAATGAAACAATATTGGAAGGGAAGCAAACTTAAAAATTATATAATTCTAGCAATGATACTTAAAGGCCAATTCAAGGGCGAGGAAGTCCTCATTCCAAGAATTATACTAATTTCAACTGGTATTGATTGATTCCAAACTTTCGAGTTCAAACGCATTCAATTTCCGGTTCGCCCTGCATTTTTCCTGCCAATTAATAAATCACAAGGCCAATCTTTGGAAGTGTGTGGGATTTATTTCAAATTCCCATGGTTAATTATATGTGGCATGTTCGCATGTTTGTTTGTAATCTTTGTTTATTTACGCTCCGAACAACAAAACGAAGAACGTAGTATTAAATTGACATGACATGACAATGTATAAAATGTTTTTTTTTATTTTTTTAGTTAATCATACTTTTAGGAGTGAATCATTTTTTGTCCAATCGTAATAAAAACTTGCTATTTATGTCTGAAAAAAATAATAAAATTTCAAGTTTAATATTTTCAACGTCTCTACCATGATTCAATTATTATAAGGTTATTCGTATTTTTTGACGTATGCTTATTTTTTATAAACAAACATATGTTGACAATCTGCTAACAGTGTTTTGTGCTGTTGCAAAAAACAGTATGTTTCAGTGTTTCGTTGTGTAGTTTTTCTGTTGTTGTTATTTTTTAATGATATCTTGCCAAGTTAATAAGAAAAAGAAACTATGTAGGTGTTACATCGTAAGTGTATGCTATGTTGTAAGTATATTCTAGGAATTTAGAAAGCTTCTTTGCAAATTTAAAATAAGGAGTTATTATTGCCATTGCTCAAAACCTACTTAGTGAATTTTATTTATTGAAAGTGTAATTTAGAAGAAAGTAAGTTAAGGCGAAAAACAAATTATAAAGAAATACTAGTGGTATTCAATGAACGCCGTGTTGTCGATGTAAACAGCGTATGTTCGGTAAGTTTACAGCAGCGTACTTTGCAATAATAAAATTGTAAGGGATTAAACATACGCAGCTTGCGGCACAAAAACAAGGTGTATACATAATGTGACCAACATTTTCAAAGCAAAAAGAAGTACACGCACAGACTTTAAAAAGACACAAAAAAGAAATACATAGAATAAATATAGAATTACAAAATAGAAGTACATAAAAAAAGTAATGAAGATATTTAAAGATGCATGAATAAATCTATTAAACAAAAAATTTAATTTATAAGAGATTCAAAATTAGATCCAGCTTAAAATTTATTGCTTATAAACGTAGTAGTCCACCAGTTTGACCAATTCAAAAAATCAATTTTTTTTCATTTTTCGCAATAGAATATAAAAATGAATCTTAAAAATATACTCTAAAAGTTTTAGACCTAAATTGAAAATATTTTTAAAGTTACAGCCAAAAGAAGAGACAGTGTCGTAACGTATATTAAAGTGCTGTAAAAACTTTAAACACATTTTTTTCGAAACTACGTTTTCGAAACTTCGGGAAAGCACTAACTAAAAACTATTCGACCGATTTGGCTAAAAATTGTACCTGCTATTTAAGGCATACATAGCTAGTTCCGGAACTTTAAAACAATCCTTTTTTCAATAAGTTAATTTTTTAAACAAATTAGAAAAAGTTAGATTTATAAATTTTTTTCACAAGTTAGCCATTTTTTTATTTGTTTTTTTTTTAAAACATATTATAGGATAGTGCACTACAATAAAGCCTGCCGAACAATATTCCCTTTGATTTTTTATTTCAGATAAATACGTTAGGCTGGGTGCTTCCCCCAAAAAACATACCTTCTCTCGAGTACTCTTCTTTGATATATATAACTATAAGCAAATTAATGTACAATCAAGTCAAAGAAAATTCTTTTGCACACTTTACGACATCAATAAAAACATGTTCAAATTTCAAAACGATCGCATATTATTTTCTAATTAAAAAAAATTTATGAAAAAAGGTAACATTTCGGTCGTCACACTGGGCTACTACCTTAAAATAAGTAATGTTACTTGAATCGAGTACAGAAACAAACTTTAAATAATTTTTTGCAGTAGTAAGAGAGGTGTATTTTGAATATAATTATGAAAATATTGTCAAAATGATGTCAAAAAGAAGTACAACAAGTAAAAAGATGTACTTTTAGCGTACTTCCATACAAGAAGTACAGCGAAAAAAAAGAAGAAGTAAAACACTCCCAAAAGGAGTACGGTTGGTCACATTATGTATACAGTACGCATACGTATTATGCGACCGTGGTTTCATTTTTGTTTTGACGAATTTTTGTTTCTTTTTTCTTTCTTAAAAATTTAAAAATTGTAAATGCACTTACCATAAATGGATCTAAAATTTCTGTAAAGTTCCTAATAATTTTGTGATGGCAATTTCTTTTTAATACAATTACGCAGTTAACTTGGTTAATTAACTTATTTAGAAAGCGCCACTAAACGCTCTTGTTTAGGTTTCATAGTTAGGTTTAATGGGTTTATTAAAATAAACGAACAAAATTATAATTATTTTAGTATTTATATTACTTATATATTTATTAACAATTCATTGAAGTTAGTAACTAAAAATAATTTAAAAAGTTATTAATGCACTAAGAAATCGGAGCAATAAAAATACTAGAACAAAATTAATAGTAGTCAATATAGTACCAATTAGTATGCTATTTGGGCAACCGTGTGCATTTTTAGCTCTAATGACATTGCTCTCATGATTTTTTTCTGTTGATTTTTTCAATTTGAAAAAACGTAAAAAATACGAATAACCTTATAATAATTGAATCATGGTCTCTACTTTTTGTGCTTTTATATTGTAAATTTTCCATGCATCCAAATATTATGCTTTTTTTACGTGTAAATTCAATCAAAATCTTTACATTCCGTGTAAATACAGAATATTGAATTCAATTGAATTAAACAAGTGTTGAAATTTAAGTGAAACTTTGAATGTAGGTGCTATGGGTCAAAGTTGCGGTCAATATATATATAAATGTTAGCAAGCCTACTTTTGCCGCCCATTAAACAATTTAAATGCTATATATCAGACGGTTTTGAATGGCAATATGTATAGACACTTCCATGCTTTCCACAAATTCAAAAAACGATCACAAAAAAATTCATTGAATTTGGGGCACGACAACGTCTGTCGGATCCGCCAGTTCTTATTATTAAAACAAATTAATCTAACACAAAAGATTGTTTTTATTTTGGCAATTTAACGCAATTAAGGGTTTAGTTTATATATATTTTTAGTATTAAGTCAAAGTTACAGGTAGGTAATTTTAAATTGTCTTTACTTTTTTATTTTATTGACTGTGACGTCAATTTTGTAGTCTTTGCTTATTTTAAATTCAAGAAATGTTATTTAACTGGAACCGGCAGTAAATTAATCGAGTTTTTGTATTTTAAGCATTCGCACTTGTTTCTACTGAACGAAAAAAAAGTTCTAAATAAAAGTAAGCAAAACATTATTATTTCCGTAATTATGTAGAGAAGTAAGATTGTTTAGTAATAAATAAAAAGATACATTTTTAACCGATTAAAATAAATTATAACGTTTTGGAAAAATATAAGTATATTTTTTAAGATTTGATTTTGATTGTTAGCACCTGTAGCTTAGACATTATACGAGTATATAAACGAGGTTGCAAAGATCTATTTTTCGTATATAATACGTAATTTTATTTTTAATAGTAGAACCAGTAATATAAGAGTTATAAAGTAAATTACACGCTCTCCTATCAAAAATTGGTTTTTAACCCCTAATGCAGATTTTAAGGGTAAATGGGAAAATACAAGTACGCATGCCTACGACATCAACAATTTATTGTGCCGAGTTAATTTTCACTGTTATACCATGTTCATGCTCATAAAAAAATTTGCTTTTTGCATATTCGAACATGCTTTTTCGAACTGCGTTCATGCTGGCTATAATGCAGCTTTTAATTTTATTTTGACATTTCTCTGCTACAGCAGTCCAGCAGCCAATCGCTTTTCCTTTGATATTTTCTTGAATAAAGGAGATGTAAATGACTATAATTGCTATATTATGACTAAATATATAGAAATACTTACAATCCTTTGCTTATTGACTTTGTTGATTATATCTGTTATTGACATATGACAAAAACTAACTTCGAATTTCAGAAGTATCAACAAAACATGGGGTGACACATACAAAAAAGCAGAATAAAAGTTGCATTAAGTTGCTTTAAATTGCTTTTTCTAGTGTTATTTGTATAGAAAAAAACTGCTTTTTTCCCCAGCATGAACGGGCAATTACACCGAGTTTTATACAAGAACACAAAAGGAACACATAAAGAACACATCTTAAAGAAATTGGCAGTGTAGAAAGAAAAATAAAATTTGTAAATTAAATGTTAGTACCACGTAATGTTTTATATTTATATATATGTATAGCTAAAACTTTACCGCTTTGAATCCTATAAATTTGTTATGGAAGCTTTTACTTTAGTCATATTATACGGCTTAAACGGAAGCAGGATGCAGTGGTCAATGCCATTTAGATTTTTGAGCATATATATCAGCGCGTAGATTTTGGGCAAAGCAGATTCCTAATATCTGTAGAAGAAAGCGTGACAATTATTAAAATTTTAAATATTTGCAGTTAAATGGGGAAAAATTAAAAGTATGACAATAGCAAAACCAAAAAGAAAAAATACAGACCTGTAAAAAAATCATTATAATCGCACTTGTGGAAATAATAATCAAATTTCGCTCCATCCATTCTTCACCAGCTTGTACGCAACCCTTTTCATAGATTATTTTTGATATATCAAAATTCTACAAAAAGTAGTAAGCATCGCATCGGTGAAATGTCATGAGAATGAATCAATAAATAAATATTCATTAAATAACAATTTTAATAAGCAATTAAATAAAAATATTCGTAAAAAAATTCAATTAATAATTAAAAAGTAAACGGCAAAAATAAGAAAATATTAATAAATTCTAAATACAAAAATAAACTCTTAGGATTAAATAAAACAGCAAAAGCAAAGAAGCCAAAATATTTCCAAAGTGCAGAGAAAACAAGGAAATTTTTACCAAAGTTTTAAACCACCACGAAATGTGTTAGATTATAATTATATACTCGAATTTAAAAAAAACGAATTTGCCATTTCAGCCATTGAAAGGACTTTGACAATTCTTCTATTAAATGTTTGTACACAAATAATCGAAAACTGGGGGTCTATTCTCTAACTGTGAGTTTTCAAATGTTCACTCAAAAAAGTGTTCATTTATGTTTTTCGATTCAGTAACAGTAAACGTGAGTTTTTTCAGAAATGTGTAAACAGGCTGTCAAAAAAACACACTGAGTTTCGGTCGGTTTTGGTCCGACCAAAAGTTATTCTAAATATTGCTTTATATGAAGTGTTATAAATGAAATTGTTTATAACAGAAGCCATGCAAAAAAACAAGAAGTGTTGCAATATATTGTAGCGTGGTTGACCATGATTCGATGTTTCCGGGTGTCATCAACCATGGTTGCAGAGGTAATCCACTGTCGCCTATTAGCCAGAAGTAACGTTCTTCACCCACAAATTTAGCACTGAAGTTATTTTGTAGTTTTGAACAGCGCCATAGCAATCCCTCCCATAAAACGGTAGATCCGCTTGTAAGACCCCGTATAACGCGTTATGTACAAATGATTCACGTTTAACCTTTCCCGTTAAAGGGGGGTTTAAATCAAATATTAGAGAAAAACTATGTTATGAACGAAATATGTGCGTTAATCGCGTAATAAGTACTGATTAATTAATAGTGTCCTCCTGAAAATTAAAATTTTAGTTTCTTTAAAAATTCCTGAAATTTTCTTTTATTATACTTTTACAGCAGCAGTAAATACTTTCAACATTGCTTTTAGGAGCCACAATCTTTGTGACTGCCATTCCTTAAATTGTGACTGCCATAAGTCCTTAAATTCCCGGAGAGCCAAGAGAGCCGAAGGATGTGAATAATTTGACGGGCGAAAACAGCGCAAATATAAGGGTTTGTGTATGCATGAATGAAACAATTGTATGATTTTTCCAGATTGTGGACTTTTTCTTCATGTCGAGTCGTAATGTCTTGTAGTCCTGAATGTGTTCAGGGCATAACTCTCTTAGAATTGTCATTGTCTGCAGAAAGATGACGGCCGGCAGAAATATAAATTTCATTAAAAAAACATTACGTGCAGATGATTGGGAGTAATTGAGCGTTCTTTTGCCTTACGGGCAACGAAAACAATCAGTATGGCACGGTCGCATATAATAAAACATAATATTTTTTATAATCATATTAGAGCTTTATGCCAAATAAGTTCATGACAGGTTACAAACAAAAATAATAATGGTATTCATGCAATGCTGAAAACGGGCCAAATATTGGAAAAACCGTAAACGCCGAATTTGAACTGTCAAAATTTTTATGGAATCTGATATTCGGCAGAGTTTTCAATTTTCCGCACGATTTTGATACGTAAATAGCGCCGAAAAATTTGGGCAAAGAATTGTTGCCACCTTTCAAATATTTTACAATTATTAAAATTTTTTCTAAATGACTTTGTTATTTATTATGTTGATTTTATATGATTTAAATACAAATTCTAAATGTTTGATAGTTTAAATCATACTTGATTTTAAATACAAATTCTAGTTGTTTGCTAGTTTAAAATCGTTTATTTTTATTTATTTTGGAAAGATTCGTTAGAACAATTAATTGTTCTAACTTTGACCTAAAGCTCAATAAGAAACAGGCAGAAACACCCAAAAAATAAGGATTTTAAAAACTTAACTCAATTAAATTTGTAATTATAGTTAAAATTTAGGATTTATGGGCATTAAAAAAAATGGGCAATGGCAAAATGGCATGAAAAATTTGATATTTAGAAAAATTACCTAAGAAACATGCTGTTTTTCTAGTTTTTCAACAAAACTAAGCTTTATGGGCATTAAAACAAAGGTAATGCGCATAACTAAACAACGAGGTGTACAACATAAAATTCCATGCATAACTTTTTAAGATATATTTTTGAAGTGAAAACTTCTTTAGGCGCGTTGAACGATTTTGGTAGAGGGTAAATCTTTGGTTTGCGTCATTGTCTTTTTCCGAGTAACTCTCGTCATCAATACAGACAGCATATATAACAAGATAGCAAACTTAGAAAACATAAGCAAGCAACCATCAATAAGCTCCTCTGCTGACGCATTGTTCCTTCCCCTCCCATTGCTCCGCTGCGAAACATTAGCTGCATTCCCGTGGCACTAGATCAGATCAAATATCTGTAAAACAACGTTAGTTCAACTTTATATCAGTTTGTCATCACAGTCTTGAAACCGCTGTTTTAAGAATAATAACAAAAGAAAACAACAAAGAAGTAAAATATAAGGAAATGGTGTTGCTAACACACACACTGTACGTGAACTGTAGCACCATTCTTAAATTGTGCGAGCGAGAAAGAGAGTGTTTTTTGACATTTCTGAGAACCCTGGCATTTGATTGGAAGACTCCTCAACAAAATAGTTGAAAATAATTTAATTTTAAGCATTTTTCACTGCTTAAAAAGTGACAATATCAAAGAAAAAAACCACAAAAATAAATGCAACATGAGTTGTGCGATTAAAAATTTTCAAAGTTCCCAAAAACTTAAAAACAATGCGCTTTCGTTCCACAGGTAAATATGTCCATACGTTTTGAATTCTTTTAACAAAAGTGCTTTATTTAGTTTCTAACGATATTTTTTTATCTTATTTGTTTTAGAAAGATATATATTTCTAATTAAAAACTGTTTAAAAATGCAAATTAGACCCCGTTGATTTTGCGCCAGTTTGCTCAAACCACATCTGTCAAAACACAAGCACTGATTGAGGGGCGCAGTCATTTTTCACAGTTGAATATATTTTTAGGGCGCTCTTATTTTTAGCATAGTGAATGAGACTTAGTACAGGGTTGCCCATATTCGACGGACCCATGTTTTTTTTAAAAAAATCAAAGAAAAAAATAAAAATTTGGCGGTTGGCAATCTTAATCATTTAATTTGTTCCAAGTAGATTTGTTTACATCAATTTTTGAATATGATATCTCTCAAATGGCCGCCTCTGGCGTTGATGGCGTATTGTGCCCTTTTTGCAGCATTTTCCATCGTTTTCGCCAACATTTCGGCCGGAATAGCGGCTATTTCTTCACGAATGTTGTCCTTGAGCTCTTCTACGGTCCTTGGCTTGTTAACGTAAACCTTTGACTTCAAATATCCCCACAAGAAGAAGTCAGGCGGCGTCAAATCGGGCGAACGCGGTGGCCAGTCCAAATCACCACTTTTCGACATCAAACGGCCCGGAAACAAATTCTTCAGAAAATCGATTGTTATGCGACTTGTGTGCGGTGGAGCGCCGTCTTGTTGAAACCAGAACTGCCTCATACGCTTTCGACGAATAATTGTCATCACAAAATTGGTCATCATGTCGCGATAACGCTCCTGGTTGATGGTAACAGCATGGCCATTTTCATTTTGGAAGAAAAACTGCCCAATGACCATTTTCGCACTAACGCCGCACCAAACTGTGACTTTTTCGTCATGAAGAGGCACTTCTTGAATCTCCTGAGGATTTTCAGTGGCGTAAATACGGCAATTTTGCTTATTTACGGTCCCATTCAATGTGAAATGGGCTTCATCGGACATGATAATTTTGTTCCAAAATTCCTCGTCATCTTCGGCCATTTCGAAGACTCTTTGGGCCCATTCCAATCGACGAGGCTTGTCCTGTATTGTTCCATGGTAAAAATCTGCTTGGACTGACGCTTCAAACGCGGAATGTCATTAAGCGATCTGACATCTCTGTCAAAAGTTATGGCGTTGCCAGATGGGTCCGTCGAATATGGGCAACCCTGTACTTGTTTGTTAAATTTTTCTGATTTCTGCACAACAACTAGGCAGAAACACAAAAAAAAAATAAGGATTTTAAAAAAGTAATATAATTTCATTTGTAATTAAAGTTCAAGTTTAGAATTTATAGGCCTACAAATTTAGAAAAATTACCTAAAAATCTTGCTGTTCTTCTCGTTTTTCAACAAAACTAAGCTTTATGGGTATTAAAACAAAAATAATGCGCGTATTTATTCAACGAGGTGTCAAGCATAAAATTCCATGCATAACTTTTTAAGATATAATTTTTTTTTTTTATAATAAAAATTTGTCTGAAAAACTAGTGGTTTACATTTTAAGAAAGCAATCCATTAAAAAGAGACTTATTAAAAAGATAAGTACATCCAGAAGTGCTGTAGAGAGCGAAGCCTGTGTTGGACTTAATCCCTAAGCAGCGGCCGAAGGCCTACTATTAAAAAGAGACAACTAAATATATTTTAGCGATTTTAAGTAAAAAAAAAATGATTGTATCTTAAATGCATGTATTTTTATGTTTAACTAGCTGAACCCGGTGTGCTTCGCTACTCCCCTCGTTATAAAATAAAATTAAAAGTATTTATATATTTTTCACGCCATCGAATTTTCGAAATAAGTCCACCCCAGCGCCACCTACCGTGTCCATTTATACACAAATTATTTTCTTATGATCAAACAAACATACATTCTGAATTTCAGCTAAATTGGTCCATAAATTCAAATATTCGATATAAGTCCACCCCAGCGCCACCTATCGGGTCCATTTATACACAAATTATTTTCTTATGATCAAACAAACATACATTCTGAATTTCAGTTAAATTCGTCCATAAATTCAAATTTTCGATATAAGTCCACCCCAGCGCCACCTATCGGGTCCAAATATAGCCTATGTTACCCTCCGTACCAAGATGAACATTACCTGAAAATTTCATCAAAATCGGCCCAGCCGTTTTGGAGTCCATACGTTACATACATACACACATCCTATTTTATATACACCAAAACCCCGGTTTGCGTCGTTAATTGGGACCAGTGGAACGCGACGCAAATCAAAACGACGCAAATCGAATTAAATGTTCTCACATATTTTAACGAAATTTTGTTTTATTAGTACTAAAGTAAAATATTTCACAATAAATCTATTTTTTTATTAATTTTTATTGGTATATTTAATTTTATTGCAACAAAAAATTAAATTAAAAGAAAAGAAGATAGGTATATATATATTTCATGAAATTGCATACATTCGTTTTAAAAAAAAAAAAAAAATCATTTAAATCTACAGAAAATTTAATATAAAAGTATTCAATCAGAACTGCAGGATTCCAAATCAGTAGTAATTGTTGTCGAGGGATTTGATTGCTGTGTTGATTTTGTCAAAAACTTGTCCATAGCTAGTTGAAGTGTCTTCGCTTTGTTTTTCAAATAAATTTCTTCGTAACGATAGCACCCGCAATGAATTGTGTCGCTTTTAAACTACGTTTGTCGTCAGGATCATTATCAGAAAATATAGCCATTCCCTGGGTTATTAGTTGCATTGCTTCCGAAATAAGAACAGTAGAAAGTTTTTATTCTTCAATAATCACCTCAGGTGCAAAAATTTTATTTTCCAAAGCGTATTCGACATTCAATCCAATCAAATTTTCATTACTTAGCTCTTCTTCGTGGGATATCAGCAACTCGTCAATATCGCTCCCCTGAATGCCTTTTTTTTTTTGTTTACTCCTGCAGCTATTTCTGCAAGTTCTTTACGGACAGTTGGTACATCATTGATATCTTCTATATTTTTACTTATGCATTCTGGCCATAATTCACGCCAAGTTCCGTTCATACATGTTTTTTTTACTTCTATCCATGACAAGTTGATATTTTTGTTCGCCGTTAATATGTTGTAATTTATGTATAATATGCAGAAGTCTTTCATAGATGGCTTGTCTTGTCCATCAGTTTCTGCAATAAGCTGACTAAACGTCCGTCTTAAATAATAACATTTAAAGTTAGATATTGCACCTTGGTCTATTGGTTGTATGATGGAGGTTGTATTTGGAGGCATAAAAACAACTTTTATATTTTCAGAAAATTCATCTGAATAAATAGGATGTTCTGGAGCATTGTCTAATGACAACAACACTTTAAAATCAATATTTTCAGAAGAAAAATAGACTTTAAAGACAGGAACAGCGCAATTTTCTATCCAGTCTTTAAATAAAGATGCAGTCATCCAGGCCTTCTTGTTGGCGCGCCAATAAATTGGAAGATCGCTCTTGTTTACATTTTTAAAATCTCTTGGATTTTCAGAATGGTAGACCAGAAAAGGCTTAAATTTAAAATCCCCTTCTGCATTTCCTCCTAAGAGAAGGGTAAGCCGATCTTTGCTGACTTTATATCCAGGACAAGATTTTTCAGATTTGGAAATGTAGGTTCTTCCCGGTAGGCGTTTCCAAAATAAACATGTTTCATCGACATTTAGAACTTGCTTAGCAGAATATCCACTCTCATCAATAATGGCTTTTAACTCAAGTTTACATTTATTAGCAGCTGAAATATCTGCACTAGCTGCTTCTCCTTTCAACGCAACATTATGCAAATTTGCTCGAGTTCTGAAGCGGTTGAACCAACCTTGGCTTGCTTCAAATTTTTCTAAACATTCACCGCTTGATAAAGGACAGTTGTCTTTAAGATCATTAAATAAACTCAAGGCTTTATTCTGAATAACCATCTTGCTTAGCGGCATCCTTCGTTGATTTTGGTTTTCTATCCAAATGCTAAGAAGCGACTCCATTTTGATCATCAAAAGACTCTGTTTTGTTATTTGTTAGATTTAGCAAACTCATTTATTTTATCAGCATCTCTGTTACAGATTGCCCTTACTGTGGTGGGAAGTAAATCAAGATTTCTTGCAATGTCAGCAGCTTTTTCACCAGATTTAAAACGTTTTAAGATTTCCAGTATTAATTCCAAAAAGACACTTCACTGCTGCAAATATTTGCAAAACTGAATGAATTAAGGTAAATCTTAATTACCTTTCTACAAATAGAGCAAAAAGGCAAAGCCAATCTCTACAAACTAAATAAAGAGGGAGATCCCCTTTTTAAAAATTGATGAAGAATTCACCGAACTTAAAAAAAGGAAAGTCTTTTCGAAAAAATTATCTAACGACGCAAACTGAAATCAAAACGACGCAATTCGAAATCACCAAATTTTTTAAGCGTCGCAATGCGAAACGACGCAGATCGGAACGACGTAAATCGGGGCTTTGGTGTATATAGATATCTTGTTGAATAGATACTTGTATTATATCTTTTTTGATACCCATAAAATTCAGTTTTGTTGGAAAAATTAAAAAATCAGCTAGATTTTTACTCCACTTTTTCCAACGTTGGATTCCTGTAACTTCTAAGCCAATTGCGAGCGATCTGAAATTTTTTAAATAATTAGAGTTGTTGCTATTCTTGAAATGTTCCTTAAATGTTAATGCAATAAGAACAAACTTTAACAGTTTGGGCCTTCTTTTACGATACAACCGAATACGACCCTTTGTGATTGTTTCTGTATTTGTGTGCACCAACACCAATATAAAAAATAACACACTTTTCTGCTATTACACCACTTCCTTATATTTTACTTCTTTGTAAAATGAAAATGAATAGTTATTTAGATTTGCCAACTTTGTTCGTTTTGATAAAAAATGCTTGAAACTTGGCAGCATTTTAAGATCAGAAATAGCTCTAGATCAACGACCACGGGAATGCACCTATTGAATGTTACTGTTTTTATTTTCAATGTATATGTAGAGCTAGCTGTAGGATAAAATAAAATAAATTTAAAATTTTTGATATTTGCTTTTTGTTTGACTGGCCGTGAAGTCTCTTTTAATGCCTCCACTTGACATCTTGCTATCAGGCAAACAAAAAACATAGCAAGCAAATTGCTGTTTATTTTCCGCCGCCACTTCGGTTCATCCCCTCTAACGTTGCGCAACCGATGTGATTCTGCTCTTCTCTGTTCATCGTTGTAGTAGATTTGCTTGGCAATTGTTGTTGTTAATGTATTTCAGCTCAGCTACAGATCTACATATACATTGACAGAAAAACAGTAAATATCCTTCATGATTTCTTTATTAAGGAACGATTTGTCAGCAGATAAACTTATTGATGGTTGCTTGCTGGCATAGTAGAATTAGACAAGGTAGTGTTAGGTCTGAATGAATTCTCTTTCTAAGTGACCATAACTGTCAAAATCATCCATTTTGATATATTTGCCAACTCCTGCTTTCATATTGCATTCTCATTGGTTGCAGATTTTGTGTGAAATGTCAACTTCGTTTTGACAGTTTCGGTCACCGGCTTTCCGCCCTAACACTACCTTGTTTAATTTTGCCATGCTTGCTGCAATTGCTGAGCGCCTGATATCCAAGAGCGTGTATTTGAGTTTCATGACCAACATAAAAACATTTGTAGTTATATAAATGTCGCCAGCATATTCTCTGACTGGGACCATGGTATAATAAGTAATAGGTAGGAGTGACATTTCGTGTTTCGACCATCGAATGTCAAGCAAAAGAAAACAAAACAGAGAACTTGTGTCACACACATTGGCCGCATTCAGAGGAGTCACCTGCTGTGAATGGATCATTTAATTGCAAAGGTTTCTCCCTCAAATTTTAAAAAACAATTTCCAACTATTGACTCCGCTGAAAACTGCCAATGTATGTAGCTACCAATGACACGCACTTTATATTGTTTTCTTTTGTTTAAAATTCGCTTGTCGCAGCTCGTGAGAAAATAAGTAGCTGTCAAGGCTGCCTAATAATAATTTTATCATGAGTGGGACTCCATCGTCCAAAATTTTTTGTTTCTTATTTCAGCTACCATAAGCCTATAGTATCTTTTTTAAAAATATAATGCAATGATTAATGACGGAAACAGTGAAAATAATCAATCATAATAGAGCAAACCATGTAAGACTCAGCTAAATAGAATCGAAAATACGGGCTAATTTGAAACAAATTTAACGTCGATTTTAATCGACATGAAACCGAAAGAAAATTTATATTATATTAAAAAAACTACGATAAAACTGAGTTAACGAAAACCAAAATAAAATTAATCTAAACCTTTCAAAATAGTATTGCTCAACGTAAACATAACTTTAGCAGAATTAAATAAACTACGTTAAGCTTAAAAAGAATCTTACTAAAATAAAAATAAGCATAAAAAAAACTAGCATTAAACTAAGTTTAATGGAATAAAAACAAAAATATATGTACACCAGAGAACTACAGCGATGAACTGCAACTGCTTTTACACTCAGTACATACTTGGTTTTTGTATGACTTCAATATCATTAATACCATGCAACATATTCTACGCCATCGAGCTCACTTACAACATCAGGCATGTTGCATTAGCCAATTGTACCAAAGTCAAAAACTGTGTGATGTGTGCTTCGACTTCAGTGCAAAGTATAGATGTTTGCATAAAGTAATTATGTGTATAAACCACAGCGCACGAACGGCAATCGTTATAATTATGCATTATTTTGAGCTACTGCCTTGTGTACCATTGCAGGTTGATCTCAACTTCGGCTAAGCAGTGATACAAAAGTAAGCTTACGAACGATGAAATCAGCGCGTACACTGCATTTTTACTCAAGTGTTTGTAGAATACTTCAGTATGAATAGAGTAAATAGTTTTAGGAAGTTTTAGGGGTAACTTATTCGAAGATGATGTCAAACTTTAAAACTTAAGATGGTGGATAGGGTTGCCACCTTAATTTTTTGTAGTTTTGTTAATTCGGGGCTGACAAAAAAAAATGGTACGCCAAAAATGGGTCGCTGAATCTGAATCCATTGTCAGAATTTCAAAATTATAAAATTTTGAAATAATAGGGTTGCCACCTAATAATATGTCTTTTCAAGAGTTTTAAACGTCATTTATCAGTTTTAAACTCTTGAAAAGACATTATATTAGGTGGCGACCCTATTAATTCAAAATTTTGAACAATTGAACAAAAGATGTAGCTTTATTAAAGATCTGCATGCGAATTCTTGTAATTTTGAAATTCTGACAACGGATTTGATTTCGAATATAATGTCACAGTTTTAAAATTTAAGATGGAGGTTAGGGTTGCCACATAAATTTTTACCACTGTATTGCCACCTAATAATATGTATTTTTAAGAGTTTTAAACATCATTTATCAGTGTTAAGGGGTCGCTGATTTCGAATCTGAAGTCAGAATTTTAAAATTCAAGATGGTGGATAGGGTTGCCACCTTAATTTTTTGTAGTTTTGTTAATTCGGGGCTGACAAAAAAAAATGGTACGCCAAAAATGGGTCGCTGAATCTGAATCCATTGTCAGAATTTCAAAATTATAAAATTTTGAAATAATAGGGTTGCCACCTAATAATATGTCTTTTCAAGAGTTTTAAACGTCATTTATCAGTTTTAAACTCTTGAAAAGACATTATATTAGGTGGCGACCCTATTAATTCAAAATTTTGAACAATTGAACAAAAGATGTAGCTTTATTAAAGATCTGCATGCATACAAAATCTTATCAAAATCAGTGATTAAAGGTGTTTTATAGTAAAATGGCGTCTGACATAATTTCTTAAAAAACTAAATTTAATAAATATCTTTAAAAATTTACTAAACAAATTTTATTGCTCACTCAATGAAACTTTAGAATTTATTTTAAAAAAGAAATCAGCTCAATTGAACCATTAGCTTATGAGCTACAAGCTCTCAAAAGTCATGCAAAGTAACTGCAATGTTACTGCAATGTTACTGCAAATACTTTGTGTTCGGAGAACAAAATAAGCGCTGGTTTTTTTATGCAGGAGTTACGCTTTATGTCTTTGTTTTGTTGCTTGTAAATGACCATACTTACCATTGCATACCAGAAGTTGAAAAGACCCTGCGCTGGTTATCAAACCAACAACTCGAACATGCATTATTGTGGTCTTACGACACGCTCATACACAGTTGGCTTCAATGTTGCAAGTATGTTCGACACAACAATCGCAGCGCTTGCGTAGTGCGGTCAGACTGTCACTGTATTTGTTGAGGGTAGATTGCAAGTAGCGAAAATGCCATCGCTTGCAGATCACTGATGTACACAGGGTCCGCCATCTAACGTTTTTTTTTCAACTAGTGCTTATTTCGTAAATGGTAACACTTAGCTCATGTCTGATTTGACAGATAATTAGTTTTATCCTTCCGATGAACAAATATGGTTGTGTATATGCTTGAGCAACGCTGGGAAATATTGCGACATTACTTTGAAAATCATGATGCCGATTTTGCCAAAAAAATCATCTTTTCAGATGAAGCTCATTTTGATCTTGGCGGGTATGTAAACAAGCAAAATTGTCGCATTTGGGGCACAGAAAACCCGCACGCATACATTGAAAAGCCGCTGCATCCAAAACGAGTCACTGTTTGGTGCGGATTTTGTTCCAGAGGCATAATTGGGCCATTTTTCTTCGAAAATGAGCAAGGAGTGGCCGTTACAGTCAATGGCGATCGTTATCGGGCCACGTTGTTCACAAAAATTGAAGAGGAGGATATTGGCAACATTTGCTTTCAACAGGACAGCGCTACGTGCCACACAGCCGAAGCTACACTCGATGTTTTGCGCCCTGTTTTTGAAAATCGCATTATCAGCCGCAGAGCTGAATTCGTTTGGCGATTTGACACCGTTGGACTATTATTTGTGGGTTGCCCTCAAAGATAAGTGTTACGCCGACAAGCCAGAGACAATCGACGCTTTAAAGGACAATATTCGTGAAGCCATTGGTGAAATACAGCTGCACACAATCGATAATGTGCTTAAAAATTGAACCGATCGTGTAGGCTACTGCATGGCCAGCCGAGGCAGCCATTTGAATGAAATTATTTTTCATTATTAAACGGAAGGATTGTATTTTCAAATAAGAAAAGAAATTTGAGAAAATATCTAGTAGTTTTTTTTTTTTAAAAATTTTCAAAAAAAAAAATTTATTTGGCGGACCCTGTATATACATGGAGATTAATAAGAAAACATACTAAATGAAAGCAAAGATTAAAAAAAGCTTACATTAAACTTAGTTTATTGCAACCTTAAAATTTAAGTCAATTTTAAACAAATTTAATAAAAAATTATATATAATGTATTAAAAATATTATAATAAAAGAGTGATTGTTATAATGAAACACTAATTTTTTATTTGGTCAAGGGAGGGTTGAAGGTTTGCTTTTGGGGAGGAAAAATATATTTCATGGTGCCCCGATTTCCTCCACGGTAGGGTGGAAACAGTGTGGGCAGAGTCCCAACATCTAGACTCTTGAGTTTGGAGAGTGGGCGGTTTTATGCACGTGATTTAATTGTATGGCGAGGGTACAGTTGGTTGGTCACCACGAACCCCCCATCTCCCGAACTGCTAGCACTTGGCTTACTAGCACGTGCAGTCGTGGCCAACCTACTGTCCGCGGGTCTCTGGACCTGGGCGATGGTGCCACCTTTTTGAGGAGGCAGCCCTTGTCAGTGTGGTCACTACAAAACCAGGTGCGCTCTAATCGGGCGCTTTCAAAACAAAAAACAGGGCTACCGCCTCTCAGAGGTGGTAACACCGCTCCAAACCCAAAATAGCTTTGAAACTTTTAAATTTTTTTAAATAATTTTTTAAATCAATCAGCGCCCGACAAAAAGTCGCCTTCGCAACAGCTAGCCATCGTTTTCACTTCAGAGAACGAAAAAAACTTCTGGACATTCCCATAGTTGAAAATGGTTCAGGTTCGTCGATTGCTAATACCGTTTTCAACATTCTGAACAAATGGAAAATAGCACATCAAGTAGAAGCAATGTGTTTTGACACAACAAGTACCAATACTGGAGTGAGAAATGGTGGAGGCGATTTATTGGAACATGTGCTTCAAAGTGATTTATTGTTTTTACTTTGTCGGCATCACATCAGTGAATTGTTGCTACGAGCAATTTTCTGACTTGAACTTTGAAAAACTTCAGCTCCAGATGTTCCAATTTTTGATAAATTTCCGTGAGCATGGCACAATATTGATACCACCAATTTTCAGGCCAGAATTGAAGACAAAAAAGTTGCCGAATCTATTTCACGTAAAGATCGCAAAGAACGCATTGGCTTTTGTCTGAGAAACTTGCAGAAATCGTATTGTCGCAATGACTACAAAGAGTTGCTTCAATTGTGTGTACTATTTCTCGGCGGCAGTATGCCCAATTTCACTAAATTTCGTTTACCAGGAGCGACATCTCATGCAAGATTTATGCGAGAAGCTTCGAAAATGTTTCTGTTTCGACATCAGTTCGAAATGTCACATGAAGTACTCAATGGTCTCCGCAATTCATGTGTGTTTTTGGTTAGCTTATACGTACCATATTGGGTTGGCTGTCCAGCGCCATTGAAGCCCCTAACAGAGATTTAAATCTAATGAAAAAAATTGTGCAACATCCAGATCCTCGATCATCTTCCGCTTTGATGCAGTAATTTTCGAATTACTTGTGGTACTACCTCTCTGAGGAGACGATTGGATTTGCATTCTTTGTACCTGTGTTGACTTGGATATGAAAAGAAAAATGGTGGTAGCACTCAACATCGGCGAACCTGATGAAGAATTTCAAATGAAAAACGGCAAACGCGTCGATGTGATAAGCATAACAGCTTTCAAACAGATTTCAAAACAAAATCTGTGTGATTTCGTAACTCCTGCAACCATAAGATTTTTTGAACGCTTCGCTGGGACGATGATGAAAAATATTAAGCTGCCGTAAAAATTTTTCGAAATGTGTCCGTTGTTACTGAAGCAGCCGAAAGAGCTGTGAAGTTAATTACAGATTATTGCCGAGAATTGACGCATGACGAAAAGGAAAGAGTATTATTCGAAAATGTATCCATCGTCACACAAAATCGACACTTATGAAGGAAAATACCGAATTTTAAATATTCATTTTAGATTAGATTTATGCTTTTTTTTTATGTAATTAAATAAATTTTACAACAGAATATTTGAAAAAAATCGATATCAGTGAAAATTGCCTAAGAATGAGTTTTTTGCCACTATTAAAAATATTTCGAAAAAAAAATTCCGGCCACTTTAATGGGCATTTCCACGGAAAAGGGCATTTCCACGGTGACCAAAATCTTAAAAATAATTAAAAACTTATTATTTTATGATATTATCTAAGAGAAACATTTAAATTTTTAATTTAATTAATTTAAGCAATTTATACATAAATTTATTTACCATGATGATCAAATCGTCTGCACTGTTTCACAAATGTAGTTTTTCTTTTTCGTAAATGTTTAGCAAATGCTTCGTAAGCTTTTTTTTCTAGTAAAAATGGAAGGCATTTACTAAAGATAAGGAAAAAATTGCTGAGGCAAGGAAAGGACAATATATTAAATTTGTTTTTTAATTACTAAATTACATAATTACTTAACTGCCTAATTACTTAATTACACAGTTGAACTACAATGGAAATTTAAGTAACGTAACGCCAGATCAAAAAGTCTTATAAAAAACAGGGAAGATTTTTAAATTTGTTCACTTGGTAAATAAACATCTGTTATTTTAAGCCCTTATAAAAAAGTTGTATACAAAAAATGTTGATCAATTCAAAGAGTTTTGCAAATTTTGTGATCAAAGTTAAAAATCACTCCCGTTTTTTGTAACGTAACGCCAGCAGATATTTTTTCTTAAATGTATCTTTAAATCCTTAGGGTCGATTGTTGTCATTGTTTTAACTTAATATAGTGCTACTTAATTACTAAGCAAATATAAAAAAGCCTTTTTAAAAATAAGACATTTTCATTCTTTTTTTCATATTTCTTCGTACAAATCGTACATAACGCCAGTTTGGAAATGCCTATATGGAGAATTCAAGCACTGTCCTGCAAATTATTAGCTTTTGGGTTCAAAGTAGAGATGGGCGAGTGCAACATTTTTGACGCACGAGCACGACGAGTAAGTAACTTTTTTTTTTATTATCATACATGCAATAACAATAGAGTTCAGCTACTACAGCTTTTTCGCACTTTCTCCGCATTAGATCATCCTAAGAACCAGCCCAAATAACATTAAAATATCTCAATGATATCGATAAGAGTGGTCCAAAACAATCTAAAGTAAGAAAAATTTACCCACCATAATATGGGTTGGGCTCAGGGACAACACAAGACATATTAACTAGCCATGCGTTTACATAGATCTAATCATACATTAGTTTTTAATCTACTTTTGAGTTGACCTTTCGATAAGTTAACATCAAAAAAGTAAGTAAGAGCACGACGACCATTTGCACTCATTATTTTTCGTATTGCACGAAACCGCACGAACACGCTAGACACATCACGAAAAAGCCTGATTTAAAACTTTGCAAAGTAACTATGAAATTGTTACGCACATTTTTTAAATTTATGTTTCAACTTAAAAACATTGGAATTATTATAACATTAGAATGGGTTTTTATTATTTTTATTAGCTTTATTCATATAATATATGACTTTTGATGGAATAAAAACATAATTGCTAAAGTGAAATTTTTGTTTATTGCAAAAACACGGAAAAGCACGCACGACTTTGCTTTTCTTAAGCACGGAACGCGCAGATCTCTAGTTCGAAGCCCAGCTTGTGATTTCCCCAGCTACAAAATCTGAAATTATTTTGTACAAAGCTACACTAAATTTATAAGTGTCACAAGACAACTCAAAACGATACTCCCTAATTTAAACATAGACTCTACTATTTAGTTTTGTTTAAATGACCTTCACATTTTCTCAAAAAGCACACATGTAACTTTAATGTTCCAAATAGCAATTCCTCGGCGAGCCTTTCGATGCCTTTGCCTATATCTATAAATTTCCAGCTAATGTTGTTATGTGTTCGTATCGAGATATTCGGACACCGAAGTAAACATATACCGAAAGTTTGAACTCAATGGGATAGTTAGTTTTGGAGTTTTTGAGTTGCTGGTTTTGTCGTTTTATGGTTGGTGATTTTGTAATGATAGGTTTATATAAAAGTCGTCATCCTTCTTTCTAATCTCTGCACCCTTTCTAACCCTTAATTCTAATTTCAGGACCATAGCTTTCTTCCCGAGAAACAATTTGTGTCCGTACCAAACTACTCCGGCACAAAAGTCCAGAGTATCTGACTCAATTTTATTTTTAAAAGCTACGAGTAGTAACGAAAAACTGCGAAGTTTATGAAAAAAAATTAATCGCACATTGATATTAAGCCGAGTGCAAACGAGCTTCAGCGAATAGGGCCCGAGAAAAAAGTTATATATTGTGTCAATAAAATAGCTGATAAGTATCGAAACTGGTCTGAGTCTTAACTTTAATGTACCCGAAACATACCCAAGTACCTAGAAAGGTATCTGAAATAGTACCGTAGTAAAATATGTACCGTCTGTATTATGTCAATACAGTGTTCAAAAACGAGCGACTATATTCGGACACAATAAGCTGACGAGTGCCCGAATCGGTCTTCGTTCGTACATTGTGCCTGCCCAAAATGTTCCAGAAATAGCACTTCTTTCGGTGCAGAGGTCGGACATTTACCGACACGGGTACCGGACATATATCAGATACTTTCACTATCGGACAATTTTTGTAGTACATGCACAATAGACGACATTAGCTAACATAAAAGCAATAAAAAGCAATTAGCAGAATATATAAAAAAATAAAAACAAAGCTGTTAACAAAAAATTATTCAGAAATAAAGAGTTAATAAAAAGTGAACATATCCAATGTTATTGCAGCTTGTGATTCGACTTAGCGCACGGATCGGGAGTGCTTTAAACATTGGATAGGATAAAAGATCGTTAAGTAAAGCGCCAATTAATATAACCTGCATAATCATTATTGTAATGCAACCACCAGCAACAACTACTAAATGCCCTTCCAACCAGTCCTCACCAGCACGTAGGCAGCCACGTTCGTAAATATGACGTTCAGCTGGCTGTTTTTAGTAAAATTTTAATTGGCACAAAAGGATATATATAAAATTATAGTATTATTAAAAGTTCGTTATGATTTGCAAATGCGTTTATTTTGATCAAGTGAATAGCATGCGTGTAAAGACTTACGTATCCTTCCTTGCGTACATCGTAACCACATTGTTTATTTTTTATAAGCTCCTGTGGACGACGTTTACAACAAGAGAATGGCACACCGCAAGCTTCCCGACTACCAACTGCACCTGAGGAGCAATTGAAATAGTTGTTACTGTCCCAGTCTTTGGGTCCTTCAATGCCACAGCACTGCAGCCAGTCCTCCTGTATCCAGTCGATGAGATTCTGTTGGTCGGGATCCTCGCGATAGTGAATAATAAACGCACGCAAACCCTCCGTGGCCTGATCTTTGATCTGTAATAAAAATAAAAAGTAACGGATTACTTACTAAAAGTATTATGAGGTGCATATGAAAAAAATACTCACCCATCCTTTGTCCCTGAGCACAAACGCTAGCGCTCCTAAGCTTATTTCGAGTATCAACAAAACTGATAGAAAAATGGCATACTAAAAAGAAATAATTTATTTTTTACTGTTCTATTCTCTGCATCATTTCTAATTGAAATTCAAAAAGGATCAATTAAAATTAAGAAAATTAAGAAAAGATAAATTGTTATTTATTATTATTTATTTAAAAAAAATTGTTGGCATATAAGAGCAATTCTTTTGCATGCCGAATTTACAATGGATATTTCAACATTTAAGATACAAAATGCAAATTAATATAACAGACTGCTATCAATAATAATAGTACTTAAATAGTACTTGAATTTAGACAATGGAAAAGTATTCCTTCAAAAAATTAGTGAGTGAAAGAAAAAGTGAGAGTAAAAAGAAACTTGGGAGCTAAGCAAAGTGTTTGAAAATTAAATGCTTAAAGTTTTTTTTATTAGAAACGCTTTTAATACTATTATGTAATGAATTCCACGATCTAATCTACTGGAGTTAGGGAAATTGTATCTAGGGATCATGAAGTTCATATTTCAACTTGACCTGAAAAACTTCAACTTTTCAAAAAAAATATGTAGGACTACGTAGCATGCGAAAATCATTTTTAATTTTCATAAAGTATCAAGGTTTCTTTTTATTCAAGCATGAGATAGTGGCAGCACATTTGGAGCTCCGGCTCAAGCTCAACGCACATAGGATGGGATTCGTTCTATCTTGTACCTGATCATTCTTCGTTGCCACAAAAACTATTTTAAATTACGTGCTTAATGATTCTATTATTATGCAACTGAAAAATTTTAAAAATAAGGTATTCTACTGCCGTACAAACATCTGAGTCGAAGGATGTTTTAGCTGTGCAAAACTGAATTTGCTACAACATAGTGTGTGCTCTCCCAACCTAATCATTGCTAATGATTCAAATTAAACTTATTAATCAATGATCCCAAACATTTATCACAACAAAACTTCTACATGAAAATGCGTGAAATCAAAACAGTAGCCAATTTAGTTATCCATTTAAATCCAATTTATTATTCAGTGGTTTTATAATCGAAACCTCTTAACATTAGTTAACAAAAAATCAAATAACATAAACAAAATATTTTACATTACTTTTAGCTAAGTTAATTAAAATGTTGCCAAACAATTTCCATCGATAAAGGTCTTTTAAGTTGTGAGCAGTGTTGCCGTTTTGGCTATTCATAGCTATAAGTGGATATTTTCTTTTCTCGCTGTCAGTTTTCAGCTATTTGGCGATTTCGTTGTTCATTTGGCTATTTTTTAATTCAATTGAATTAATTTTTTAATTAAATAGAAATTTGTTTAAAAAAGCAAAATAAAGAAAATCAGCATGCAAAAGTAAGAATATATTTGCAACTACCCGAGTAAAAATAAAAACTCTGCCTAAAGCCAAACAGCGGCCAAAAAAGACATAATTTTAAATATTTTTCTCGGCCGTACAAGGGTCGTACTGCGGCCGAACAGACGCCGTTTTTAAATAATCTTGGCTTGTTCGACCCAACTTTCGGCCGCTGAACTTTTTGGATTATTCTTAGGCCATCTTCGACGACCCTTGTACGGCTGTGCGGCTCATGTTTGGTCGCTGATCGACTACTGTCCGCCCGCTTAAACCAGCCAAATGCCCTTAGGGGAATTTCCCTGTCCTAAGCCAGGAAAAAGGGTGATGGTTAGTTATTAGGTGGACATTTTATGGGGCACGGCCCATGAATTGATCTCAAAATGAGTTCATTCTTGAAGCACGGCTCTTGAATGTTCATCTGATTTCCGTAAAATAAAAAGGTTTACCTTGAGCTTTGGTTGTTGGTGCCACATCTTGGAGAAAGCATGGTTTTGGTATTAAGTTATCATAACATTGTTATTGTAATATGCTTTCGATGGACGATCAATTCAATATAACTTGAAGAGCGGGGGCAGTCATTTATCAATGATGAGGAGACCTGTGGTGCGTTTATGTAACTCAGTTGAGAAATTCTCTACTGGTCGTGACGTCATGCTCAACCACTCTGCTAAACTCTACCGGTAGAAAACAAGTGTTTATGTATGTTATGAAACTCACCAATTGAGATCTTCTTGGTGAGTTGACAATTTGACATTTGTGATTGAGAATTTGCTTCTTCTTTACCAAAAATTTTTGCAAACGCATAACCAAATTACTTAAAACATTTTAATAAACAAATAAGTTTTTAATCTATATAAATCTATATAAGTTTCAATTGGATCTATATAAATATAAAAGGTAACAGGTAAAGAGATGGAAGTGACCCATTTCATTTGCCAGAGGCTCGTTTTATTGAACTTTTTAGGTTAGATAAAGATACAGCAATTGTGCTTTTAAATGAAATAGGGCCCTTTATGAAACAAGGTGTTCGGAAAACGTTTATACCTTAAAGTATAAGAATGGCTGCTGCACTTCATTTTCTAAGATATATTGGGCAGGACTTCGTTTGCGCTATAAGCAAATCAATGATGTCCAACATTATTAAGGAAGTGTCTTTCGTCATTGAAAACAGACTTCTTCCTAAAAATATACGATTTCCCACTGGCATTGAAGGTCAAAGAAGGATACAGCAACGGTAAGCACAATTTGTATAATTTTTATTCCTAATTTTATTTACAATACCTATTTGAGGTTTTATAATTGCATTGGTTTTCCTGGAGTTATTGGTGCTATTGATTGTACGCACGTTTAAATAAAAAAGCCTTCAACGGACGTAGAGTACGTTTATAGAAACCGTAAAGGATATTTCTCTAAGAATGTGCAACTGATATGTGACTATGACCTGACAATTCTAGGTTGCAATGCGCGATTCGGTGGTAGTACGATGCCTATATATGGGAGAATAGCCAAGCTAATGAGTTTATGAAGAACCAGTATAATCAAAACGGTGGCACACAGTGGTTAATTGGTGACTCAGGGTATCCACTGCAACCATGGTTAATGACACCTTTTCGGAATCCAGAAAATCCAGATCAGGAAAAATATAACTACCATCATATAAGGGCTCGTAATTGCGTGGAGCGACTAAATGGCGTTAAAAAAAAATTATTTCCATGTCTATCTCACGATCGAGGAGTACTTGTTAGCCCTACTTTTTCAGGAACAATAATCAATGTCTGCTGCACCCTACATAACCACAGATTAAAACACAGTTTAGCTGTTCCTGATATAGACGAACAACAACATGAAATTTCCCCAACAAACGAGGAGCGAGAGGAGTTATCTAACGAATCTTTATTAATTCAAGATAGAAGAGTACGCGAAAATATTGTAAGAAACTATTTTCAAACGTAAAAAGTAATTAAAAAAATTTAATGCAATGCAAAAGTATTTGGTGTCATAATTTTCAGGGGAGATAAATTAAAAAAATTTATTAGAACTGTAACATTTTGTAAATTTCGAGTTTGGATAATTTTCTAACACTTTTTCTAACTAAAATCAGAAATACTTTGTAAAATTACTAAGTAATTTTAAATGAAAAACATAGTTTTACGAATTTTTTTGTGTGTTCAAAATGCCAAAACAGGTACTTTGAGCATTTTTTAAAAAAGTAAAGTATCAACGCTACAACTTTTTATTTTTTGTATTTTTTTACAAAAAATTTTTTGTAATTTTTGTTTTTGTAACTTTTTGCAAAAAATAGCTTAGGACTATGCCATAGCCAAACTTGATGTCGTTTTTAAAAAATTTAAATTTTTGGGGACTTTTTTATAAAAATACCCGAACTCGAAATTTACAAAATATTACACTTCTAGTAAAAAATTTAATAACGACCAAGCTATTATTCAACGTGATCACATATTTCTTTGTATTTGTACGAAGTGTTCTTTCAAAAAACATTTCAAAAACATTTAATTGCCATTAAATTTGAATTTTTAGAGTTTTTTTATTACACCAAGAAAGAAAATTCAGTCTTTAATGAAAAGTAAAATATCACAACTCGGGCACTTTTATCCGATTTTAATGTTTAACTTTAAGTAATAATTAAATAAACTAGTAAGGAAATATCTTCGACTGTACCGAAGTTAATATTCACAGTTTATATTCGATTGTCGTTCGCTTCAGTCATGTATTCTCGTTGCTTAATTTGCAGTAAAACTATTTTGGGCGCGGAGGTTTCATTACTGATGAATTTCACTTAAAAATCGAGATAAAACTGAAATTTTGAACCCGACCACCTCAGATATCGATGAAATTTTGTTCATAGCTAAATTTGATTAATACAAACAAACTCTCATTTTTAGAAATGACTGTTTTGCGATTTTTTGGGCGTGGCACAGTGGGAAAGTTTTCGAAAAAACGCGAAAATGGTCAAAAAGAGCTCCATTTAAACTACAATAACTCAGAATCGGCTGAACCGATTTTCATGATCTTGGTATCATTAAAAAGATATTTTAACAGGCTTTATGACACGTTTAAAAAAAGTTACACTGTAAAAAATTTATAAAAAAAAGAAAATTTTAATTAACGAAAAATCCAAAAAGATCAAGGGTTTTTTTACAGTGTATTACTTTTTTAGAAAGGTTTATCCTTCACCTATACCATATCAAAAAATAAAAATGGGTTCTTTTTTAGTTTTTTTTATATAATTTTTTAAGTAGTGTCACTTCTAGTAATTGCCCTTATATTTTATATTTACAGCAGTGATCTGCAAGCGATGGCATTTTCGCTACTTGCAATCTACCCTCAACAAATACAGTGACAGTCTGACCGCACTACGCAAGCGCTGCGATTGTTGTGTCGAACATACTTGCAACATTGAAGCCAACTGTGTATGAGCGTGTCGTAAGACCACAATAATGCATGTTCGAGTTGTTGGTTTGATAACCAGCGCAGGGTCTTTTCAATTTCTGGTATGCAATGGTAAGTATGGTCATTTACAAGCAACAAAACAAAGACATAAAGCGTAACTCCTGCATAAAAAAACCAGCGATTATTTTGTTCTCCGAACACAAAGTATTTTCAGTAACATTGCAGTTACTTTGCGTGACTTTTGAGAGCTTGTAGCTCATAAACTAATGGTTCAATTGAGCTGATTTCTTTTTTAAAATAAATTATAAAGTTTAATTGAGTGAGCAATAAAATTTGTTTAGTAAATTTTTAAAGATATTTATTAAATTTAGTTTTTTAAAAAATTATATCAGACGCCATTTTACTATAAAACACCTTTAATCACTGATTTTGATAAGATTTTGTATGCATGCAGATCTTTAATAAAGCTTCAACTTTTGTTCAATTGTTCAAAATTTTGAAATAATAGGGTCGCCACCTAATAATATGTCTTTTCAAGAGTTTAAAACTGATAAATGACGTTTAAAACTCTTGAAAAGACATATTATTAGGTGGCAACCCTATTATTTCAAAATTTTATAATTTTGAAATTCTGACAATGGATTCGGATTCAGCGACCCATTTTTGGAGTACGATTTTTTTTTGCCAGCCCCGAATTCATAAAACTACAAAAAATTAAGGTGGCAACCCTTTCCACCATCTTAAATTTTAAAATTCTGACTTTAGATTCGAAATCAGCGACCCCTTAACACTGATAAATGACGTTTAAAACTCTTGAAAAGACATATTATTAGGTGGCAACCCTATTATTTCAAAATTTTATAATTTTGAAATTCTGACAATGGATTCGGATTCAGCGACCCATTTTTGGTGTACGATTTTTTTTTTGCCAGCCCCGAATTCATAAAACTACAAAAAATTAAGGTGGCAACCCTTTCCACCATCTTAAATTTTAAAATTCTGACTTTAGATTCGAAATCAGCGACCCCTTAACACTGATAAGTGATGTTTAAAACTCTTAAAAATACATATTATTAGGTGGCAATACTGTGGTAAAAATTTAGGTGGCAACCCTAACCTCCATCTTAAATTTTAAAACTGTGACATTATATTCGAAATCAAATTTCAAAATTACAAGAATTCGCAAAAATGAAAAAAATCTAGGTGGCAACTCTATCCGCCATCTTAAATTTTAAAGTTTGACATCATCTTCGAAATAAGTTACCCCTAAAACTTCCTAAAACTATTTACTCCATTCATACTGAAGTTATCTACAAACACTTGAGTAAAAATGCAGTGTACGCGCTGATTTCATCGTTCGTAAGCTTACTTTTGTATCACTGCTTAGCCGAAGTTGAAATCAACCTGCAATGGTACACAAGCAGTGCTCAAAATAATGCATAATTATAACGATTGCCGTTCGTGCGCTGTGGTTTATACACATAATTATTTTATGCAAACATCTATACTTTCCACTGAAGTCGAAGCACACATCACACAGTGTTTGACTTTGGTACAATTGGCTAATGCAACATGCTTGATGTTGTAAGTGAGCTCGATGGCGTAGAATATGTTGCATGGTATTAATGATATTGAAGTCATACAAAAACCAAGTATGTACTGGGTGTAAAAGCAGTTGCAGTTCATCGCTGCAGGTCTCTGATTAACAGGTAAAATAAATAAACATTGTCCCAGGAAAATTATGAATATGTTTTAACCCCAAAAAGTTCTTGCTTGCCTTAAAAATTGCTATATAAATGCACCTGATGAACGTACCGAAATTCATAATTATAAACAGTTTCGAGAAGCCAAGATATCCCATTACAATTTTTACGCGTATATTTTAAAAATTTGAGTGAATATGAATTCAAACAATAAGTACAGATGCATAAAAATATCTTATAAGTGTTGCGCTTCGCTTCGTAAAATAAGTGAAAACGAGGCTGCAAATATAATTGAATATTTTCCAGCTGTCGCCAGCATTCATTGTAGCCGTATTTGCGAAACTTGCCGGAATACACTGAGAAAAGCGCGCAGTCGTAATGAATCCAACGTGGAGCAGAATGAAGTCTCAAATTATTTACCAACAACGCCTAGCGATGAAATTAGCGAAGAATTGAATGAACTTCCAACTTGTACCAGCCGTAATGCAAACATCGAAAGTAACGAACTCATTGAAAATATAAATGATCATATTATTCCTCATCTACCAAACTAAATGTCGCCTCTTAAGAGGAAATATATCAAACGAGATGCATACAGAAATAGAAAATCACTGCAAATTTTGGAAAATATAGCAGATTCACTTGGAGCTGATCCATTGTCTGATTTGTCAGCGCAACTTGAAAACGTCAAAGCCATTTACGAAGAAATTTTGCAAAACATCAAGTATCAAATAGAGAACAGCTCAAATCTTTTGGAAAAGCAAAAACTTTTATCTCTCTTACCAATCAATATGAGTCACGCAGAAATTAAAGATCGTTTTGGGGATGATATATCTCACGATTGTATCAAAAAAGTAAAGATATCCAAAGGAATAAAACGAAGTTTGCAGATATCAATCTTTTAAAAATGAGCACACGTGGTTTACCAACCGAAACTCTAAGCACAGTCAAGTTATTTTATGAAGAGGATGAAATTAGCCGAATGATGCCAGGATCGCAAGATTCAATTACTGTTAAACAAGGAAACTTACGTAAAAAAGTTCAAAAAGACTGATGTTATCTTCACTACGCGAATCTTACTACGAATTTAAAAAAAAACATCCCTTGGCCAAAGTGGCTTTTACAAAATTTACAATGTTAAGGCCAAAAAATTGTATGAAACTTGGAGTTGGAAACCAGCAAAATATCTGTGTATGCACATTGCATCAGAATATGAAATTGATATTTGAAAAAAGTGGCTTTAAATCAATTTTTATTGAAAGAGAATGCACATTTACCGACTACAAAGATGTTCTCAAATTCGTTGTTTGTAATGGTGACATAGAAAAAAGCGAGTGTTGCGTTTCAATGTGTGGTCACTGCTTCAAAAATTTAAATAATCTAAAAACGCATATGCTAAAACATTTGAAAATAACCAAACTGAAGAAATAATATACAAAAAGTGGAATACAACGATTAGAAGTGTTCTGGAAACGTTAACCACCAACCCAGAATCATTTGTCAGCGATTTTACTAAACACATCAAAGTTCTGATTTCGCATCATTTCATAGCAAAGCGACAATCTGAATTTATCAGCAATAAAAGAGCGGCGCTGTTATCAGGAGAAATGTTAATTCAAATGGACTTTGCTGAAAATTATGCATTTCTTGTACAAGATGCCGTGCAAGGATACCATTGGAATAATGATCAGGCTACAATACATCCGTTCGTTATTTATTACAAAGGTAATTATTTTAATATTTTGGTATTAGTAAACACATCCATCCCCACTCATCAAAATATTTAATATTTTTTATTTATTTGTTTTTTTCCTTTGTTTGTTTATTTTCAGATAACGATAAATTAACTCATAAAAGCTTCGCCATAATATCTGATTGCAATACCCATGATAGTATAGCAGTTCATCTATATATTTAAAAAATGATACAGTTCGTGAAGGCCAATATAACCAACAATATTAATAAAATCATTTACGTATCCGATGGTGCAGGAGCACAATATAAAAATAAATATAACTTCATTAATTTATGCCATCACAAATCTGATTTTGGTATTGACGCTGAATGGCACTTTTATGGTACCAGTCACGGAAAATCTGCATGTGATGGAATCGGAGGAACATTGAAGAGAGGTGCTCGAAATTATAGTATTGCAAATAAAAATGAAATCCAGACAACGAGGCAACTCTATCACTGGGCATCAGAAACATATAAGACCACCATACAAGTTGCTTACGCAGATGCTGACGAATACAACAACGTTAAAGAAAAGCTATTTTCAAGATATAAAGAAGCTCAAACTATAACAGGAACTCAAGGCTTTCATTCATTCATTCCGATAAATGAAACTTTTGTACATGTACGCAGATATTCTGACTGTGCCAAATTTGAGCAGCGCAAAATTTCTTATAAATAATTAACTTAAAAAAAATGTAAATAAAATAAAACACAAATTAATAAAAACATGGCAAATAATGTAAACAATTGTTGATGGTTTTTTATTTGTAAACATTTAAAAAATGTTATAATTGTTGAACTATTTTGTAAATGTGTAAGAATGTGACCTGATATTTTCGCTGTTATTCGAATTATTTCGAAAACTTTCGGTACGTATTACTAGAAGTGACACTACTTAAAAAATTGGGGTTAAAACATATTCATAATTTTCCTAGGACTATGTTTATTTATTTTACCTGTAAATATAAAATATAAGGGCAATTACTAGAAGTGACACTACTTAAAAAATTATATAAAAAAAACTAAAAAAGAACCCATTTTTATTTTTTGATATGGTATAGGTGAAGGATAAACCTTTCTAAAAAAGTAATACACTGTAAAAAACCCTTGATCTTTTTGGATTTTTCGTTAGTTAAAATTTTCTTTTTTTTATAAATTTTTTACAGTGTAATTTTTTTAAACGTATTATAAAGCCTGTTAAAATATCTTTTTAATGATACCAAGATCATGGAAATCGGTTCAGCCCATTCTGAGTTATTGTAGTTTAAATGGAGCTCTTTTCGACCATTTTCGCGTTTTTTCGAAATAGAAAATCACTGCAAATTTTGGAAAATATAGCAGATTCACTTGGAGCTGATCCATTGTCTGATTTGTCAGAGCAAAAAGCAAAAACTTTTATCTCTCTTACCAATCAATATGAGTCACGCAGAAATTAAAGATCGTTTTGGGGATGATATATCTCACGATTGTATCAAAAAAGTAAAGATATCCAAAGGAATAAAACGAAGTTTGCAGATATCAATCTTTTAAAAATGAGCACACGTGGTTTACCAACCGAAACTCTAAGCACAGTCAAGTTATTTTATGAAGAGGATGAAATTAGCCGAATGATGCCAGGATCGCAAGATTCAATTACTGTTAAACAAGGAAACTTACGTAAAAAAGTTCAAAAAGACTGATGTTATCTTCACTACGCGAATCTTACTACGAATTTAAAAAAAAACATCCCTTGGCCAAAGTGGCTTTTACAAAATTTACAATGTTAAGGCCAAAAAATTGTATGAAACTTGGAGTTGGAAACCAGCAAAATATCTGTGTATGCACATTGCATCAGAATATGAAATTGATATTTGAAAAAAGTGGCTTTAAATCAATTTTTATTGAAAGAGAATGCACATTTACCGACTACAAAGATGTTCTCAAATTCGTTGTTTGTAATGGTGACATAGAAAAAAGCGAGTGTTGCGTTTCAATGTGTGGTCACTGCTTCAAAAATTTAAATAATCTAAAAACGCATATGCTAAAACATTTGAAAATAACCAAACTGAAGAAATAATATACAAAAAGTGGAATACAACGATTAGAAGTGTTCTGGAAACGTTAACCACCAACCCAGAATCATTTGTCAGCGATTTTACTAAACACATCAAAGTTCTGATTTCGCATCATTTCATAGCAAAGCGACAATCTGAATTTATCAGCAATAAAAGAGCGGCGCTGTTATCAGGAGAAATGTTAATTCAAATGGACTTTGCTGAAAATTATGCATTTCTTGTACAAGATGCCGTGCAAGGATACCATTGGAATAATGATCAGGCTACAATACATCCGTTCGTTATTTATTACAAAGGTAATTATTTTAATATTTTGGTATTAGTAAACACATCCATCCCCACTCATCAAAATATTTAATATTTTTTATTTATTTGTTTTTTTCCTTTGTTTGTTTATTTTCAGATAACGATAAATTAACTCATAAAAGCTTCGCCATAATATCTGATTGCAATACCCATGATAGTATAGCAGTTCATCTATATATTTAAAAAATGATACAGTTCGTGAAGGCCAATATAACCAACAATATTAATAAAATCATTTACGTATCAGATGGTGCAGGAGCACAATATAAAAATAAATATAACTTCATTAATTTATGCCATCACAAATCTGATTTTGGTATTGACGCTGAATGGCACTTTTATGGTACCAGTCACGGAAAATCTGCATGTGATGGAATCGGAGGAACATTGAAGAGAGGTGCTCGAAATTATAGTATTGCAAATAAAAATGAAATCCAGACAACGAGGCAACTCTATCACTGGGCATCAGAAACATATAAGACCACCATACAAGTTGCTTACGCAGATGCTGACGAATACAACAACGTTAAAGAAAAGCTATTTTCAAGATATAAAGAAGCTCAAACTATAACAGGAACTCAAGGCTTTCATTCATTCATTCCGATAAATGAAACTTTTGTACATGTACGCAGATATTCTGACTGTGCCAAATTTGAGCAGCGCAAAATTTCTTATAAATAATTAACTTAAAAAAAATGTAAATAAAATAAAACACAAATTAATAAAAACATGGCAAATAATGTAAGCAATTGTTGATGGTTTTTTATTAGTAAACATTTAAAAAATGTTATAATTAAGTTAATTAATTTTTATGATCTATTGAATAATTACATGAATTAAGATTGTGAGCTTTAGATCAAGTGAGTTTTCAAGAAGGCAACAACAACAAGTTGATTGTTGTATAGAGTCAGTGATTGACTCTATACAGAGTTGTTGTTGTTGTTGTTGCCTTCTTGAAAACTCACTTGATCTAAAGCTCACAATCTTAATTCATGTAAATGTTATAATTGTTGAACTATTTTGTAAATGTGTAAGAATGTGACCTGATATTTTCGCTGTTATTCGAATTATTTCGAAAACTTTCGGTACGTATTACTAGAAGTGACACTACTTAAAAAATTGGGGTTAAAACATATTCATAATTTTCCTAGGACTATGTTTATTTATTTTACCTGTAAATATAAAATATAAGGGCAATTACTAGAAGTGACACTACTTAAAAAATTATATAAAAAAAACTAAAAAAGAACCCATTTTTATTTTTTGATATGGTATAGGTGAAGGATAAACCTTTCTAAAAAAGTAATACACTGTAAAAAACCCTTGATCTTTTTGGATTTTTCGTTAGTTAAAATTTTCTTTTTTTTATAAATTTTTTACAGTGTAATTTTTTTAAACGTATTATAAAGCCTGTTAAAATATCTTTTTAATGATACCAAGATCATGGAAATCGGTTCAGCCCATTCTGAGTTATTGTAGTTTAAATGGAGCTCTTTTCGACCATTTTCGCATTTTTTCGAAAACTTTTCCACTGTGCCACGCCCAAAAAATCGCAAAACAGTCATTTCTAAAAATGAGAGTTTGTTTGTATTAATCAAATTTAGCTATGAACAATTTCATCGATATCTGAGGGGGTCGGGTTCAATGCATCTCGATTTTTACATGAAATTTATCTACTATGTAATATGTGCAATGAGCGATGTCATAGATCGTGTACTAATATTGATGACCGCTCTTTTGGCTTTTTTAATAATTGTCCAAATTTTGTCTATAATTGCGATAAGTGCATTAATAGAACTTTTAATATCTGCGAAATTGTGTCGGAACTGGCTGCAAAAGTGAAAGAACTTAAATTGCTCATTAGTCAAAGCTCTTTATTAGCTAATAACAATGCAAGTAAATTGAAGTGTTTGCTCTTCATCGTCGAGTTCATTAACCTCGACCTTGAAATCTGCTGTTAATATGCAACCGACGAAAACACCCAGCATCGATTTTGCACTTGCTGATATTCAAAATCCAGTGCCTTCATACAATGCTGTTGCTGCGAATGCTAACTTAATTGAGTTACGCCATCTAATTCATCTCTTTGCACGGGTGCTGCTGCTGCTGCACCTGATTTGAATGTGTGCTTTGCTTCTTTTGCTGCTGTCAATAATGATGTCTCTTTAAATTCGTCTTCTTCACATGCTAAATCTAGTGTGACTGCTTCTTATGCTGCTGTCTGCTGCTGCGCCTGCTGCTGCTGTTGTTGGTGGGAGTGATCCAATCTTTTCCCTTGCCTTTGTCATCGGCTTATGAGTGGAGTACGGTGCGTAACAAAAGGCAAAATAATAATAATCAAAACAATGATTTGTCTATTGTGGGGTGTAGTGCGAGTAATGAGCTTGATGTTGCTGCGTCAAAGAGTTTTCTTCATCTCTCTTATTTTAAACCTACTGTTACTGCTGATAATGTTATTGAATATATCTGCTCGCATACTAATATTCTTAAAGGTAAAATTGCGTGTTATCGTCTTGTTAAAAGAGGTATTGATGTGACTACTTTAAAGAAAGTCAGCTTTAAATTAATTATACCGTTGAATGATTTAGATAAAGTATTCAATCCAACATTGTGGCCGGCGGATGTCCGTGTGCGGCATTTCTCTTTTTTAGCGAAAGAAGACGAAAATTTACTGAAGAGTTAGAAGAATATACGCAATTTTTATTATCTGCTGTTCATGCTTATGCACCCCCTTTGCCATCAAACTCGTCGATATTGCATTTGCCATTACCATCGCTTTCTTTATCCAACGCAACTATTGATTGGAATGCTGTTCAAGATAAGGAGCATGACTCGAAAAATCTTTCTTCAACTTTTGATTATGTACATATTCATAAAAATTCTGCTGGGACTAGCACTAAATTAAAGTTATTTTTTAATAATATGTCTGGAATTAGGACGAAAGTCAATTCTATTTTTAATTGGACTTCACAAAGTGATTTTGACATAATAGTCTTTGTTGAAACGTGGCTGAATGCAGATTTTTTTGATGGCGAATTCTTTGATCCTAATATTTATCAAGTTTATCGCAAGGACGACTGGTCTCACTCGAGGTGGTGGTGTTTTGATTGCAGTTAAACGCAATCTTTGCTCGTCTATATTTTTACTGCAGAATAGTGACACGCTACTGGATCAACTATGTGTAACTAAATGATACCAAAGGTGCTGCTTACGTATGTGTCTCATATATCCCATTAAATAGTTCATATGGCTTATATGCTGCGCATGTTGACAAAGTTGTTGGTTTACAATCATCATTTAAGAATGCGGATAATCACTTATGCTTTTTGGGTGACTTCAATCTAAGTAAAGTCGTTTGGAGTTTTCTTGCTGATGTGCTTACTCCCTCCAATATCGATAATTCTTACGAAATTTATTTTATTGCTAGTTTATTAAGCATTGATTTTGTTCAAATTAATTCCTTTTTTAATTCACTTAACAAAATTTTAGATCCGATTTTTGTTTCAAAAAATTTTAAGTCTCAACTATCTCATTGCTTATGTCCGATATCTCCGTCAGGTATACACCATGTTCCACATGTTTTAGATTTTGAGTTCTATGACTTTGTGCAATGTTTGCCGCAAAATAATTACTTTAATTTTAAATTATGTAGTTTTGATCTTTTAAATGCTATTTTTTCCGATACTAGATGGAATGAGATGTTTGTAATCAAAATGTGGTAGATTGTTATGATTTATTTAAATCTTATTTGTCTACTATAAGCACTGAATATATTCCACATTTTTCGCCTAAAGTGTATAAATAACCATGGTACACTAAAGGTCTAAAAAAGCTGAAAAACTTGCGCAATAAAAATATAAAATTATTCAAGACAACTAATGATCCCCAGTATCACTAAATGTACATTCATTACATGAGAGAATTTAATTGTATAAAAAAATTTCCCTACAAACAGTATATTTTACGTTGTGAGAATAATATTAAAATCAATCCAAAGTCATTTTGGCACTTTATTCAATCCAAGCATGATGGCTCCTGCATTCCTACTTCAACAGACTACAACGGCATTGACTCTTTTACTATTCAAGATATTGTGAATCTATTTGCTGATTACTTTAAATCCAATTATGTTACGGTCAATTCAAATTTTGATATGTCAATCTTGGAAAATGTAGACTCATTTTTAAACCTTGGTACTGTTGTTTTGTCTGAGGATGAAATTTCCAGTGCTATGACCAAGTTTCGAATAAGGCTGATAATGATGGTATTTCATCTATTTTGCTTAATAAATGCGCGTTTTCTTTATCTAGGCCTTTGTGTGAAATTTTCAATAAATCTTTAAAGACTGGCACCTTTATAGACTGTTGGAAAATTTGCTCGATAACACCGGTTTTTAAATGTGGTAATAAGAATGATGTATCCAACTATAGACCTATTTCTAAGCTATCAAATGTTTCGAAACTTTTTGAAAGTTTTATTAAAAATAGATTATTCTTCTTAGTAAAGCGACACATTTGCTCTAAAGAGCACGGGTTTTTTGCTGGTCGGTGTAACTAACTGTAACTAACTTAGCAGTTTTCTCAAGATTCTGCATTTCATCTTTTGAACTAGGACATCAAGTTGATGTCCTCTATACGGACTTCTCCAAGGCTTTTGACAAGGTTCCCCATAGTGTATTATTAGCTAAACTTGCCAAAATGGGTTTCCATTCCAATTTCTTGAATTGGATCCAGTCTTATCTTCAATATAGAGTATGTTTTGTGGAAATAAATGGTGTTAAATCACATCACTTCATTGTTTCTTCTGGAGTCCTTTAGGGTAGCATTCTTGGCCCTTTACTTTTTTCATTACTTATTAATGATGTTAGTAAATATTTTCATTCGGCAAAATTTTTACTTTATGCTGATGATTTAAAGCTTTTTGGTAAAGTATCTAATCTAAATGATGCTGCTCTTTTACAGAGTGATCTTAGTAATTTGCTGTCATGGAGTTTATTGAATTTGTTACCGTCAAATTTTAATAAGTGCTTTGCTATGACATACACGAAGTGTAACAGTTTTATAATTTTTTCATATTCTCTCTCTGGTAACCCCTTAAAAAAGGTTAATTCAATTAAGGACCTTGGAATTATTTTTGACTCAAAGTTCACTTTTGTGGATCATATAAATTATGTTGTTCCTAAATCATATTCCTTGCTTGCTTTTGTACGTAGAAATAGTTTAGAATTTTCTGATCCTTATACTCTGGTTCGTCTTTATAATTCTTTTGTAAGGTCAAGGTTAGAGTATGCTTCTTTTATATGGAGTCCTTTCTATTTAATCCATTGCGCTCGATTGGAAAAGATCCAGAAATCATTTTTACGTTTTGTGCTTCGTTCTTTACACTTTGGAGAACCTTTACCTTCCTATGAAACGCGTATTTTACTATTTGGCTTAAAAACTCTCGAAACTAGAAGAAAGATTCAGTAGTTTTTATTTATTCACGATCTTATATCAGGTAAAACTGACTGTGACCAATTATTACAATTTGTTAATTTTAAGATTCCTTCTAGAATGTTATGGCATTACGCGTTATTTCATTCTCAAACTCATAGAACTCTTTATGCATGTAATGAGCCTATAAATCGTGCTGTATTATTTTAATGACGTCACTTTTATTGGTCGCGTCTATTATCCAAATATATTACATTTGAAACTCACAGTCCTTTTTATTTATTAAAGCTTTTGTGTACAACATCAAGTTAAAGCAATATTTTTTTTTTTGAATTTATAAAGGTTTTACTTTTATGAGTACGTCATTACTTTCAGTTTTTTTTTTTTTAAATTTCAAACATCGAGTAGATAGTTAAGGCTTAAATTGATTTGAAAAATTTAAGCCATTGGAGTATTTTTTGTGGAATTTAAGGGGATTTTACTGATTTCATGGGAAGTCACTTTTTATGGGAGGTAGCCATAGAAGCCATGGGAGGTAGCCATAGGTAGGTTTTCATCAGAAATCTGCAACAAGTAAATTGAAATCAAGCTACTTGAATAAATATCAAGCTTTGAGTTGAATTGCAGGAACTTGATTTATTTTTTTCCTTACAATTCGTGATTGGCTTCAGAAAAACGAATCATATGTCTGACGTGATTCTATTTTGTTTCTACCCCACATGAGCTGGTGGAAAAAGTCAAGTTTTCTACTTTTCAGCTCTGGTTTCGACTCTATGCGACTGCACTGCCGTCGGAAGCGACTGACGATAGTTTGTTTCGTTGTTCGTTTCATTTATTATGCGGAGTTCGTGTAACTTTTTTTCTGTTGTTATTGCCATATTGCTATCATTTCAAAATTTTATAATTTGGAAATTCTGGCAACGGATTCGTATTCAGCGACCCATTTTTGGCGTACCATTTTTTTTGCCAGCCCCGAATTCATAAAACTACAAAAATTTAAGGTGGCAACTCTATTCAGCATCTTGAATTTTAAAATTCTGACTTTAGATTCGAAATCAGCGACCCCTTAACACTGATAACTGACTTTAAAACTCTTGAAAAGACATATTATTAGGTGGCAATCCTATTATTTCAAAATTTTATAATTTGGAAATTCTGACAACGGATTCGGATTCAGCGACCCATTTTTGGTGTACCATTTTTTTTTTTGCCAGCCCCGAATTCATAAAACTACAAAAAATTAAGGTGGCAATTATCAAGCTCAAGCTAGCTTGAACTTGTAGTTTAAGCAAGTACTCGAAATAGAGATTCAA
Organism: Dichetophora obliterata; assembly: GCA_963920525.1. Classification (NCBI taxonomy): domain Eukaryota; kingdom Metazoa; phylum Arthropoda; class Insecta; order Diptera; family Sciomyzidae; genus Dichetophora; species Dichetophora obliterata. The sequence goes on from OY986436.1 coordinate 91,162,418, forward strand.
GTAGGCTTGGAATTTAAAAAGATTTTACCAAATATGTAATAAAAAATCAATCTATTTTTTTAAAGTTTTTATTATTATTATTATTTAGTCTATTAGTTGATAAATAACTATTACATTTATAATTCTGTACAGCATTATTTTCAATTATTATTCATACTAACAAATTCAGTGTATATTTAATTTTATAAAATCTACTATAAGCCTTTTAAATTGATGAATGTTATGCTCATGTTTTATAATATCCGGAAGTGTATTGAATAACTTTAAACCATTATACATTTTTTTTTTTTTTTTTTTTTTTATATATTTAGTTAGAGAGTAAATATAATTACAATTTAACTACTTAAAAGCTATAGCTGCTGAGGCCTTAAGCTTACTGCTAAGATATTTACAAGTATAATATTAATATTGTAATAATATTACAAGTTTAATTAGAAGTACTAAAGATATTTTTTGATGGAATTATATATGGAAGTATAGATTTAGTTTGCATATAAATTTTATAAATGTTTTGATATTGTCGATGTTAACGTTTTCTAGAATTTTGTTGAAGTCTGGGTTACCAAAACTTTGCCGTATATCGTTTATTGCTTGACAGTTTACAAGAATGTGTTGTAGGGTAAGGTATTCGGTGTTGCAAAAATGGCAGGTGGGGAGACTGCTGCGATTGAAGAGATGTTCGTGTGTTAGCTTTGTGTGTGCGAGTCGGCATCTGGTATATATGATGATCTGTCTTCTTGAGATTGCCAATGGGAAATGGGGGGGAATTTGGTTTGGGTTTAAAGTTTTATAAGGATGTTCGTATGCAGTCCACTTTTGTCTGATGTTTTCGCTGAAATGCTTGTCGACCATCTTCTTGATGTTTCTTAGGTTTGTTGAATTTATAAGTTTGACAGGAGCTCTTGTTGCTAGCTTTGCTGCTGTATCAGCGAGAGTGTTACCCTGTATTCCAATATGACTGGGTATCCACAGAATTTTGATGTTATCTTTGTTTGTTATGAGGATGTCTCTTATTTGTGAGATTGTGTGGTCATTGTTGTTCACATTTATAATTGCTAAGAGTGTTGAAAGAGAATCCGTGCAAATTAATGTTTTTTTATTTTTCCTTGTTTTGGCACTTAAACTTGCTTGGAGTATTGCGTTTGCTTCTGCAGCGAAGACAGACGAGTGTGCTGGGAGTAAGGCTACGGTTTTTATGGATTTTTCGTCTACTACACTGAAACCTACTGCATCTTTTGACTTCGAACCGTCTGTATAGATAAACTGCCAGTTTGGGTGGTTGTTGCGTATCTCAAGGAATTTTTTTGTGAATGTCACCGGAGCGGTGTTTGCTTTTAAATAAACTGTTAAGTCGAGCAAAATTGAATCCAAATTGAGAGACCAAGGTGGTGAATTTGATCTTGGTGTAGATTTAGTGTCAAGGATAATATCCAGGTTTTTTGCAGTTTCTACAATTGATTGCAGCGTTGATTTTTTCCTGGTGATTTTTTTTCTTCTGAGTATGTTTGGAAGTACTGAGTTTATTATTGAGCTTTTTGAGTGTGTAATCTTGACAATCATTCGGCCTGTTATGTGTGTCAGTCTGTCTTTTAAAGATGGTAGTCCTGTTTCTGCAAGGATATTGGGTATAGGGGTTGTGCGGTAGGCACCCAAGGACAATCTCGCAGCAGAGTGGTATATTGATGATAATTTTTGTATGTTCCTCTGTGATGTACATCCGTAAATTGAAAAACAGTAGTCTATTTTAGACAAGATAGTAGATTTTACAATATGTATAAGTGAGTTTGTGTTGCATTCAAGTTTGTTGCTGCTGAGGCATTTTACAATATTTAATCTATCATTTAGGGCATTACTTAAGTACTTTATGTGTTCGTTCCATAGATAATTACTGCTTACGAATATACCTAATATTTTTAGCTTGTTAACATTTTCAATTTTATGTGAATTTAAATATATACTTAAATTGTTACAGTTTCGCTATTTGCATATGTGAATATATTTAGATTTTTCTTTAGATATTAATGTGCCACTTATTTTGCACCAAGATTCAATGTTTTGAAAAAGATATTGAGTTTTTTCTAGAAAAATTGTTGGGTTTTTAACTTTTGCGAAAATGTAAAGGTCGTCACGTATACATTATCGAGTTCTGCGTGCTACTTTTGTTGAATCTCATAAGTCTGAAGTCATTTGCTCTTCTTAAGTTGTACGGTTGTATATCTCTGACATAAACAAGCTCATCTTGTAGGTACTCTGGAAACACACAGTGTTTTACATTGAATACAAATATCAGGACTCTAAAGGAAAGACGTTGTTTAACATTTAACCACATTAACATTTGTAACATATAGGACGTAGGGGTGTAGATATTGCACTTAATTATTACTCGCATTGCTTTATTTTGCAGTATTTGTAGTCTTTTCTTAATATTGTTATTGCACATGTATAAAATAGTTGCACAGTAGTCAAAATGTGGCAGTACAATTGTATTGAAAATCATTACTGCATTTTGGAAGTTTAACCTGTTTCTAATTCTGCTTAAAAAGCCCACTTTTTTACTTATTTTGTTGCATATGTAATCTGCATGCTCATTAAAATTTAACTGTTTGTCTATTATCACACCCAAGTATTTTATTGAATTAACTTCACTTATATTTTCACTGCCGATTTGCAAAAGCAAGCTTTCATTTGAATTTAAAAATATATATTTTGTTTTGTCCATATTTAACTTTAGCTTATTCATACAAAGCCACCTCTCTAAATTTAAATGGTATTCCGAGTTTTCAATATTATTCGTTATATGCGTTTCCGACAACAGAAGTAAGTCAATAGAGTTGCTTGACACCATTTCCTCGATTTCCGCGAAATTATTTAGAAGACTTTGTATATTTAAGTATTTGCACTGAACTAAAGGGACTGATTGCTAGTACAATTTTTGCCTTTCAGTATTGACTTTTCTTTGAAAAAGCTCACAGGTGATCGAAGGCATTGTGATCTTCTCTTAAATTTAAATTGTATTTTTGATTTGCTGTTTAACAGTTTATGCATTTGGGACTTATATTATTCTTATCGCACTCCTTTGAATTGTGTTGCCCAGCGCACTGCGAGCATGCTTTGTTACGACTACATTCCGTAGACTTATGGTTAAATCCCAAGCAATTGTAGCATCTCCTAACAAAGAAGGATTCAAGCACTTTGTATTTGCCCCATCCAACTCTTAATGCTCCTAACTCCAGTATTTTTTTATATGCGTCCACCTGAACTTCAAAAATTGCGTTGAATTTAACTATATTGTTTCTAAATTTATTTTCATATATTGATTTAAAAGAAATGTCCTCATTTTGCAAAAAGCTGTTTTTATCTTTTATTTGACTTATCAAAACATCGCCATTAAATTTTTTTGGTAGCCCTAATATTTTGAGTCTATAATTTCTTTCTTTAGCCAATTGCACTTCATATTTTTCACTCATTTCTCTCTCTATACTGTTTTTAAGTTTCAATACCGATTCATTGTCATCACATGCTACTACTACTGCTCCGTTTCTTTGTGTTTTTACATTAGAAACTTGAATTCCGTCGGGACTTATTTTTTCCATCATGTTATTTTTTGTTATCAACGCATCTTGCACTTTTTTTGGTTTTAAAATTATTTTCGGTTCTGGCTTAATTAATTCTTTTAATTTTTCTGCATAAGTTGGTTTGTACTCTTTTTCAACGATATGCTCACTTTTATTTTTAACATTTGCGCCTGTATGATTTATTGCTTCTTTAATTTCATTAATTTTAACACTTTGATCTTTTAATTGTATAGCCATCTCTTTTACACTTTCTTTAACTCCGCATATGCTCTCGTTAAACGATTTGAGTGCATTTTTACATTCTTCACATAGAACACACACAAGCTCGTTTGCCTCCAAAATCTTAACAAGGTAGTCTATTCCAATACATTTGGGATGAAACAATCTTCCACACGAACCACTACATGGAATTGATCCTCCAATTCGAACTGACTTATTGCATTTTTTACAATCGAGATTCATTTCAATTATTCATCAATCCATTTAGTTGACATTATTTATTAAAAATCACAATTTTGCACAAATGTAGCTCACTTTGTAATGTTTTTTTTATATATATATATATTAAAAATTTGTTTGTCTCTTGAAATAAAGCTTTTTCCTGGAGCCAGCTAAGAACACGTCCGCTCTTGGCAAACTCACTCACTCATGAGACAAAATAAAAAAAGTTTTCCCATTTATGACAAAACTCTCAACTCACGGTCACTCGGCGTACTCCTATCGAAATCATTCTAATACAAGTTAGTTTTTATTCTAAGCCTCACGTTTGTAACTAGTCATATATTTGATTTTCAAAAAATGATTGAAAAAGGCCAACCTAATATAGATGTTTCTTATTTATTTATTAATTGTTGCAGTAAATTATTTGTTATTCTTTGCTGCTCAAGCACTGCATCCAGCTTAGAACACAGCAGCTGAATTTGTGCTGCTGATGCACTTTTCGCTGCTTCCAGCTGCGAAATAAATGAATTTGGTTTATTTTTTGGCTTTTCCTTTGCCGCTGAGGTGCAACTGTTCGCTGCCGTTTCAAATACAATTAAATCTTGATCATTATGTGAAGCGCACTCTAGCTCGTCGTCTAAATAATCTTCATCTATTTCATGAGGAAATCCTGCTTCTACGGTGGCTCCATCCCCTCATATAAGTCCTTTGCAAAAAACTGGACAACTTGATCATCCAGATCGTCGAGCTGTTTAGGTCCACACGAACTCGGCAAATTTCCAGTTTTGGTATTAAAGAGCTTAATTGCACTGTATTGGCGCTTAGTTGCTGCTTTCCAGTCAATCCAACACTAAAAATATAACGTCAATAAATTAGCAACAAATCTTATTTTATCTACAAGGATTAAAATTACTCTTTTCCATTGATCCGCTGATTTTAAAGCGCCTCCGCCAGCGTTGAGCTCAACGGCAAAAAGCCTCCCAACACTGTTTGTTGCGCTTAGCGCGCCGGGACCGGACAATTGACCGCAACCCAAAGAACGGTTTGCCTTCATTAGATCAATGAGTTTTTGCTTCTGGGGCTTGTTCACCCGACCTGTCACAATTTTTTTCTATATATAAATATAAATTACTATTTTATATTAACAAAATAAAAAAATCAAACTTACACCATCCATTCTCAATCACAAAAATAAAAACTCAACGACTAAAACCCTGGCGAGAACTTCTCAACTAGTAGAAATCACTCTACTCAACTCACCACACTTCTATGCAGGCCCGTAGCTAGTATGGTGCTAGGACAGGCTTAGCCTGCCCTAGAATCCGTCGAGCCTGCCCTAGCCAAATTTCCGTATGCTTTTACAACTGCCCTCTTTTATTTTGCAGTTGAGCACAGTGTAATTACTTACTTACTTAGTTGGCACAACAACCGTATGTCGGTCTTGACCTCATCTAAGAATTTGCGCCAGCCATTTCTGTCTTTCGCTTGCTGGCGCCAGTTGGAAATTCCAAGCTTCGTCAGGTTGTCCTCTACTTGGTCTTTCCAACGAAGATGCGGTCATCCTCTTCTGCGTTGACCGCCGCTGGGTACCGAATCGAATGTTTTCTTCACTGGAGCATCGTCTTTCATGCGCTGAACATGACCAAGCCAGCGAAGCCGCTCGATTTTAATGCGCTTGAAATTGTCAGCGTACAGCTCAAACAGTTCATCATTCCACCGTATTCGGTACTCGCCATTGATGCAGATTGGTCCGTTGATCTTACGAAGAATCTTTCTCTCGAATGCTCCTAAAGTTCTTTCATCTGAACTGCTCAGCGTCCAGGTTTGTGATGCATAAAGTAGGATGGGCATGATGAGCGATTTATAGAGCGTGTTTTTCGTTCGTCGAGTGAGGGCTCTGCTTCTCAATTGCCTCTAAGCCCAAAGTAATACCTGTTGGCAAGAGTTATTCTTCCTTTGATTTCAATGCTGATGTCGTTGGTTGAGTTTATGCTGGATCCCAGATAAACGAAGTCCTTCACAACCTCGAAGGAGGTATTGTCAACTGTAACGTGGGTTCCAAGACGCTGGGACTGTTTATTTGTTGACACCAAGTATTTCATCTTATCTGAATTCACTGCCAGACCCATTCGACTTTACTCTCTTTCTAATCTGAAAAATGCTGCACTGATTTCGCGCGTATTATTAAATAAATTTATTTTAAATTAAATATTAAGTAAATTTATTTTAAATTAAATAAATTTAACCTTGATGCGAATTATGGCAAGTCGTTCGTTCACAGGTGTGCTTCTCTGCATGGCCGCTGTAGTAGATGTCACAGGGTGCATGCCGAATGCAACCCTGTCCCTTCCATCGCATTTCTTGGATATCAGTGATATCAGGTTTGTATCTTTCCAAGACATCAGTCAGTTGGATAGAGGCACCTCGCAAAATTAAGGGTTCGGACATTCCAGGTGCATATCCGTAAATCATTATCAGTTTTTCGTTTGCGGTAGTCGTCATTAGATTTGGGGATCATTTTTCTTTTTTTCTTATTTGCTTTCATTGAAATGGGTTTTTACGGGTGGGCTTCAAACCCGACGCACAACCTATTTTAAGCCTAGGGGTGCCCGCCGCTCAGATTAGCCGCCAAACTAACTGTTGTCAGTTTTGACGTTGCCCAGGAAACACCACATGGAGGTTTGAGTCGACTTGAGGCAATTTCACAAAGATTATGCTGGCCTCGACAGGTTGAGACAGTCAGACATGTTACATTGTAAAGGTTCGCCCCCAGTGTAATTAGACCTTTGCATTATAAACGTAAACATACGCCGAAAATATGGCAGCACTTTCATTTAACAGCTGAAAATTTAGATAACAAAATTTCGCAAGTCATTGCCAATAACAGCTGTAAAAAAATTGTAAAGAAAGTTAATTTTTGGTGAAAATTTATAGAATGTTGTTATTTTAATTGTTTCCAAGATTTTTTGAGCAAGTTTTTTAGATAATTTATTATTTTAAGTGTTTTAAACTAAATATACACAAAAAAAAAAATTGCAGTTGCTGCAGTCGTTTTTCCAGCTTTTGTGTCTCCCAGTTTGCTGTTCTGATTGGGAAAAACACTTGCAACTACTTGAGGATGAATGGGGAGGATTTCGAAATTATATCATGATTCAAGCGCAGCTGACTGCATTTCGGATTTTTCAACTTTAAGCGGCTGTACCAGGTCAGCAGTCTTCACTTATTCCTGTAATCTAAATACTTTGCATTCATTCTCAAATAGTTTTACATACTTTCCCCAATCTACTAATAATAATTAGTCTAATTAGTCTAAATAAAACTACTAATTGGGAGCATAAAAATTTGGAAAGGCTGAAAGGAAAATAATGGATGTTGCAGACAAAGCTTGCGATAGAATGAGGTACTTTTGCTCAAAAACAATTAAAATAACAAGGTTTTATATCACGCGAAACTCAGTAGTAGAACAATCACTTGGTGAGAGAAGTGAATATTCTATTTAAATTAAGCCGGCTTACTTTGATATCGTTGATAATATTATATTCAAATTAAAAAAGCGTTTCACCAAAAATGATCGTATATTGTTGGCATTGTCATAAGCTTACGAAATGAAGCCGGCTAGTTTGAAAATGTTATGTTCTGTAGGCTTAAAAATACCCTACGATGCCGTGATGTCTGTCGCAAAGAAATATCCGTACAAAAAAGGGATGAGCATCAGAAAACATCACCAAATTCAATCAGTTTTGATACGTTGAATGAATTGTGTCTAATGCGCGATGCGTTTCCTGATACTTATAATTTGTTTTGTGCAATCAAAACATTCGGCAATAGAACGGCGGTATTGCGGATGTATTCCGGCGGTACGGCGGAAGCACTATTTTCCCGTGTAAACCAAATCAACAGAGTTCTAAGATTATAGATAACTACAACACGTCTGCGAGAACTTTCATTGATCGCTTTTGAAGGCCATTATTTGGAAAAAATTTGTCCCGAAACCATTCTTCGCAAATTTAATGAGAAACTAAGACAAAGGCCTTTGTATTAAACAGCAGAGCTGTGACTGTAGTGGAAATTTGTTCTAATACATTAGAAATTCGCTTTCAAACATTGAACTATTTATGTTATATTTAATATGTTAATATACTTAACTTTTTTTTTACTAAAATATGCATTTGAACAATGAACTCATTAAATAACATGTAAATATATAAAAAATTCATTTGAAAATATGTTAATATGCATATATATATTTATATACAAATGTATGAAAAAAATTTGTATTTTTTTTTTACTGGAGGCTCAGCCTGCCCGGCTCTTATTTTCTGGCTACGGGCTTGCTTCTATGAACACTCTAGTTGAGAATGTCGTCATTTTTACGTCACACTCTCAACCAGTTGAGAAAAAAGTAGTTAAGAATAGTTACATGAACGCACCACTAATCTTTGGTTTTTTTGCAGACCTTGTTTTAGAATGAGGGTTCTATGTAAGAAGCATTGAATCTTTCGACCGAATATAAGCCAATTGGTATACTACGGCTCACGCTTCCTAGTTTTCCAAAAGAGGCTTTTAATTAAGCCTTAACTAAGCTAACGAAGTTGCGTAAGTAGGATTGTGGTTCTCTCGGTATTTTACTGGGAAACCAATGGTTATTTTTAACCTAGTCATGTACAATTCTAGTGGCTGAAGGTGTCACAGTCAAATATAATTGTTCTTAGAACTTTTGGTTTGTAGACGGGATACTGAAGAGCCTTGTCTGGTGAAACCTTGAGCCCGGGATTGACAGTCGTGGGCTTGGTCCTTCGGGGTTTCATACGCTCTGGCTGTGGTTAGACCAGGAAGGTCGGTGTGAGTTACACTTTAGTTGAACTCGGGTCGGTAACTCTCTTTAATTACTAAGAGAATGATGGTAGATGAAACTCTCGTTATTTCAAACAGTGAATGTTAGGAAGGTAAGTAACTACCGGATCAATATACTGTCACATTTGGAATTTGAGAACAGGCGACGGGAAAACCTAAACAGTCTGAGTTGTGTCCACTAATGATTGAGGAACCTGATGACATATGCGACAGGCCATAGTATGCTCGCTTCCTAGTTTTTCATGTCAAACTGCGCCTCTTCAGTTCATGACGAAGTTGCGTGCCAAAAAGTAAGGGTGATATTATCGGTATTGATACGACCCATTGATTGGTATCGATATGACCCAAGGTTATTTTAAATAACCTAGTTATGTATAAATTTAAGTGGCTGAATGTGTCATGGTCATTAATATAGTCAATCTGACAGTTCAATGTTGGTCAGTGCTATGAAATTAGGGGAACCTTTCTGGTGGATCTTTTGAATTCCGAAGGGGCGTTGGCCGAAGCTTCATATTGGTCCCAAGCTTAGGAGCACCGTAGAATTAAGCCTTCACGGCAAGGGTCTACGTTAAACACATAGAGGATTTCTGTCCGCCAGCTTATTTTTTTACTCGGGTAGTTAGTACAAATTGGTATGTAAGTTTGTTTTGCTTCTTTTTTATAATACGATGAATAAATATTTAACCACTTTTATTATATAAATTTTATTATATTATATAAATTTATTATATATTTTTATTATATAAATTTTTAAGATTTATTAGAGACTAGATTTTTAGAGTTTGGCCGACATGTTAATATTTGTTGTTCTAGCAAGTTTTCTTACCAATTTTTGTCTAACCAATGTTGCTTTACTAAAAATATATTGCTGCAGCTATTTTGTTAGTTTCTAAGACAAAGTTTTCACAAAATTATTTAGAAAAATATTATTTTTTTGATACGAAGCTTTTTACGCCTCGTTTTGTGAAATCTCAAAAACGACACTTTTCCATATACCTTCTTCTTAGAATTGTTGTTGTTTTTACTTGTGTCTATTACAACAAGAGGATATAAAATTAAAAATATTTATTTGTAAGCAGTGCGAATCGAACTCGCACCATTTCGATCGACAGTTCTACACGCTACACGCTAACCACTAATCCAAATGCCTTTGGTACAAAAAGTGATTCATTCAATATTAAGTATTAACTGAAGCTATGTTGCAGTAGATGACAAGAATTTATTAAAAAGATTGTGCATTAGCTATCCTACATGTGAATGCGTAAAGCTATGTTGCAGCAGATCATAACAATCTATTAAAATTTTTGTGTATTCACTACCCAAACAACAAAAGTAGCAAGGTTCCATTAAGCAGGGCTCCATCACGTATGACGAGAATTGATTGATGATATCGTTTAAAAAGTTACGTGATGAGAGCTCTGGGTGAAAATTATCACAAGGTTCCAATTATTTTAGGTGAAGATTTTAATTGCAAATTCAGACATAGATGTTCACAGTCACTTGGTCCGGTGTCCTAGCGCCTGAAAATTTCAGGTATTTTTGGGATTTTTTAAAAAGTTAAAACATTGAACAACTATATTTAAACTTTTAAGGTAAATTGTAGCACTCATTCATCATAAAAAAAAATATTTTTTTAATTTAAAAAATCTTTCATCATGTTCAAAATGGCGCTCAATGAGACGATCTCAAAGAAAAGAGGCATGGGCTGAAAAACAAAAACCAGGAATATTATTAATCACTATGAGTGCAGCAATGGCTGGCACTAGAAAGAAGAAAAAACATTGAAAACTAGCTGATATACCTGGTGTTACTTGAGAGTAATTTATATAAACATTTTAATGCACAGTTCTCGATTAAATGTTTTTCAAACTTTGGAATTCTGAAAAACATGTTGGATTTTAAGTTTGAGACCACTATAAAAATATGAGTTAAACAATTAACCGTTCTTTTTTGACGAAGAAATAATTTTATCACTGTTTTTTCACAATCAAAAATTGTTTTTTAGTTTTTAACTGAATTTACTGGTAAAAATGTTACTTGCACTTCGCATATGAAAATCAAATTTGTTAAAAAAAGGAAAATGGACACCAATCTTCCAAAATTTTCTAGTAGTTTTTCCAGTTCGAAAATAACAATTGGTTTGTCTAAAATAAAAAGTAAAATAAACTGAGTCTGATAGTTAATTTCTTAAATCTTCAGAATTCCTATATTATGCGAAAAATACTACAGTCGTTTCGTAATATAAATTAGCAAAAAGGTGTAAGTTAAGAAAGCAGTCGCTTTTTAATTACCAATTGTAGTAAATGCAACAACCTGTTACAATATTATCGACGTAAACAATTAATCGACATAAATCCAGCTGAATAAACTGCAAGAACAGTGCAAGAAGTGCCATTATGTTTTTTGTTGCAAGTTTAGGCAGAGTGCGAAAAGAACTAAATTGACTAACAGTTACTGGCTTTTCTAAATTATTGGAACCGTGTTGGTAATGCAGAGCTTTCAAAAGGCGAGCAAAAATATAGACGTACTGATATAAGGAAGATATTTTAGGATAGAGATTTTAACACTAGATTTTGCGGGTGTTGATTACATACCTATTTTTACTGAAGTGAGCCAATTTGACTCAAACAAAAAAACTTAAGCTTTTTGCAAAAAAAAAACGGTTCCAACTAAATTGAAATAAAAGATTTATTATATAAAACTTCATTGAAAATATTTTTTACATATGAAGAGCTTATTGCAGAAACATGATAAGCCACAAAATAAAATGTTTCAAATAATCGCATTTGAATCTTCAAAAAAATGCATAAAATAGACGTTCCATGTAATCGTACTTTTAATACTTTTAATTATTTGTTATGGAAGCGCCTTCTAAAACATGCCCAAAAATTAACGAAGAAAGGATAATGGAAACCAATCATTTAAAAAAAAAATTTGGCCTATCATGTTCTTGCATAAAATTTATTTTCAAAAATTAAAAAAAAAGAAAATTTATAACAAAAATGATCTAATTTATACTAATTATATATAATCCTTAAACAATTTCTGTAATTTCCTCTTCGTTTTCTATGTTTGTTGATTTTAATGTTTTATAAAAGGACTGGTGTATTACTGGAATAAAGGGTAATAAAGATTTGACATTCTGGATTTTTTTTCACTTCTATTTTTACACATTTTCCGTTTTTTGGTATATTTACTACTATATAGTCTTGCTTTTCTTGATTAGTATTAAGTTATAGATAGGTTACAACTATCGGTGTTTTTTGCATTACCTGATGCAACAAAATTTAAATATCGAAATAGTTATCTGATTTAGGATAATTCGCAAAGGTTTTGATTTTAGATGCCACCACAGCAAACTTCTGAACTACAAAGCCATGATAAGGTACTAAAAATTTTAAAGTAAAAATTATTTCTGTAAAAACATGGTAAGCCATACAAATTTTAGAACACGTTTTTTTAGAAACAAACAAATAAAAATTTAGGCGGAAGCTAAATTTACTACGTTTCTGCTACCATTTCGTGCTGGTAATGCTCCTTTATGCAATCGATTCAATAAAACGGCTACCCTCTATAGGTTGTTTATAAGTGGTTTTATTTGCATTTAAAATTTATGGGTTAAATTCTGATCTCCGGGGTTTAAAATTAATTACATTGGCCAACATGTATGCAGGAAGTGTATCCACATATATAGATGACAACGATATGGTCACAATAAAAACAATTGTTGAGTTGATGAAACTCTAGATGGAGTTAAAAAAAGTGAAAAAAGATCCTGCTGGATTAAGCCATGGAGAATTGGCAGACATAAGAAAGGGATGATAAATTTATCAAAGGAGCTAAGATTCACTGATGATAAAGCATTTAAAATTTTTTTAAGAATATCTCACAAAGCCGGTTGGCTTTGAAATTCATTTATGAACATTTCAGTAATATTTCTACTCCAATTAATAGCCATAACCTTATCTCTTAGAATATTGTAAATTTTAACGATTTAAACGATATTACAAGATATATGTATATATAATAGGGCGGGTCAAATTCTGGCTCAGCGAAATTCGTAAAATACATGTAATTTCAAGACTTTTTCTCCACTACAGCATATACAAATTCTGAAAAAAAGCTGTGCGGACTTTCGTAAATAGATTCATATACATACATTCATACATTCATATTTTATAATTGAGAACAAAATCTATTTACGAAAGTCCGCACAGCTTTTTTTCAGAATTTGTATATGCTGTAGTGGAGAAAAAGTCTTGAAATTACATGTATTTTACGAATTTCGCTGAGCCAGACCTCCAAAAAATTCGTCCATACAAATTGACCCGCCCTAATATATAAACAGTTTATTTCTTAACTACGCGGCTGTAATGTATGACTAGCTTGATCAGTTATACCATCAGTAAATCTACTGCTCACATTTTCTCTTGACGATTGTCCTAAAATACAAGGGTGAAAGAGACAACTGCAGCTGTACATACAAGCACTAAAAATACTATATACAATGACGTGTTACTTTCATATATGCAATGGAATAGTTTATAAATGGAAAATATAGTTAAAAAAATTTATACATTTTTATAAATAACATCATATACACATTTTACGTTCATATTTTTAATTTTAAAAAATACACAATCACTAAAAAAACAATATATTAAATCATTAATATTACATTCACAACAATCACTAATAATATTCAGCTGTTCAGTTGAATCCATTTGCTGCAGCTAGCCGGGCTGCATTTTGCATGTTCGTTAAGTATTCTTCTTCTTTTTATAAATAAATACCATTCAAGCCATGTATAGCACTAGCAGCGTACAATTCAATACTAAACAACAAACATCGCATTACTGATGAATTCAAATAGTACATTTCCTACTGCAGTGCAGTTTTATTACTACTAAACGTAAAACATCAAGAAAATGCAACCGTTGTCCAAATTGTTTTCAGCTTTGGGCCGTGAACATTTTTGTCGGTTGCCTGGAAATTTTTTGATGAGTGAGAAGCTCTCTCAATTTCCAGTTTTTTCTTTTACCCGCGAAAACAACAACAAATTTGTCCGTGTTCGCTGTGTGTGGCATGCACCTTTTAAATGTGTGTTCATGAGTCCAGCCACTGAAGTTGTGTGGTGCGTCGTTGTGCCTCGTCTTCCGACAGAATGTGTTCGTTCGTGCCATACAACAAAACTAACCGACCTCACTGTGTTCATTACGAGAGAAAATGCGATGGAACCACCGAGCAGTGAATGCGGTGAGGAATGATCTGCAATATATTTTGTACAACCATCATTCAAGCAGCAGAGCTGAGAATTCATGAATACATTTATTAATTCAAATGATTGCAATACAAATGTGTGGTTCGAGAAATGTGTGTGGTAAGAAAACATGCATATTGTATGGCATTTAATGTTGTTGAAAGCAAAATTTAAGGTGACATTTATTTAATAATTGTTTTGTATTATGTAGGCAAGTTTCACAGCTATAAATTTTTATCCGAATTTTGGTTTTTGTAATTTATTGTAAAAATTGCTAAAGATTTTTTTAAAAATAGTAAAGTTACCCAAGATGTCGTTTTTTAAATTTATTTTTAGATTGTTTTCGTAAAAAACCCAAACTAAAAATTAACAAAATTTTACATAACTAGGAAAAAGTTTTTTACGATCATGTTATTTAACGTAATCGCATATTTTTTTGTATTTGTATAAAGTGTTAGTGCAGGAAATATTTCAACAACATTTCATTGCAATTTTTTCAAATCAGAATTTTTACGATTTTCTTTTAATGCATCAAGAAAATGAAATTTTGTTCGTAAAGTAAAATATCACAACTCTTGTGCTTTTTTATCCCATTTTTATGTTTTAACGCGCATTTTAGTTACGAAATGAGTGTAACTAATACACACTTGCATTATTATTATTTGCTTCGATGATGCAAAAAATTTTAAAATCAAAATTAAAACTACGTTATTAGGTTTGTTTTAATTCATATAATTGATAATTCAATAATATTATCGCCAAAGTTTTCTCCATAGTAATGCTCAAATCAAGTTGATGACGTTGCTTTGTTTGGTGGGATTTAATTTAAAAAATAAAAGATATTTAAATTTTTTTTCAATAAATACATTTAATGGTCCATTATCATAAACAAAATAAAAGTCGACTCTAAATTTAGTATAAGTATTTTTGACAATTTTTTAATACAATATGTTGTCAAAAATCTTACACTAAATTTAGAGTCGACTTTTATTTTGTTTATGATAATGGGCCATTAAATGTATTTTTTAAAAAAAAATTTAAATATCTCTTATCTCTTAATGTATATATATTTATTTATATATATTTATAAAAGCATCATATGAATTAAAAAAAACATTTAAAATAACTCTAAAGTTCTAAAATATGAAGCGTCTGCCCATGCATTTTCATGCAAGATTTCATTCAATGTTCTTGAGTTCTTTCTATAATTCAAATCATTTGAATGCAACCACCACACCCATCCCTCGGGCACTAACAGGCCTCACCCATGCCTTAGTTTTTCAGTACAACCTTCACTCATTCCACACAAGCAATGAACAATGTGTAGTGGGCTCTGCTGAGTGCGATCCATGGAAGATGCGAGAACAGTGAGAACAGTGAGAACAAGGAATTCGCTATTCTCATTCTCAATGAACTTCATCCCTCTTTTTCATGAACTCATTGCGTTTCATAGCGAAAGAATTGAATGACGCTATGACGCAAATTTCAGAGAGTGTCTCTTTGGTAGCTTTTTATGCATTCATGCAGATGTCTATTCCAAACTATTTTCCTATATGCAAAACATGATAAGCCACCACAAATTTGAAAGTAAAAATTATTTGCGTAAAAACGTAAGCCACGTAAATTAAAATAAATATTGCTCAACGTTTTTATGTATATTTTCTTTAGTGGTTAATAAGAAATCTTCGTCTATCATACTGTCATCACTTTAGTCAACAAAATCTTAAATTTTGATATAACTCGCAGTTAAATTCACAGTTTCTATTTGAAGGGGAATTTTTTGCATGTGTGTTTATCGAGTTTTTGAGTGTTTTTTGGCTTATCGAGTTTTTGAGTGGAAAATTTAATAAAATATTTAATTGCAAAAAGATACTTATAAGTATATAAGTTCGCAATTTATTGAAAATAAACCCTAATCTTTTCAGCAGGTGTTGCTGTGGTACAATGTACTAGAAATAACACAAAAAACCAGTTTTTGATATTATGTGGCTTATCATGTTTCTGCTATATGCCCTTCATATAAACTCTGTTTTTTAAATACATTTTAAGCAAACATTTTTATTGCATTTAACACAAAAGCTCTTACATCTATTTCTTTTGCATAATGCTTGAACTTGACAATTCTTCCGTACGTCAACAGCATAAATTTTCGACATGGGAACGGAAGTGTTCTCTACATGAATGTTCAAAATCAGCTTTCTTTAGAATTCTGAGAAGAAGTTTATTTATGTAAGCCATAAGTTTCATTTATGAGTCAATTTGGCTCATAGCCCTAAAAATAGGTATACCTCATTTGAATATGCGAAATGAGGGGGTCGTCGGAGGGGAGTGACCTATATTTACCTACAGTGGTGGCCATATAATTAGAAACGATGTCTTATTGGAAATAAAACCGATGTGGAACATCTTTTAAGACCTAGACTGTAAATTATAAGTACTGTTATTCAACGAGTAGACAATCAATAATGTTGTCGATGCAAAACACGTGGAGTTCAAAGTTTGCTTAGTAAAAAAAATAAGATTATTTTACAAGTAGTTGCTTTTGGCTGGCCATGTAATTAGAAACGTGCAGTTGTTGTTTTAATTTCTGAACTTATCTTATTATTAGTGACAAAGTGAGTGTAATTTGAAAATCAGTAGATTAAATGCTAATAATTTTGATATATTCTAGCTTCTAAAATGGGCAAGAACAAGTCATGTACTCCAAAAATGAGGGAGTTGATTGTGCAGTGTTATCAGAATGAAAAGCTGTCAATGTCGGCAATTGCACAAAAGTTTGCGTGCTCCAAAAAAATGGTATTTGGTGCAATTCACTTGTACAATAAGACAAAGGAGTTTGAAAACCCAGCCAGGAAGCCTAGGGAACGAAAGACCACTCCAGCAGAAGATAGAAGTATTTGTAGGGTCAGTAAGAGGAATCCATTCTTGTCTTCGCGGGAAATAAAGGCTGCAATTGGACAGCAAATAAACGCAGAAATATCCACACGGACAATAAGAAGGCGCTTACAAGAATCGGGACTTCGTGGGTGCATTGTACAAAAAAAACCGCATGTGTCAAAAAAAAAATATTAAAAAGCGGTTGATGTTTGCAAGGGAAATGCTTAAAAAAGATCCACGTTACTGGAATAGAGTTGTCTGGAGTGATGAATCCAAGTTTAACTTGTTTCAATCTGACGGAAAAACGTATGTGAGACGTCCTCCAAACAAAGCCTTAGACCCCAGGTACACTGTGAAAACGGTGAAGCACGGAGGCGGGTCTATTATGGTCTGGGGTGCATTTTCTTGGCGTGATGTGGGTCCAATTGTTCGAATTCAGGGAATAATGGATCAACATCAATATAAAAGCATTTTGGAAAATGTAATGGAACCATATTCCTTTGAAAATACGCCCGTCCATTACATTTTCCAGCATGACAATGACCCAAAGCACACTTCAAGGTTAGTGAAGTGTTGGGTTTCGGATCAAAATATTGATGTTCTGGACTGGCCAGCTCAAAGTCCTGATCTCAACCCAATTGAGAACTTATGGGCAATTGTAAAAAGAGATCTCAAGGACAAAAATCCACGAAATAATTATGAATTGTTTCAGTTGGTGCAGCAAAGCTGGGATAATATATCGCTCCAAATATGCCAACGTTTAATACAAAGTTTACCGAAAAGACTGGTGAATGTTGGCAAAAATAAGGGTTATCCAACAAAATATTAAAGGATATGTCTATTTTGTTTAACTTTGCGAAGATATTTTTCAGTTGTATGTAAATATTTTTTGTTGTTTCTAATTATGTGACCAACTTGAAATTGCTGTTTTTTTGAGTTTAGTTAATTCTCTTAAAAATGTTATTCATGCTGAATTTTTTTTATTTTCAACTCAATGCTGATATGTGTCTTTACTATTTTAAGTTCATAGTTTGAATATGGTGAACTTAGTTTGTAAAATATAATACCAAATACATATGCTGAAAAGCCGTTTCTAATTATAAGGCCACCACTGTATATTTCATTACGTAACTAAAAACCAACACATTTATATTTCAGTTTTATATATATATATATCAATAAAATTTAAAACGAGTTAAATTGGCTCAGTCCGTAAATCTAGTGTTAATATAGCTGGATGAAAAAATAGATTTTTAGCCATAACTTTTAATTGGAAAGAGATATAGGGGTAATTTTTTCACATAAATTATTTTTGAGACTTGACTTTTTGTAGAAATATAAAAACATTTTGGAAAAAATAAATTTCGCGAAAAAAATCAACATTTTTATGACCAAAACAGTTAAATAATTTTTGCGCCTAACTGGAAGAATTTTTGCAAATAAATGCCATGTCATATGAAAGGTAGCCAGATGTGCAATTTTTAAATAATTTCATTTGTACAACAAAAACAATTTTTTGAGTCATTTTTTGAGTAAAAAGACAATATTTTGGACATTTTAGACATAATCATAAAACATATATACACTGACTTAACCGGACTTAGCCGAACTGTACCGGGCTATTTTTATGAAGTACTTTTATTGAATTTTTGTACAAAAAAAAATTTGAATGAAATATATTAATGGACAGCGGAGATATTTGTATCGAAAGACCAAGCATTGATTTCCATGTTGTTTTTTTCTCATTCAAAATTGTCAAAATAACAGAATTTGTTAAATTAAATACACAAAAAACTCCGATGGTAAAAGTATTATAATAACAAAATTACCGTTAGTTGAAAAATTTCGGAGGGGGCGTGGCAAAAACTAAGTATGTAACATTTTAAGTTAGGATGCACTTAATATGTATACCTAGTTTGAGCGAAATCCGTTGAGCCGTTTAGATTTGTATAAAGGCCAAACAAACAAACAGAAAATGCTTTTTTTTGCTATAGATTGAATGAATGACGCGCTTTTGAAATTTCAGTTCTGAAAACAGCTTGTTTTTTAACCGGTTATTAAGTGTAAAACTTTAATTCTAGTTCTAGCTATAGCCACTGATGTTGTGAATAACGTATTTAAATTTCAGATGATTCGGCTGAATAGTTTTTGTTTTTTCTAAAACACCATGCCGAAAAATTAGTTTCGAGATAAATGAGTATAAAGAGAATGAATGTAGACGAAACATTGTGGCTCGATACCTACTAAAACGGCTGTAAAAGTGAAAATAACTATACTTTTGATATATAAAAAAAAATCAATTTCATAATTCTATTTCTTAAACCATAGCAGAATTACACAGATAGTGTTTACAGTTTTTATGGAAAACATAAGCTGCCAAAAAATTTACCCAAAAAGAGAGCGCTTTCGATCGACCATTGTCAATAAGTGAAATCATAACCAATGCTAAATATGTTGAAGTGAAAAATAGAACCTCAGCAGCTACAGATGCGTATGTTCCAAATAAAATAAATATGTTTTGTGCCATTATATATTTTTTAAATTGTATCTTATTTTACGGCGAGTTTGTGTGACTTAGCTTAAGCAGGCAGCTGTGCAGCTATAGTGGAGAAAGCGGTGGATTATTTGTCAAAGAATGATGATGAAGAATATGAACCAACAGATGAAAAGCTAGAAAGTTTCTACACAATGCTCAAAAATGGAACCATACCAGAGCTGCAGTGGCAGTGTCTGTGGTGCTCTGTTACATCACCACATAGAGTAAATCTCTACAGCCTATTTTACCTTTTCGTTACATTGAGACTTACCTTTTGTTACATTAATACTTACCATTTTGTTACATTGTACTTACCTTTAGTTACATTAATACTTACCTCTCCTGTAGTTGATTTTTATCTTAACTTGCATTCCACTTACCTTGATTTATCATTAATAACGTATTATATCTTTTTAGCAATTATTGAAAATACTAACACTTGTCTATAAAACACTTGTTATAAAAAAACATTTTGAATTGTATTCAGTTATTATATTTTACAACATGCAAAAACAATAGAGTTCAGCTACTACAGCTTTTTCACACTTTCTCCGCAATAGATCATTTTAAGAACCAATCCAATATCATTGAAATAACTCAAAGATATCGATAAAAGTGGTCCAATAAAAAACCAAAAGGGAGAAAAATTTACCCACCATAATATGGGTTGGGCTCAGGGACAACACAAGACATAACAACTAACCATGCGTTTACATATATCTAATCATACATTAGTTTTCAATCTACTTTTGAGTTGACCTTTCGACAAGTTAACATCAAACACGTTACAGTTGTTAACAAAGGTACTCATGCGATTTAATGGAGCAGTTAACATATAATTTGTTCTACTAAATGGTAAATAAATCAAGTTATTAGAGTTTCTGCTGCTTCTACGGTTAGTGCTAAAATTTATAAAAGAAAGAAGCTCTGGAGAGTCGAATACACCAGTTATGAGTTGGTGTAAGAAGACGATATCAGCAGATTTTCTTCTCTCACTTAAAGATTGCATCTTTAATAATTTTAAACGATCCTCATATAGAGGAAGGTTAAATGTGTCAGTTCCACTCAAGCCTCTTAGAGCAAACCGAACAAAACGTTTTTGAATTCTTTCTATACGATCAACATGCACATTGTAATGTGGGGACCATACTTAACTTGCGTACTCCAAGTGAGAACGCACGATTGAATAATACAGAGTTGAAGTTGTTATTAAGCTATCAAACTCTTTGGCCCACCGTTTTATAAAACCAAGCATAGAAGACGCTTTTTTACAAATTCTATCAATATGCGTGTTAAACGACAATTTAGAATCCATGCATATACCAAGGTCTTTGACGGTAGTTACACGACTTAAAGCAGTATCTTTAATTTTGTAATCAAAAATAAAATTGTTCCTTTTACGCGAAAAGGTCATAGTTTGGCATTTATCTGGATTTAAAAACATGTTATTTTTAGAACACCAAACCTCAAAGGAGTTCAAGTCTGACTGGAGCAGGTCTGAATTGTCATTAGAATCAATTGCTCTGTATATTTTCATATCATCTGCATAAATAAGCAAATGGGAGTGTTTAATGGCGTGGGTAACATCATTAATTGCCAAAATAAACAGAAGTGGGCCCAGGTGGCTTCCTTGAGGAACACCCGATTCTGCAACAAATTCAGAAGACAACACGCCTCGGAACCGTATTTGATAAGATCGCTCCATCAAATACGATTTGATCCAGTTTACAAAATATTGTGGAAATCCCATTAATTTAAGTTTAAATAAAATTAGATTATGTGGTAATTTATCAAAAGCTTTGCTAAAATCAGTGTAAATACAATCGACCTGGCTACCAGAATCAATAGATTTTAAGCAGAATGTAGTGAAATCAAGGAGATTAGACACAGTGGTTCTGCCAGTAACAAAACCATGCTGACGAGTTGTCATGACTTGCCAAACAGTGAATTTTCACTCGATCGTACACTATTCGCTCAAAAAGTTTAGGAATCGAAGACAATTTAGCGATAGGCCTATAATTAGTGACGTCGTTCCTGCAACCTTTTTTGTAAATAGGACTGATATAAGATTTTTTCCAAAAAAGAGGAAAATTACTTTCATTAATTGATTTATTAAAAAGTAACGAGAGAGGCTGACACAAAACGGAGCCGCATTGTTTTAACACTGCGGCAGGAATTCCATCTGGTCCAGCGCTAAAATCCTCATCGATTGATTCAATATACTTAAAAATATCCTCTGAGGTAAAAGATATATGCCCCAAAGAAACTCTGGTTGCGTTGTTCATATAATCAAAATACGCTAAATCAGGATTAAAAGAATCTGAACAGAATGATTCTTTAAAAAGATTGGCAAATAAGCCACAAATAATGGTGGAATCGTCAGTAAATCCATCCTGAAATTTGAAAGAAGAATGAAATCCATCAGTCTTCTTCTTAACATTAATAAATCCCCAAAATTTTCTTGGATCAGACAAAATACTCAGCTTCATATTATCCAAATACTCATTATATAATGCAGCTGAGCAATTCTCAAATTCCAGAAACAAACGTTTGTATGCTTCTAGGTCATTTGAGTCAAAACTACAAACATATTTCTTCCATGCCCTATTCCTATTGTTGCGAAGAGTCTTTAAATCCTTTGTGTACCAAGGGTACGCAGAATTTTTCGCAAATTTGAGACTATATGGTACAGACTGAGAAAACATGGCAAAGAGCTCCGTATAGAAATAATTTATTGAACTGTTAAGATTATTATTATTTATGTATTCTGTAATTATATTTAATTTACTATAAAGTAAATGATTCAAACCCAAAAAGTCAGCTTTTTTGAAATTGAATTCATAAACTGTGTCAACAGAGCTTGAATTTACCATATCTTTACCTATCGGATTTATACCAAATACTCAAAGGTGGATGGTAATTATCAATAGTAGTCAAAGCATGAAGTGCCTTCTGAATAATGACATTGTTACTGTCTGTAGTTAAGACTAGGTCAAGCAGCCTTTCCAGACTATTATAAATACAACTAACTTGTTGTAAGTCAGAACATATATTGTCAACAAATATATGTTCTTGGCGTGTCTTCGAATTAGATGCACAAAAATGTGTTTCATCGTCAGAAGAATGCCATTTTAAGTCAGGCAAATTAAAATCGCCCAACAATAAAATGTCGTCATTAACGTCAAGTAAATTTAATATAAATTCTATGCAATCCGCAAGGCTTGCATAGACCACTACACTGCTCTTTGGAGGAACGTATGCATTAATAACATATACATTAGAATTGCAATGTACAACCTTAACGCATATAAGTTCGATATTAGCAGAGCAGGGAATATCAATAAAGGAACTAACACAGGAGTTCCTTACAGCTAATAGGACACCACCACCAACTGCAGAATTATTGTCAGCGTGTCTGTCCTTCCTATATACTTGAAAACTATTGTCAAACAGTTCTAAGTCAGTAATTCCTCCGTTCAACCAAGTTGCAGTTAACGCGATAATATCTTCAGAAAAATTCTGAGTTGACAAAAAAATGTCGCGCGTCTTTGAACGCAATCCCCTTACATTTTGATAGTAAAGGAAAAGCCTATTTAGTTTTTTTGGGTCTGACTGGTGATATTATTCGTCCTTCTAGACCTGTGTTTAGGCTTAAACTCAGAAACAAAGATATTATCAGCCCACAGATTAGCGCTCAGAACAGTTGCAAACTCTTCAGCAGCTACTGTGAGAATAAATGATGCGTTAGACGGTTTATTGCCAATTTTCTTGCATGAGCAGAAAGCAGCCTGACTTACTAATTGGTTGTGTTTAACAAACGTCAATACATTTTCACTTGTTGTGTCGGGCTGAAGACGTGAAATGAAAATCTTTTTTTTTTCTCGACAAAGCTCTTAAATTTAATGAACTATTGCGCTCATTAGTTATGTCATTTCTAGCCGGGGGAGAAACAGATGGAGAAGATGGAGTAATAACTATATTATCTATTCTCACTGTTCTCACGTAAACACTTGTTTAGCCGAGATCTGCTTCGTTTCTAAAGTGGCTGGAAGCGTCATGCGCCGCTTATTACTTTTATTTTTGGAATTATTTCTCTTTTTCTTCGAAATATTTAGGTCTTTTTTAGATAAAACTATTTGAGTCTCAGAAGAAGAGGCTGGAAGAGTCTGAGACAATGCCGTCGAAATATTTACCGATGAAGACTTTTCATCATAAATGCTAGTACTGGGTGAGGTGCTTACTTCATTAAAAAATGTAACAATTTCTTTAAAATTGTTATTTAAAGCGTTAAGACTATCACCGAAAAGCTTAATTTTTGAGAAAAACTCATCTGGTGAAAGAACCCTACACGAAGCACAACACCAGCGAAGACCTGATCGTGGTGAGATTAAATCATCAAGACACGACTTAGAGATCCCAGCACATGATGTATGGAACAAACGCCCACATGGGCCAGAACAACTGAACATACGGTTCAGAATGTTTTGACTTTTGCAAAGCTCGTCTAAAGAACAAGCAGCAAAATTTTCTACGGAAAAATATTCCATAGCGAATAAACAAAATTCAATAATTTTATGTGAGCAAAAATAATGTCCACTAAGTGCTAATGGGTTAATATAATATGTTGCAGTTTAAAAGCAACTGCAACAGTTCTCTGTGCTTAGTTTATGCAAATAAACAAACAACGCACAAAGAGGAACGCAAAAAGTATATAAGCAGCAGCTCATCTATCAAACTATAAACGACAATTAAAACAACACATGTATGTACTACAATAAAACATTAAAAAATTCAACCACACAGCATGAAAACACTATAGGTCACCTTAAAAACAATTTTCAATCACAAATAAATAAAAATACAGCACATACCGAAATTAAACAATCACTGGTATAACACAAATTACAATAGAAAAAACAACACAAGACAAACGACTGTCACCGGCCAAAAGACGAGATCAACTGAAATTTTCATTTTGAAAATTTCAGTAATAAAAAATTGTTCAAAGAAAATTGTTGTCGAATAAAAAGTTATAAAATAAAATAAAAATTGGCTTTAAAATAAAAATTAATTTTAAATGAAAATCATAAGCCTTCGCACCAAAACTGGCGATCCTGCCAGGAGCCGAATTAATATCAGCAATTTTCATTAAACTACAACAACGTTGAATCGAACGTCGAAGTGACTAGCGAAGACGATCCACGTAAAAAGAAGCAGTGCAACATCTGCATTCACAAACCATCCGTTTCACTGGCGTCTACCAACACACGCCCACGCACCGCAACATAACGTAACCAACGATCCTGCATCACTAATTAAGGCGCTCCTACGGCCGAACCGCTACCAACAATAATAACATCAGCAACAAACCGCCGCAAATACCACAGTGCTGACACACACTCACCAATGTTAACACAACGAATTGCACCCCAACATCTGCGCTACAACAAAATAGATAGTCAACAAATGCCATGCCAACAACTCGGTTAGCTCCCAGCAGCACGAAGAAAAACGAAAATTATTACAAATCAAATTAAACAAAAGCAGCAACAACTGGCGATTCCACCTACGATCCTACAAATTGGCAAAACGCTTATAACAACAACAACAACAACAACAATAGCAGTAACCATATCAACAGCCAGCAACGCTCCAACAACAACCAAAACGCAGCACACACGGTCACTGCGTACAACAACGGCAGCGACGTCAACGCCAACAGCGGCGCTAATAGCAGCAGCGACGTCAACAGCAGCAACACCAACAATTTTAAATTTATCATGCAGAGCCACAACTGAAAATCTATCGGTCACTGCTAAACAACAGCAGCGATAACAACAACATCAACAATAAGAACAACAACAACAGCAACATTTGCAACAGCAACAATAATAACGTCGGCAGCAACAACAATTTTTTTACATGAAATTTTATATTTTGTAAAAATCTATATTTATTTTTGTTGACATTTATAAAATATTTTTTTCAGGCTGCGTATCACTTTAGATCATCACGAGGCACACAACGTAGCTTCTAAAACGAACTTTAGACGATAGGGTCGTAAGAAACCTATCGTCTCACTTTCGTAGGCACTACACTACACTAGGGACGTAGGTACACTAAAAAAAAAAGGAAAGACTTAGAATTTTCAAAATTAAAAAAAAAAAATTAGAAGCAAATCTAGAGGGAAGAATGCTACGAACACCCCCACACACACACCCCTTACTCCACTCCCACCCCTTACTCCACACACCGGAGAGGGAGATAACACACCATTCATAGACTTTGAGACTAACCCTCTCACACCACCAACACAAATACACACGGTTGCGGTAAAATTACCTACATTCTGGACGAGTTGCCCAGACGCTTGGTTCGCACATGCGGAAATACAATTCCAAGCGAAAGGAATCACAGTTGATAAGACTAAATACGAATACTTGGTAACCTCGTTACCACAAGAAGTCATAGTCACTGTGCTAGACTTTATCCAAAAACCGCCAACACAAAACACATACGAAGGGCTTAAAAAGACATTGCTCGATAGATTTTCACTGAGCGAAAACAAGCGATTAGATAAAATCCTTTCGGATTCTGAGATGGGTGACCAAAGGCCATCTCAGTTCTATCGGTCACTTCTTCTACTAGCTGGATCAACAGTTAGTGGCGATTTTATTTACAAATTATGGTTACGCAAGTTGCCAAAAATATCGCCTTGACCGGGTCCGGACACAGAGAACTAGAGGTACTCTTAAAACTAGCAGACGATTTATGGGAAGTCATGACTGGTAGTTAAATTTCTACCATGTCTAAGAAGCCAGCTTCCGGCTCAGAAGAAGTAATGGCGATTACCCAACGATTCGCGGAGACCACGTCCAAAATTTTAGAAAACTTTAATAAGTTGACACTGGAAGTACAAGAACTGAGAAGTGAACATTCTCGATCACAAAGCTCAAACTTCCAAAGGTACTCCAGACGTCGTTCATCTAGAAGAGAAGTGTCACAACAAAGACCGACCAACTGGGTTTGTAGGTACCACTACAAATTTGGCAGAGCGGCCAGACGATGCGAACAACCATGCGAGTATGTTCAAATGGCATCCACACCAAACCACAATACACCAAACACGTTAAACTAAGAAACACGGCTAATGATGCCGTTGCAATGATGGGAGTTCTATAACATTAACACGCCGTTTATTCATATTTGACAAGGACAATAACTTAAATTTCTTAATCGACAGTGGCGCTGAAGTTTCCGTATTGCCATTCTCCAAATTCAAAATTTATAAAAAATCTGATTTGACACTTCAAGCTGCTAATGGCACAGCAATATCGACTTACGGAAAAAAATTGTTAAACGTAAACTTAAAACTCAGACGAGAATTTCCTTTCACTTTCATATTAGCAGATATCACAAGACCTATCATTGGCGCAGACTTTCTTACCAAATATGGACTTCTAATAGATCTAAAACACAGAAAACTCATTGACCCCCTTACAAAATTATCCGTCAACGCAATTTCGAGGTATTCTGAAACACAATTACCAAAACTATTTACACTCGACGATAAATACACACAGTTACTCAAACAATTCCCTTCACTCTTCACAGAACCAGATTATATGCACCAATCAAACACAAAATAGTACACCACATAGTTACAGAAGGACAGTTACCGTTTACACGACCACGACGTTTAGACCTATCAAAATTAAAAATCGCAAAACAAGAATTCGACTTTCTAGTCAAGTCAGGAATTTGTAGACCGTCCGATTCGAAAACCTCTTCTCCACTACACCTTGTAGCCAAACGCGAACCAAATGACTGGAGACCATGTGGCGACTACAGACGACTGAACGCTTTTACTGTACCTGACCGTTACCCTTTACCACATATACACGACTTTTCCATCAACTTACACAACACAAACTTTTATTCAAAAATTGACCTGGTCAGAGCCTATCACCAGATACCGATGGTTCCTAGCGACATCCACAAAACAGCCATAGCAACACCTTTCGGAATGTTCGAATTTCTCCGAATGCCTTTCGGCTTGAGAAATTCAGCACAGACATTCCAAAGATTTATACATGAAGTCTTACAGGGACTAGATTTCATTTTTGTTAATCTAGACGACATACTTATAGCTAGCGAGAACGAAATAGAACACACAAAACACTTAACACAAGTTTTCCAAAGACTTTCAGAATACGGCTTAAACATTAAATCTAACAAATGCACTTTCGGAGCATCAGACATAAACTTCCACAGTTATAACATTTCTAAACAAGGTATCCGACCTTCAGAAGAACGTACACAGTGCATACGAGACTACCCACAACCCACCACAGTCAAACAAATGCAAAAATTCATAGGCATGACAAATTACTACCACCGTTGTATCCCAAAACTCGCACACATGCTAGGCCCAATTTATGACATGGTCACCGTAGCATCAAAAACAAAAAACAAACAGTTACACTGGACAGAGAACACACTACAGGCATTTACAACAATCAAAGATAGTTTTGCAAAGGAAACACTACTCAATCACATCAGTAGTAATGCAAAATTATCGATTGCCGTAAACGCATCAAACACAGCCATTGGTGGCATTTTACAACAACAGAATAACGGTACACTAGAACCATTAGCCTTTTTCTCAAAAAAGTTATCAAAGTCAGAAACGAAATACAGTACATTCGACAGAGAATTACTAGCCATATAAAGGGTGTTTTTTTTAGAGGTATAGAACTTCGAATTGAAATAAAACACAAGAAAATCGTCTTAATGTCCATCAATTTGGCTTTATTGGAAGGATAATTTTATGCCATTAATGTTTAAATATGATTTCGGGCATGTGGCCAATTCTACAGGTCCAATTTTCAACCACTTTTTCGAGCATATGGGGCCGTATGTCGGCAATAACGCCACGAATGTTGGCTTCCAAGTCCCCTAACGTTTCTGGTTTGTTGGCGTAGACGAGCGACTTCACATATCCCCAAAGAAAATAATCCAATGGTGTCAAATCACACGATCTTGGTGGCCAATTGACAGGTCCATTCCGCGAAATTATGCGCTCATCGAATGTTTCCTTCAATAAATCGATTGTGACGTGCGCTGTGTGGCATGTAGCGCCGTCTTGTTGGAACCACAACATTCATGCCATCCAATTCGGGAACAAAATAGTCGGTTATCATGGCTCTATACCGGTCTCCATTAACGGTAACTGACTCTCCAGCATTATTTCGGAAGAAGTATGGCCCAATGACTCCACCAGCCCATAGAGCACACCAAACAGTCAGTTTTTGTGGATGTAATGGCGTCTCAAGGGTCTCATGTGGATTCTCTTCACTCTAAATGCGGCAATTTTGCTTGTTGACGTAGCCATTCAACCAAAAATGAGCCTCATCACTGAACAAAATTTTCCGATGAAAATCAGCATCGAGATCAATCTCATTTTCGGCCCATACACCAAAATCACGACGCATTGCATGGTCTCGCGGCTTTAATTCTTGCACAAGCTGGATCTTGTAAGGTCGCAAGCCAAGATCTTTGCGCAAAATCTTCCATAAAGTTGATGGACAAAGCTCCAATTGCTGTACACGGTGGCGAATCGATTCATTCGGGTCCTCTTCAACATTTTGGTCTACAACGGCAATTGTTTCTTCGGTGCGCACTGTTCGACGTCTCTGCGGATGCGTATTATCACATAGAGTAAACGTAGTGCGAAAACGACCCATGGTTAACCGAATTATTTGCTCTGATGGACGATTATGTCGACCATAAAATGAACGGAGCTTGCGGTAAACTTCGCGAACTGAACCATTATTTTCGAAATAAATTTGCACGATTTGCAAGCGTTGTTCTTTTGTCAACATGTTCATGATGAAATGGCAAACCAAACTGAACATAAATGACATTAGAGTTGCCAGATTTGACCACAAAATGCCAGTTTTATCTCTATTCGAAAAACAAACCTCTAAAAAAACACCCTTTACTTAAACATCAAACACTTTAAGGCCCAGTTATAATAGACGTAACGTAATGTAGTGAAATGTCACTGCAGCAGTGTGTTCTGTCACTTACTGTTTCAATCAATACTTTTCTTATACAAGTGATTATAATAGAAGTAACGTAATGTAACGGGACGTAAAGATCCGTTGGATTTCGATTTCTACTTTACTTTACATTACATCTTGTCAAAAACATCTGACACTTGAGGCCGAAAGCTTAAATAATTTCGCGCTTTTTATAATTTTAATTTGTTCGCAATTTGTTCAGCTTACGATTATTTAATTTTATTTAGTTTCGAATGCGTTTAGTTAATTATTCGGCACTTTGTTAACGCTATGGATGACAAAAAGTTAATTGAGCTGGTAAGGGAACGTGCAATTTTGTATGATAAGCAGCAGCCTGGCTACAAGTTGCCTCAATTAAAATCCAGTGCATGGCGAGAAATATCTGGAATTATGAATACAAATGGTTAGTATCAGTTATATTAAGCAAATAAAATGTAACATAAACTTGTCCACAGTCGAAGACTGCTGCAAAAGGTCGACCACATTAAGAGACCGCTTTTCCAAAGAGTGTCGACGGATGGATGCACCATCGGGAAGTGGCGCTTGCGTGTTGGAGCCATGGCCCTTATATAACTCGCTTCTATTCTTAAAAAGGCATGTAAAACCAAGAAAGTAAGTGACTTAAATGCTTATACTGCTCTTATATAAAAAAACTTTTGCAAACACCGTTCTATTTTGGATTGCGCGTTTATAGTTGCAAAATACATAAATTTATAATTCAACTCTCCTATGATTTGTGGATAAGATCAAATTGAACACAATGTTCTTAACTAACGCGCTTCTGTCCAAAACTTCCTTCATTGGTTCCCTGTTAAGCAGATGCAGACCTGCCACAGCTGTTGTGCGTAAATTTGGTGCCCTGGAAGTTGTGCGTGTCATATCAACAAAATGGGAAACCGTAGATCCCATTTTAAAAAGGCAACTTCAAGGTGAATACAAAAAGAACCAGCAACAGTATGTGGAGATTCGCACAAAGTACGATTCTAAAAGTACTGACGACCAGCGCTCTGAAATAAAGCAATTACAAGTCAAGGCTGAGGCCCGCAAGGACAGCAAGTTTATGCGCAAACGTATCAAATTATCGGGACGTCCGAAAAGACCTTCCTAAGTTTTTGTGCGCTTCATAAGCCAGAAACGTCATTCGACGCCGCAGTTGCCGCAACAGAGCTATCGTGATTGGCATAAAAAATGCGCAGACAAATGGGCAAGCATCTCTAAGGAAGAGAAGGAGGTGTTCTTAAAAGACTCACGTGCAGTTTTTAAAAATACAACAATATATCGCGGTATGGAAGGAAAAAAATTATTCCTGCAACAAGAACAATTCACAGACGTTATTAATTAATTATTATTTATTACGTAAATCATAATGATTACATGTTTCATAAAACTTTTAAACTTGTGCTACTATTTCATAAACAATCATATTGAGGCATGTTCGGCATTCCACTTTCGAGTGGAAGTAAGATTAAATCATAATTAAATTCGATATATGGTGTTATGCATATAACTTCTTCCATTTTGTATTTTATTTAATTTATTAATATAATTAATTGTATTAACAAAAAAAGTTATATCTATATATATAACCAAAAAACGAATTTATTTTCACTTCCACTCGGAAGTGGAATGTAGAACAGCTGTTATTATTTGGAAATTCTTTGTTTAATTATTTCATAAACATTAACTAACTAATATTAACTTAAGCTAATCAATTTTTTCATTATTTTTATTCATGTGTATGATGCCTATAGACTCCAAAACTACTGGTTTCATGTAGTAGATGGTTTAAGAAAAATATTTTGTAACAACCCCTCTTACCGCCCCCAAATCAATAAAAATGCTATAAATCATGTAAAAAATGGAATCTGTAGTTCCGTTGCGTCACATTGCTATATTTAAAAGAATTGTACAAAAATTATCGTTATTTTCGGTCCCTGTTTTATATATATTAAATCGTATGGAACAATTGAAGAATACTGAAACTCGAATTTTTTAATGCTGTTTTTTTAATTATGTGTATTCCAAACCCGGAAAAATTTCAGGCCGCTCGCAAGTCCTTTAGAAGTTATAGGGGTCCTAAATTGTAAAAATTGGCCTGAAAAAGTAGTGATTTTTTTATTTTCTTACAAAACTAATTATTATGGGTATCAAAAGAAAGGATATGCTCTTACCTATTCAACGAGCCATCTATCTTAAAAATTGATGCATTGCTTTTGAAGATATAACAGTTTATTAATATATTTTGTTAAAGGGCGAACCATATAGTGTGCATAATATGTAAAATGTTATATCTTCAAAAGTAATGCATGGATTTTTATGATAAATAGCTCGGTGAATAGGTAGCATTCGCTTTATTTTGATACCCATTTAAGAAAATAAAAAAACACAATTTTTTCAGGCCAATTTTTACAATTTTGGAGCACTATAATTTCCGGAAATTTTTCCGGATTTGGACTAAGACGGTCTTAATGAAATCTACGTCTTGACGGTCTAAATAAAAAAATTTCAAATTTGAGTTTTCGCTATTCTTCAATTATGCCAATCATATACTTAAAACAAGCAATAACAGTTTAATAAATGTCATATTATAAATTATATTACTCTTTATATTATATATTGCAGAACACGATGCTCATTCAACATACTAAATTCCGAATCTACGAATATAATGGAAACACCAATCGAAAGTGTGTCTCCAACGCACGAAGTGGAATCACCAAACGATGTCTCACCAATGCAGACTAAGAGAATACGAAATCATAAGAATGAAATGCATACTCAATTTTCTGAGGCTGTTAATACATTTAAACAGTTCTGCAGTACACGTTCGGATGCACCTAGTGGAAATGAAGAAATAACTTCATTCGCAAATGTTATAAAAACAAAACTTCAAAGATTTGAACAAGGCAATCTAAACGATGCAATGCTGAACTATTGCATATGTATGGAGCGTCATAAGTATCCAGCGTCCAAGCTTTTTTATACCCTAAACAAACCCATATCGCACCTTAACAACAAAAAGGGCATGACTCAAAATGTCCAAGTTGTTACTTTGGTTACGTCAAACTGTTCGTACATAAGCTGTGTAAATTTTGTAAATATTTTTTTTCTCCTCCAAAAAAGTTAAAATTTTGAGTTGTGTCCTTTTGTAGTTAGGGTGCGATATTTATGATTTTTATATCTTTGTTCCTTACTTTTTCTTAATTCAAAAATGATGAAAACTTTTGTGATGAAAAGATCTCATATTGAACCCTGAGTTCCTTACTTTTTCTTAATTCAAAAATGATGAAAACTTTTGTGATGAAAAGATCTCATATCGTTACCTTAATATGGAAAGGACCTGTCTTAATTTTTGTTACCTTATATAGCAGAAGGAAACACTTAATAAAAAATTAAGTTCTGCAGTTTAGATTGTTTTATACGCATTTTTTATTAAAAACTATGTTATTTAATGCTGTAAGAATTTTCTTAATTCTAGATTTACATAACTTTAAATTTGTATTAATTATTTTTATGCTCGTATAAAGTAACAAAAATTGAGATAGGGCCTTTTTATATTAAGGTAACGATATATTTATTCAATAATCATTCAATTATTTTATTCATTTCATAACTTTACTATTAATTATAAAAAATTATTATAATAAAAATGTTGAATTAATTTTTATTTAATTGAGATTTTATAATAAAATAAATAAAAATAATAAAATTACGTAGTTGCGATTTAATCATAGGGTCCGTATACAAGTTGAACTACTTTATCTTGAAAAGAAACGGCTCCTTCGTTAACAAAATAATTTGCTAAATAGTTTCTGATTCAAAAGCGTTAACAGCTGCGTTATGCATAAATGTTCTTATAGAGCGTAAAGGGCCATGGTCTTCATCCACAACATCGTGCCAATCACCATTATGAACAATATTGTCAGATGTTTCCCAATCAACAAATGTGGGCGGACAATAACGATGATTGTAGTCATTCAGCATAATAAAATTATGCAAAGCTATACATGCTAAAACAACTTTTTCGACGTTTTCTGGATAACTCTCAATCCTGACGCGAAGAACACGCCACCTTGCCACGAGAATACCAAAAGCATTTTCGATTACTCGTCTCGCTCGCGATAGCCGATAATTGAAAATTCTCTTTGTTCTTGACAGCTTCATGCCAGGAAACGGACGCATAAGGTTAGATTTTAGAGGGAAGGCAGCGTCACCAACAAAATAATAAGGAAAATCTTCTGTTGCTCTTTTTGTTAGTGGTTTGTTAGGGGGTAGCAGTAATTTGTTCGCTAACAATGCTCTGCAAAATTCAGAGGCTTGGAAAATGCCTTAAAAAAATAAAATAAAATATAAAAATAAAATTTATAGTATAAAAGTTAAAAACATTTCAGTTTCCACACATACTTGCATCACTGTGTCCTCCATAGCTACCAACGCTGACAGAAGTAAACATGTAGTTAGCATCATATGTTGCCATCAGGACCACGCTAAAAAACTTCTTGTAATTATAAAACAAGGATCCAGATTTTTTTGGGCAAGTTATGGCTATATGCTTGCCGTCGATGGCACCGACACAGTTTGGCATATTCCATAGCTTTTCAAAGTCGTCGGCGATGTCACAATATTGAGATTGAGTAGGTTCACTCACATATGTTGGAGACAGTACTTGCATTATCACAAGTTTCTAAAATAATACTTCCAGATGTCGTTTTGCCAATTTTAAAGCTCCACGCAAGGGATTGATGTGACATTCCGTGCGCTAGATATCTTTGAGAACAAAAACGCACTTATTTTAAATTAAATAAATCCTTAATTATAACTTACAAAAGTGTTAAAGAAAGTCTTTCTTCTGGGCTGATTGGCTCACGTATCGAAGTTTTTTCTAAGAAATTTTTTATTATATTTAAAAGTAAATTATAAATAGTTGGAGTCATCCTCGTATGAATGAAGAACTGCTCCGGCTCTTTTTCCTTCATTTTCAAAAAAACGCGCTGAAAATATCCACCACTTCTCCTGTCCAGATTGATTGGGCGCACACTCCAACGTCGCACTCGATTGGTATTGCTGATTATTTTTTCATAATTTAAGCAAATATATAAAAACATAATAAAAGCAATACAGTAGTCTGCGTCCATTTTAAGTTTTGTTTACTTTCACCAAAAATTAAAGAACAATACTTTTTAATAACGATTTGACATTCATTGCCGCCTATTATAATTGCTCTAACGTTTTCTTACATTACGTTCCGTTCCGATGACAGTTGACAACATTACGTTACTTTACATTACGTCTATTATAACTGGGTCTTTAGACACTACCTAGAAGGAAACAATTTTACGATTTATACAGATCACAAACCACTGATTAACGCTATACATTCACAAACAGAACGCAGTCCCAGACAAACAAGACACTTAGAATACATTGCACAATTCACACATGACATTAAACACATTAAAGGTTCAGAAAACACTGTAGCAGATGCACTTTCACGAGCTGAAATAGAAGCTTTTGCCTACACAGACATCAACCTGAGAACACTACACAAAGAACAGAACACAGACACAGAATTAAGATATACTAAATAGCCACAGATACAAGCTCGAACAGATACTCATACCGGTACTCAACATTAAAATTTGGTGCGAACAGAAAAATTCTTTAACACGACCTTACATACCACAGACTTTACGAAAACAAGTATTCGAACAACTACACAACATAGCACATCCTGGTACACGAGCTTCACGGCGACTACTTACACAAAGATATTTCTGGCCGAATATGAATACACACGTTAACAAATGGGCACAAGAATGCGTTAGATGTCAACGCTCAAAAATACACAAGCACACGAAGACAACACCACACAAAATCAGCATACCACACGGCCGTTTCGAACATATCCACGTTGATATAGTCGGTCCTTTGCCAATTTCAAAAGGGTATAGATACCTACTTACCGTAGTCGACAGGAACACTCGTTGGCCAGAAGCATTTCCGCTGAAAGACACAAACACCGACACGATAGTCGACACTCTTCAAAGAGAGTTTATTTCACGTTTTGGAGTTCCATTGAAGGTTACCTCTGATCGAGGAGCACAATTCACTTCCGCGACCTTTAACACATTTCTCAAAAATCTCGGTTGCCAACATATAACTACTTCGGCTTACCACCCACAAGCCAACGGCATGGTAGAGCGTTTTCACCGCCAGTTAAAGGTTTCCCTTATCGCGACAAACAACCAGACAAATTGGTTCACAGAGTTGCTACTAGTCCTTCTGGGCCTTAGATCCTCAGTCAAAGAAGACATCAAAGCGTCGCCAGCTGAGATGGTCTTTGGCCAGCCCCTCAGATTACCGAAACAAATAGTAATTCGCAACAATGAAACTTTAATCCCTTCAGAGATGCTTTCAAAAATCAAACAAGTAGTCGAAAACAAACAATCACACATTTCACACCATAACACAAAATTCCAACATCACGTTCCTAAGGAACTCAACACTTGTAAATTTGTCTTCGTTATAAACGACTCCATACACAGCAAGCTCAAGGAACCCTATGATGGACCTTTCGAAGTAATCAACCGAAACCCAAAATACTTCACAATACTCAAAAATAACACACATACTACAGTTAGTTTAGACCGTTTAAAACCAGCATCAATTAATACAGACACAACAACTACAACACAATCCAAAAGAAAAGTAGTACATTTTAACTTACTCAGAAATACAACAAGATTCATTTGAGGAGGGGGAATAATGTGGTGCTCTGTTACATCACCACATAGAGTAAATCTCTACAGCCTATTTTACCTTTTCGTTACATTGAGACTTACCTTTTGTTACATTAATACTTACCATTTTGTTACATTGTACTTACCTTTAGTTACATTAATACTTACCTCTCCTGTAGTTGATTTTTATCTTAACTTGCATTCCACTTACCTTGATTTATCATTAATAACGTATTATATCATTTTAGCAATTATTGAAAATACTTACACTTGTCTATAAAACACTTGTTATAAAAAAACATTTTGAATTGTATTCAGTTATTATATTTTCAGAAATTTTCATTTTGAAAATTTCAGTAATAAAAAATTGTTCAAAGAAAATTGTTGTCGAATAAAAAGTTATAAAATAAAATAAAAATTGGCTTTAAAATAAAAATTAATTTTAAATGAAAATCATAAGCCTTCGCACCAAATGTCCTTGTAGAAGAGCACCTTCGCCCGAGCACCATGGCCAAATATAAAAACAAATAAGATTTTAGCACAAATCACACACGATTTATTTACAACTTTCATGATTTTAAATTCTTATTTGTTTATTTAAACGCACAAAAAATCTAATAAGATTTTTATGATTTTAGTTTTCGACGCTTGCTTTCTTTCTCGCTTTCTTTCACTAACAGCTGTTTTTGACAGGCTATATTTTCCTTTTGAAGAGAAAATAAGCAGTTGTCAACACTACCTGGATAATTCTGCTATGTCCTTAAACAATACCGTTTTGATAAATATAATTTACGAATTATAAGCGATCCAAATATTTGTACAACACGATTAGGGACAACTATTGATGTAATATTTACTGGAAATATCGATGTCATTACATCTATAAAATATACGTTTGCTATTTTAGATATTAAAATGCAATCATTTCATTAATAAATTTCCATTATAATAATTGAAAACATTTACAAAAATAATTAAAAATTAATGTAATATATATATACATTAATGATTATATATTACATTAATTATAATCATTAATGTAATATATATATACATTAATGAGGTATATATTACATTAATATTATTTTTTTTAGTTAACATGGAATATTTTTTTTTAGTTAACATTATAACCATTAAATTATCGAACTTATGAAGCTGCGAAAAAGCTTCGCTTCTCTTGTGTGTCCAACGACGCACCTGTTTTTTTTTTTTCTTTCTTTCACTTTTTTATGTATATCAATTTATTGCTGATCTTTTTTTTCACATTAATGGCTTTAATTAAATTTAAGATCGATATTAAGCGTTTTTAATTATATTGTTTTCTTTTTTAAATATTTATGAACTTTTTAAATGTATTTAGAACTTATGTTTTATTAAATTGTTTTTTTTTTTTCCTTAGCCATTAGTTTTTAGGTCCTTAAATTAGCGCCTTAAGCCAATTTTAACACTTAAGGGGCGTCCATTAATTACGTGAGGCATTTAGGGGGGTTGGGCTTAAGCAGAATCTCACTAAATCTCACGTGGGGGAGAGGGGGGTTCTCGCAAAAATGACGTACTTTTTTATCAGCAAGACAAGTGCAGAATTATGAGATAACTGGTTAAATTGAGTAAAACGTGTTTCTCTACTAAAATATGACTAAATTTTACACTATAATATTTTTCGCGGTTATGCGAGTGCAGCAAAGTAGCGTAGTAGCTCGTCAATTGTTTTCCCACCGGCTAGCTGAACAAGCGATTCGACGAACGCTGCGACTTGTGACAACGACGCATGGACAAGTCTCTACTTGTTGTGTTTAAGTCCGTAAATGTTTAGTTCAGTGGTCGGCACACATGAAGCACATCCCAGTAAATAAATTCATGCATACAGCATTGATGATGTACTCAGCGGGAGAAAGAGCGCTTCAATACACTTCTTGAAGCGCTGCTTTGGTAGCAGCAAGCGCTTACATCTTCCTTGCCAAATGTGCTTCTTTTAACATTGACATGTCCTAAGAAGGAAGCAGTTCGAAGTTGATTTCGAAAAAGAGCGTGAGAGAGGATACAATTATATTGACAGGTGGAGTGAGCGGGGGATGCCCACCATTATGTAATGGAATGTATGATGCAGTGCATAAGCAGCGAGAGGCATAGCAATGAGCGAACTAAGCTCTCTAACCACTTTTTTCAACTTATAATTTCAAATAGTTTTTTTTCTATGCTCAAAGCACACTGCGGAGTTAACTAGAAAAAAACATCATTTGAACAGTTGCGTTTTGTTTAACCTAATACCGCCATATGATAAAGCATTTCGTTTTCTGTATTTCTTTTGGATTGAACGAATAAAAGAAGAGATGAGTGCGTTATCACATGATAACGCTGAGCGGTAATGGGTTAAGGCCCCTATAGACTAATCGCACAATTGGTTGATAAACTGGTTGCTGATTGATGAAAATAAGCAGTGTGTAGCAGAGAACTGCACAAGCCTACTTGAAGTTCAAGCTTTTTCAAGTACTTAAATTCAAGCACGTATCCAAGCTTGAAAAAGCAAGCTTTAGCCAGCTTGCAAAAATACCAAACCGATACAAGCCATATTCATGCTTGCTCGTTGGCTTGGCTTGTTTCGGCTTACTTTGTCGGGTGGAAAGTTGAAAAGCTTAAAACGATCGGCAAAAGCTTGTAAGCCTCGCAAGTATCCAAATTATTGAATTAAAGCAAGTATCCAAAAATTCAATGAGCTTCTTTAGAGAGAGCTTAAACGTAATAGGACTTTTAAAGATTCTGTGGACTCCGTGGTGTGAAGTTTTAGGATAAATGATTTCGAAGATGCTGTCAAACTGTAAAATATAAGATGGCGGATAGAGTTGCCACCTATATTTTTTTTTATTTTTGCGAATTCTTGTAATTTTGATATTCTGACAACGGATTTGATTTAGAATATTTTGTCACAGTTTTAAAATTTAAGATGGAGGTTAGGGTTGCCACCTAAATTTTTACCACAGTATTGCCACCTAATATTATGTACTTTTAAAAGTTTTAAACATTATTTATCAGTGTTAAGGGGTCGCTGATTTCGAATCTAAGGTCAGAATTTTAAAATTCAAGATGGTGGATAGGGTTGCCACCTTTATTTTTTTTAGTTTTATGAATTCGGGGCTGGCAAAAAAAAAATGGTACACCAAAAATGGGTCGCTGAATCCGAATCCGTCGTCAGAATTTCAAAATTATAACATTTTGAAATAATAGGGTTGCCACCTAATAATATGTACTTTTAAAAGTTTTAAACATCATTTATCAGTGTTAAGGGGTCGCTGATTTCGAATCTAAGGTCAGAATTTTAAAATTCAAGATGGTGGATAGGGTTGCCACCTTTATTTTTTTAGTTTTATGAATTCGGGGCTGGCAAAAAAAAAATGGTACACCAAAAATGGGTCGCTGAATCCGAATCCGTCGTCAGAACTTCAAAATTATAAAATTTTGAAATAATAGGGTTGCCACCTAATAATATGTCTTTTTAAGAATTTTAAACGTCATTTATTAGTGTTAAGGGGTCGCTGATTTCGAATCTAAAGTCAGAATTTTAAAATTCAAGATGGTGGATAGGGTTGCCACCTTTATTTTTTTTAGTTTTATGAATTCGGGGCTGGCAAAAAAAAATGGTACACCAAAAATGGGTCGCTGAATCCGAATCCGTCGTCAGAATTTCAAAATTATAAAATTTTGAAATAATAGGGTTGCCACCTAATAATATATCTTTTCAACAGTTTTAAACGTCATTTATTAGTGATAATATTATGTTTAAAACTCTTAAAAAGACATATTATTAGGTGGCAACCCTATTATTTCAAAATTTTATAATTTTGAAGTTCTGACGACGGATTCGGATTCAGCGACCCATTTTTGGTGTACCATTTTTTTTTTGCCAGCCCCGAATTCATAAAACTAAAAAAATAAAGGTGGCAACCCTATCCACCATCTTGAATTTTAAAATTCTGACCTTAGATTCGAAATCAGCGACCCCTTAACACTGATAAATGATGTTTAAAACTTTTAAAAGTACATATTATTAGGTGGCAACCCTATTATTTCAAAATGTTATAATTTTGAAATTCTGACGACGGATTCGGATTCAGCGACCCATTTTTGGTGTACCATTTTTTTTTTGCCAGCCCCGAATTCATAAAACTAAAAAAAATAAAGGTGGCAACCCTATCCACCATCTTGAATTTTAAAATTCTGACCTTAGATTCGAAATCAGCGACCCCTTAACACTGATAAATAATGTTTAAAACTTTTAAAAGTACATAATATTAGGTGGCAATACTGTGGTAAAAATTTAGGTGGCAACCCTAACCTCCATCTTAAATTTTAAAACTGTGACAAAATATTCTAAATCAAATCCGTTGTCAGAATATCAAAATTACAAGAATTCGCAAAAATATAAAAAAATATAGGTGGCAACTCTATCCGCCATCTTATATTTTACAGTTTGACAGCATCTTCGAAATCATTTATCCTAAAACTTCACACCACGGAGTCCACAGAATCCTTAAAAGTCCTATTACGCTTAAGCTCTCTCTAAAGAAGCTCATTGAATTTTTGGATACTTGCTTTAATTCAATAATTTGGATACTTGCGAGGCTTACAAGCTTTTGCCGAAGGGCATCAAGCTTTCCATTGCTTGAAACTTCGTGCCGTTCGCTTGTAAGCTAGAATAGGTGCAAGCTGTGCGTGGGCTTATTTATATTCAATTACAAGCTTTGCTTGATTCAAAATTATCAAGCTCAAGCTAGCTTGAACTTGTATTTTAAGCAAGCGCTTGAAATAGACTTCAAGCCGGCTTGTGCAGTTCTCTGGTGTGTAGGTGGGTTTTTGGTTTGTTTTCAGTTTTTCAACCAGTTTTGCAATCAGTTGCTGAAAATCAAAAAGTTTTGATATTTTCGACAGGAAATCCAATAAGGTGGAGTTTTTTCAAAAGAAGATTATGATTAACACTGTCGAAAGCTTTGCTAAAGTCCGTATAAATAACATCAGTCTGCAGTCCCAAAGTAAAACCATTTATAACACGCGTAGTAAACTCTAAGAGGTTTGTTGTAGTGGACTTACCCTTCAGAAAACCATGTTGAAAGACAGAAATGGTGGAAGACACGGAGTGGGTTAATTGATCAGTTATGATTTTCTCAAATAACTTAGGGATTGCACTTAATTTTGCAATTCCTCGATAGTTAGAAACATCTATCTTGGAGCCAGATTTATGAAGGGGTATAATATAAGAATCCTTCCATATAATAGGAAAATAACCACTATGCAAGGAAATATTAAAAATGTTTGCTAGAGGAGTACACAGGTTTGTCGCACATTGCTTTAAAATACAGCTTGGAATTTTATCAGGGCCGGTCGTAAAAGAAGATTTTACTTGTCGAAGATAACACATGACAATATTTGGGTCTATTACAGGAGTTTCAAAAGAGTTAACTGGCGGGAGAAAAGGATACACCGTGCTAGTATTAAATGGTATATCAGAGTAAGTTGATTTAAAGAAGTTTTCAAACATGTTAGAAATCACATTGTCACAAGATGATTCTTCCTGATTGAATTTCATAAGGGGTGGAAAACTGGAGGCTTTACGTTTTGAGTTAACAAAACTATATAAAAGTTTTGGATCATCTTTAAATTGAGATTTTATGTTAATTATATAAGCAGAATAGCATTGTTTATTTAATAGTTGATATCTATAACGACAAGAAGAATAGGAAGCAAAGTCTAAACTAGAACCAGATATTTTATATTTTTTAAATAAACGATTTTTTAAATTTTTACGTGCCTTTAGATCATTTGTTAGCCAGGGTGGATTTAAAGGATTGGAGAAACACCTTTTTTTTGGGACGGACAATAAGAAACACCTTTGCAAAGTATCATTGAAAAACTGTACAGAAGATTCGACGTCATAATATGAATATGATGTTCCACTAGTTAAAATTGGAGACCAATCAGTCTGCGAAAGTAAAGAATTAAGTTTTACATAGTCCGTTTTCTTAAAATTATAAACTTTTTTATTTCGCGTATCAGAAGTTACTTTATCTTCTTTTTCGTGGGGGAGTAAAACTGTTATTTCAAGAGTTGGATGATGTACATCTTCTGGAAGAGATACGGGATTCGAACAATGGAGATTAACAGTAGTGCATCTATCTACAAATACAAGGTCTAGGGTTCTGTGGTTTATATTTAAAATATCATTGACTTGTTGAAGACACAGATCAGACAGCTTATCTAAGAAGTCATTTATCCAATCACTATTGGAAACAGAAGTAAGAAATGAAGAATCGTCAGACGATCTCCAAGTCACAAAAGGTAGGTTAAAATCACCCAGCACAATAAGAAAGTCTTTATTTTTTAACAAATTATGAACTTTTTAGATGGCGTGTAAGTGTTTTAAATACATTGTTAAGTCACATTTAGGAGGAATATAAGAGCAGGTAACATAAATAATACTATTATTTAATTTAACTGCAACACAAATGAATTCAATGTCACTGGTGTCAAGAATTGTCAATTCTTCAGATACAAGCAAGTTTTGAACAGCTATCAAAACACCACCACCGATCTTATCATGACGTTCTTTACGAAAAAGTTGATATTTATTGCACATTATTTCAGACCCCTGACATTTTGATACACAAGCTCTAATTTAGACTTGCGGTTTATTAATCGTTTTTTGGATGAGATTCGGGGCTATTTCGGGGACGCGGCAAATGTCCAACATTTACCGGTCTTGGATTGCTTTTAAATTCAAATTCGCGTACAATTGTGTTAGGCGGCCAAAAGTTTACATCAACTATGGAATTAAATAGATTTTCAGGAACCGTTAATCTAAAAGAAGTAATCGAGCTTACATTTGAATATTTGAATTTATGAACCCAAAGATGCAAGGAACAATTCAACTTTGATTAGGGGCCTTTAGTACGCAGCAAACTTTGTGCATTGAAAGAGAAATGCAAGAACAGAAAAACAGAGTTGAGGCTTCATAAATTGTACTAACGCTTACTTAACCTGCACAAATAAAAACTGAATCGCAACTGAATAAAAAATAGGCTTGCCCATTAAAGAACAAAACAAAGAAAACCACAAAACTTTGTCTCAGGGCTTGCTTGTTTCAAGAAAAAGAGCAAAGAGAAAAAATATTTCGAATAGTGTGCTTCTTTCCTGATGGAGCAGTGATGGAGCGCTTCAATCGTGATTCTAGGTGAGCTACTGCCATTTCGGACCGCTGGGTAGGCATACGTTTGATGTTTTGCATGCATGCCATCATAAATGCAAGCTCATTTCCATTTTAAATGGCGATGTCAAACAAGAGCATGTGTACTGTGTACTCGCACAATTACTATTGCTGCATGCATGGTGAATTAGTAGTACTCTATGCATTCATTGTCATTAATACTGCATGCATACATTACCCTTAATACTGTATGCATACATTTGCATTAATATTGTAAGAAAAAAATTGCTGTTGACATTAATTAATCATCTTATTTATTTCAGCTCTTAAAGTTGTTATATTCTGTTATATTAATTTATATTTCGTTAATAAATTATGTACAACTGCACTCCTTAAAGTTTAAATGCTCAATGGTATGTTCATATTTTTTAAGCAAGACTATTATGCATGAAAGGTTCATGCCTTAGTACTAATGCAGCATGCATATTTTAGTATGCACGCTACTGTGTACAAACGACATGCATAATCAGCGAATTTGGATAACTGTTGGTTTTTTTAATGACCATAGATGCCTTGTCAATGCTTCTGCCTACATACAGCATGCAGGTTTCCTGAATGCATGCTACTCTGGACATACTGGGTAAGGCGCCTCACGAAAAAAGTTGTTCGGCACAAATGCTCAATACAATCCATGGTTTACGTTAAAATGATTCCCCAAATATTTCGACTTTAGCGATAGCCATCCGTGAGCTGGAATGATTTGAAATAACCTCTAAAAATCGAGTTATTTTGTAAACATATTGGCTTGTGTAATTGTTGTAAGAAATAAATTGTCAGAAATTATAGCCGGAAAAAAGGTCTTCCAATCTGCATAAAAA
The DNA here is from genome assembly GCA_963920525.1 of Dichetophora obliterata. Classification (NCBI taxonomy): domain Eukaryota; kingdom Metazoa; phylum Arthropoda; class Insecta; order Diptera; family Sciomyzidae; genus Dichetophora; species Dichetophora obliterata. The sequence goes on from OY986436.1 coordinate 91,206,856, forward strand.
AATTAAAATTTTTGCATTCGGATTAAAATTATTTTTTCATGCATTTTTTTCAAATTTATTTTCACTAAAATTAAAACAACTTAATTATTTCTAATGCGATCCTCCCTTTCAAGATATCGTTGGAAAGGTTTTGAGTGAACGCATTGATTCCTAGTCAGAATTGCTTAATTTGATATATATTAAAAGTAAAATATTAAATATAAAATAAACATCTACTGAAAAAATATCGTAAGAAATTTAAAAAAAAAATATAAAAGTAATGAAGTTATTTGAATTTTGAAAGTTTTTCTATGGAAATAAAATAAAAAATATCAAAAATATGCATGAACAATAGCGTTATCTTTAATCTGATTGCAAATATTTACAATATTTGATGCAGATTGGAAGATATTTTTCCGGCCTGACAATTAAATTTTTTGCAAACTATTACACCAGCCAATATGGTTGCAAAATAACTAGAGTTTTAGAGGTTATTTCAAACACTTCCAGCTCACGAATGGCTATCGCTAGAGTCAAAATATTTGGGGAATCATTATAACATAAACCAAGGATTGTATTGAGCACTTGTGCTAAACAACATTTTTTTTTTCTATGGAGCGTGAGGCGCCTTAATACTGGGGCCACCTCCACACCCTATCACGCAGATTGATGGGCATCTGACTATCCCAGATCCTGGTGAGCATGACGGAAAGTCATTTGCTCCCTTTTTGATTCGCCACTACTTACCGATTCAATATTTACATGCCTTCATGGACTTGCCTTATGACCTCTATTGCCCCAGTGTACGTGGTGATCTAGAAAAAAGATGCTGCAATACATGCGGTATTAACTTTTCATCCATCACAAGAGCTGCAGAGCATCGGCGCGCAATCCACCGTGCACCAGCGCGCAAAGTGCGACCTTCACGGATTATCACACGTCGAGCTAATGAGCTTCTGTGTGCAAGCGATAACGGTTTAGAGTGGCTAAATCAGAGCGAGGTTGAAGGAGCAGATGATTTTACTGAAAATCACATGGACATGCTGGTTCCAGTAGTCACTCTCGAAACAGCACATGAGTCCCCATGGACTGAATTAGAATGAATATTCCTAATAAGTATTTCATTGTTCGAGTTTTTCATTGTAATTTTAATCTACGATCTCAGTAGTCTTAAATTCTAGTCCTAAATAAAATATTTAAATAAATTACGAGTGTTTTTAATAAGTCCAACAAAATGAAGCATAGATTAACATATTAACACTGAAAATACGCATTTTGAACAATCTCACGTGTGATTAGAGGGGGGAGGGGGTCGAGCAAAATCTCACGAAATCTCACTAAGGGGAGGGGGGTCAAAAAATCGCAAAAATCACCTCACGTAATTTATGGACGCCACCTTATGTGCTGCGAGTTTTAGAAACCATGCTAGCTACGAAAGTACCGGTGTACTGGTGATTTCTTTTCGCCGAGGCGACTGCTTGCTCTGAATTTTATAGTCAATCTTTGAGAAGTTGGAAGTAGTCCGTTAGCAAACGGAACTTGGTGGCCTAAGAGGAGCTAAACATTCGTCGACAATAATTTTGATATACAGAAAATAGAAATAAAACCTGGTGCCCATCTAGAGTGCGATTTGAATTAAAGTAGTTTTAATTTTAATCAAAAATAATTTTATTACCCGCTTTTAGGATTTGGCATCAACGATAAAATTTATAAAATTAAAGTTTTATGGATCCAAGCCATATTCAATTTTTATGTTTTTCAGCTATTTCGACTTTTACATAGAAAAAATATTTTTTATATTAAACTTTCAGTTTAAAAACGAAGTAAATTATAACTTACTTTTGTTTTTATTTAGCTCGGCTTTTTCTTAAGTGCTTGTATTGAACAAAAAAAATTTAAATTTTATATAGGTCACAAAAAAAAGGTATTTAACTTATTTTTATATTTTTTTTTTTTTTTAAATTTTTAGCTTATTCGATATGATGTTTCCTCTTCAGAGACAGGACCAGGAAAAGGCTGTTTAAGTTTTCGTTTTTGATTAGCAAAGCGAAAAACTCTATGCTGATTTAGCAAAATTGAGAGATTCGCGTTTCTATTCCATTATTAGGGGAAACTTTGCTAAGAATTTGGAATTAAGGAATTGGAAATAAATAATTGAAAATGTCGATTTTTATAGTAGTCAGTATTGACATTAGTGTTTCTTACCCCTAGAGGTGTGGAATTCGATCACTAGATGATGCTTGAATTTGAATTCCGGTACTAAATAAAAAATGGAAGGTTGGCTACAAACGCCATTACAACTACGTGTATACCGTATGCATAGCGATCTGCATTATTAAAAGCGACAAGGAGCTTATGTAAGGACCGAGAGTCAAGTTTGCAGACCACGACTTCAGAGTATGTTATGATCGGCGTAATCAACTAATACATTTTTTTTTTGTTTCAACGGACTGATGTCATTCAGAGATTACGAAGAAGATAGTACACTTTTTACGTATGAGTTGATGTGATCATCGCAGGCAAGGGATGAATTTATTTGAAAACTAAGATTAGTAGCCTTAGTAACAAGTTTCAGTTTAATTTAAAAATTCAGAGTTCTATTTAAAGTTCAAATTCAAAAATTCCATTTGAAATTCAGAAAAGATCAATTAAAATGAAAAAAGAGTATTTGAAATTTAGAATAGATCAATGGAAATCAGAATTGAATTTGAAATTTCTTTACATATGCAAAATAAAAACAAACAATATTCTACAATATTTTTCTTTTTGTCTTTTACCCTTTCTATGTTTTATATTTTTTTCAGAATTAATTTCTAAAATTAAGTCTAAAAAAATAGGTTTATGTAAAAAAGTTAACTGGATTTGAGATTCCCGAAATAAATATGGTTTGAATTCATCAACCTGCTAGGCACTTTTCATGCAACTTTTAGACGTATATTCAGAATGCTTCTTTGAGACTAATTCCATGTTCAAACCAATCAGTTTTGTGCAAATATGTATTTATTTTAGTCGGTTTGAAGGCAATATTATAGAGGTGTACGTTCCAGAATTGAAGAAAATACAAAAAGAACTGGGGCCGTATTACAGCATCCGTGATCGAGCAAAATTGTACAAGATTGATAGGCACTTGTCTCGTCATGCCCTTCGTAATTTTTCTCGATCACGGATGCTGTAATTCGGCTCCAGATCATCACAAAAAAGTTATAAAATTGAATCACAGAATGTACCCTGCAAACATTTTCAATCGCCTTAGAATCGCCAGCGAATCGCTTGAGAGTCATCTGGGCATCGCCGACTGTAAGCAGCTGAGGCCATAAAAGTGATTCGCCGAGAAGATTTGCAAACGAATCGTCTAAAGGGTGCGTAAGCGATTCGCTGGGAAGAGTCGGTAACGATAAAATTGAAATGTGTCGCCTGAATTTGCTCTGATCTGCTCTGCTTAGCTGACGTTGCTTTGAGGTCGCGACGCTTAGCGAAGTATGAGTGCGAAGAACACAGGAAATAAAAAGCGTGTGATGAAGCGAAAAGAAAATAGTCTGCTATTGTTATTTTTTGCTTTTAAGACTTTTTTGTCTCCTATAACAATTTTGCACTCATCTGAATGTTTACATTATTCAGCTAGATTGGATTTGGTACATTGAATAAATTTACCAATTTCAATCTTTTTAAATGATGAGAACATTTTTATGCCCTTTACCTAAACATTTACTTTAATTTTTGCAGCTACTATGTATTTAACAAATTTTTAATTTTTTACCAGTTTCCTGATACTATGAATTTAGGAAATTTTTCATTTGAAGCTAAATTTTTTAGCTGCGTTGGATTTGGTAAATTAAATGAATTTACCAATTTCCATCTTTTTGAATTATGATAAATTAATTTAAATTGTTTCAATTTTTTAGCTACATTGGAGTTGGTAAATTGAATGAATTGACCAATTTCCAGCTTTTTAAATTATGATAAATTGATTTAAATAATTTCAATTTAAATTTTTTAGCTACATTGGGTTTGGTAAATTAAATGAATTTACCATATTCCAGCTTTTTAAATGATGATAACATTTTTATGTCCTTTACCTTTTAATCTCTTTTAATTGTTGCAGGTATTTAGAATTTTTTTTCATTTTATGCGTTTTAAATATTAAATACCATGTAAAAGTTTGAGAGCTTAAAATTTAAGTATATTGTTGAATCTTCAAATCCAAAATAAAAATGGTATAAATATTAAAAAATACTTTATTTCATTTTAATTAAAATATGAAATTAAATAAATAAAATTAATTAAAATGGCATAAATATATAAAACTTCATTTCAGTTTAATTATCTTCTTTAAACAATAATTGTTATGTTGACAAAGTTTCTTGCCTTGTTCTGTATTTTGATTTTTTAATAAGTCCTGCATATAATTTATTATGCATAAGAATCTTTATGTGAACGGAATTAATTTTAAATTTTTTTTCATATTCTTCAATAGTTGAACAAAAATCATAATATAAAAAAAAATATTTTTTAGAAATCTTTTGACTTAAATCTATTTGTTGGAGGCATTTAAAAAAATTTCATTTCACTAAAGACAAAAGATTTACAAACTTTTCTAATTTCAATTCTAAAAGAAAATTATGTGTTACCTTTGAATTTATTTTGCAGTTTTTGCTTTAAATTGTTGGTGTTTTAAAACCACTCAAATCAAGCAAATGTGTTACATTTGTATAATAGCATCACTCTAATAAATTTTTGTTTTACTTTTGTTGTAAAATGTATGTAAATGTATGCTCAATTTAAATATTGTAAATACATTTCTGTAAATATTTACTGTATAAATAACTATAATTAAATAGCATAACATGTAATTTAAATTTCTGTAAATATGTAAATATTCTAAATAGTGTAAATATTGTAACTTCATTTAATTTAAAATTTAAGGACCAATTTCTTATATCTGCTTAAAACTTAAAATGCTTCTACTGAAAAATCAGGTTTTTTGAGTTGTGACGTTATTGAAGAAAACGAGCGATATGTTAACATAGAAGTTCTATTTCATTTTATTTTCTATGTATTTTGCTATGCAGTGACTACGTTTTACGTAACCATGATTTGTTTGCTATATACACGCCGCTTATATAAGTTGCATTCGCTGCTGTGCTATGCGAGGCTAATTGGATCATAACATTTCGAAATCTTTCTTAAGGCATCGCTTGCAAACTTCTTTTTTTCTTTTTTTTTTAAGGAATGACCGTTTTTAACTTTGGGCTCGGTTATTTCAAAATTATCTATCTATTATTTCTATCTACTATTTCAGGTTATTAGATTCTTTTTTTCTTATTTCTCATTTATTTAAAATTATCTATCTTTGCTATCTACTATTTCTGGTTATTAGATTCTTTTTTTTCACACTCAAAAAATTATTTTTTTCACACTCAAAAAATTCTTACTTCTCTTTATTTTTCTGGACCAACAAAAGCTTTTGTATATATTGTAAATACATTGGTATTGTATACAGCTTTTTGTATATATTGTAAATATTGTAAATACATTTGTGTAAATATTAAATGTAAATATTGTAAATACTCCATTTTATAATGTAAATATTGTAAATATGTAAATGTAAATATGTACTGTAAATATTGTAAATACTACAAATTTTATTTATTTATTTTATTTATAAGACTATAGGTCTCTTAAAGTGCATCAACAGTGTAAAAATCATTCGAAAATAGTTTTACTTAATTTTTAAATATATTTCTAGTTCTTAAATGCTAAAAAGAATACCCCCCTGAATTAAACATAGAAAAACATATAATTTATGAAACGATATTTAAAAGTAAATTTTGTAAATATTATTTAAATAAATTCAAAACAGCCATTTTAAAGCGTACCTTATTATTTTCGGTTTTATTAGACTTTGGTTACGTATTCCAGAGTTTCACAACGCTAACAAAAAACATTCTAGATGACATAACAGATTTAAATTCGGGAACTATAAGATTAAGTGTACTAGATAGGCCAATTTCAGCCTTTGGAAGGACTTTGACCTACTTCTATTGATCAATTGTGTTATGCGTGTTATTAAATGTTTGATCACAAATGATCGAGAACTGGAACTACGTGTTTTATGCCGACTCCGAACGAGTTATGTTCTCAAGAAGTTTTACATGGCAATTTTTACTCTCTGAGGTTTGCCATTGTCCGCAAAGAGGTGACGACCGTACAGAAAAATTAATTCAATGGAAAAACTTTCTGTCTGCGCTGGAATTGAACCCGGGCTACCACGGTTCTTTAGCTTAGGGGCCACGCACTCTACCCACTAGGCTGCGGCCGCCACGATCAGTGAAGTAGTTTTTTTAATCACGCCCGCCAACTCAAAAAATGTGATTTCTAGAAAAAGCGCTATAAATTTTTTAACACCGATTATACGGCCTTGACGCTCTGCGTTTAAAACCTTCGCCATTTAACATAGAAATTTATTTCTAATTTTATATCATTACGAATAGATTCTAAACAAAAATCAATCATAAAAAAAAATTAATTTTTTTGAAAATTGAGTTAAAAGATTTCTAAAAAATTAATTTTTTTATATTATTATTTTTGTTGAACTATTGAAGAATATGAAAAAAATTTAAAATCGATTCCGCTCATAATACAGATTTTTATGCATAATAAATTATATGCAGGACTTATTAAAAAATCAAAATGCAGAAAAAGGCAAGGAACCTTATGTTACCATAACAATTATTGTTTAAAGACGGTAATTAAAATGAAATAAAGTATTTTTCAATATTTATACCATTTTTATTTCGGATTTGAAGATTCAACAATATACTTAAATTTTAAGCTCTCAAACTTTTACATTGTATTTAATATTTTAAACGCATTCGTAAACATTCTGAGTTTGTTTAAAATGAAAAAGAATTTTCTTAATACCTGCAACAATTAAAAGAAATTAATAGGCAAAGGACATAAAAATGTTATCATCATTTAAAAAGCTGGAATATGGTAAAATTATTTAATTTACCAAACCCAATGTAGCTAAAAAATTTAAATTGAAATCATTTAAATCAATTTATCATAATTTAAAAAGCTGGAAATTGGTAAATTCATTTAATTTACCAAATCCAATGAAGCTAAAAAATTGAAACCATTTAAATCAATTTATCATAATTCAAAGAGATGGAAATTGGTAAATTCATTTAATTTACCAAATCCAATGCAGCTAAAAAATTTAGTTTCAAATGAAAAATTTCCTAAATTCATAGTATCAGGAAACTGGTAAAAAATTAAAAATTTGTTAAATACATAGTAGCTGCAAAAATTAAAATAAATGTATAGGTAAACTGCATAAAAATGTTCTCATCATTTAAAAAGATTGAAATTGGTAAATTTATTCAATGTTCCAAATCCAATCTAGCTGAAAAATGTAAACATTCAGATGAGTGCAGAATTCTTATAGGAAACAAAAAAAACATAACAAATCAAAAAGAAACAATAGCAGACTATTTTCTTTTCGCTTCATCACACGCTTTTTATTTCCTGTGTTCTTCGCACTCATACTGCGCTAAGCTTCGCGACCTCAAAGCAACGTTAGCTAAGCAGAGCAGAGCAGAGCAAATTCAGGCGATAAATTTAAATTTTATCGCCTTCCTTCACATCCATTTTTGCCCAATCTTTACTTATTGAAAATAGCTGCACAAACGCAACTGTGCAGAACTGAAAACTCTTTACTACTCTTTGGTAGAAGTATATAGAATAGCCTGCTTCATATTCCACCGATTGATTTTGAAAATTTTTAAAAAATCCATCTTCCAAGGATCGCCGGAATAACCCGAATCACCCTGAGTAAATTTTTTTTTAAATTTTCAGATTGACCTGTAAACGCAAATATAAAATGTTTTAAACTAAAATAATCATATTTTAAGTGCTTGTGTTTGCTTTGCCATATGGCAAAGACAGGCTGTTTCGGGATAAGCGAAGGAAGATTTTGAAGATTTTTCTTGGATCACGCATTAATCGCTTGGGCAATCGAAAAGCGATCCATCTTCCAACGAGTAAAATAAGATTTTGAAGATTTTTCTTGAATCGCGAATTCATCGATTAGACGCTCGAAAAGCGAAACATCTTCCAACGATCTCCGGAATAAACGATAAAAGATTTTGAATTTTTTTTTTTAATAGCGCAATCAATCATCGCTTGAGCGATTGAAAATCGATCCATCTTCCAAACAACCCTTGGGCGAATCGCAAGTGCTTCGCAAATCAACTTCTCTTCCAATCGTTTTCCAAATATTGTCAAGAATATTATATCTTACATCACAACTAGTGTCCGACCGAAACCGAATATTCGGCCATTTTATAATATTCGGCCGAAACCGAACCCGAAACTGGTTCTTAATATGAAAATTTAAGTTTTTACAAATGATTGTTTTTATTAAAAGAAAACAAAAGTACTACTAGAACAAAACAAGTATTATTTGAATATTGAAGTTTATAACAATTAATTGAATTTTACTATAATAATAAATGAGATAATTTTTTATTTTATTTTTTCAAATAATATGCACAATGTACATTTCTTTAGAACTATAAAGCAAAGTATTTCTGTTTTTCTTAAAGGTTTAGTATTATAAAAATAGAAATATGTATTTCGTTTGCTTTTCCTATATTTTTGGCTTCTGGCAATTGGTTTAGAAATTGTAGGCCTCCAAAGTTGCAAAATGGGCTACAAATCTTTCTGTTTTTTTTAGTGTTCCGCGATATGGGTATTAAAAGAAAGGTAATGCGAGTACCTATTCAACGAAGTATATATCAAATATGAAAATCCATTCATAACTTTTTAATATATACCTATTATTATACTTACAATTTGTCTGGAAAACTAGTGGTTTCCCTTTTACGAAAGCACGACACTAAAAATGTGTATATCTTTAAAAGTTAGGCATGGATTTTCATATTTGAATAGGTACCTTGTTGAATAGGAACTTAAATTACCTTTCTTATGATACCCATAGTGTAGTTTTGTTGAAAAATGTAGAAAAAAGCAAGATTTGAAGGCTATTTTTCCAAATTTGGAGGCCTATTACTTCTAAAGCAATTGCTAGCGGCCTGCAATTTTTTCATATTTGGAGTAAGGAGGCCAAAATTCATATAATCTGCAAAAAAAATTAAAAACTATAAAGGGTCCGCCAAATAACTTTTTTTTTTTTGAAAATTCAATAAAAAAACTACTGGATATTTTCTAAAATTTCTTTTTTTATCTGAAAGTACAATCCTTCCGGTTAATAATTGAAAATAATTTCATTCAAATGGCTGCCTCGGCTGGCCATGCAGTAGCCTACACGATCGGTCCAATTTTTAAGCACATTATCGATTGTGTGCAGCTGTATTTCACCAATGGCTTCACGAATATTGTCCTTTAAAGCGTCAACTGTCTCTGGCTTGTCGGCGTAACACTTATCTTTGATGGCACCCCACAAATAATAATCCAACGGTGTCAAATCGCAGCTCCGAGGTGGCCGAACGACATCAGCTCTGCGGCTGATAATGCGATCTTCAAAAACAGGGCGCAAAACATCGAGTGTAGCTTCGGCTGTGTGGCACGTAGCGCCGTCCTGTTGAAACCAAATGTTGCCAATATCCTCCTCTTCAATTTTTGTGAAGAAAAATTCGTTCAACATGGCTCGATAACGATCTCCATTGACTCATTTTCGAAGAAAAGTGGCGCAATTATGCCTCTGGACTAAAATCCGCACCAAACAGTGACTCGTTTTGGGTGCAGCGGCTTTTCAATGTATGCGTGCGGGTTTTCTGTGCCCCAAATTCCACAATTTTGCTTGTTTACATACCCGCCAAGATCAAAATGAGCTTCATCTGAAAAGATGATGTTTTTTGGCAAAATCGGCATCTTCTGTAAGTCGATCGCAGGCACACTTAGCGAAGCGAAAATGCATTGCATGGTCAGTTGGCTTCAACTTTTGAACCAATTGGACTTTGTATGGCGTCATACCATGGTCTTTATGCAAAATTCGTCTCAATGATGTCTCCGAAATGTTCAATTGTTAAGAACGACGGTGAATTGATGTTGATGGCGCTTCACGCACACTTTCTGCCACAGCAGCTTTTGGCCTTTCACGCTTTGGTTTATCGATGACATGAGCTAAGTGTTACCATTCACGAAATAAGCACTAGTTGAAAAAAACGTTAGATGGCGGACCCTGTAGTTGCCGCTATTATTGTAATGTTCCGAAATTTTTACCAAAAGTTTCGGCTAGAAACCAGCCGAAACTGCCAAAAAGAGCCGAAACTGGCCGTAACCGAAACCGAATATTCGGTCGGACACTAATCACAACACTTCAAAAACTATATTTATAAAACTATATTTAAGCAAGATATAGATTGCCAATTGCTTTTATTTGGGTGGGTTTTATCAGCTGGGAATAATGCTATAATTTATTGGGAATTTCTTAAACAAAAAAAAATGTATCAGATTTAAAAGGTTAAAAGTTGAATTACAACATTGTAGTATAACTTTACTACATCCACGTCTTACAGTAGTTTGAGAACCATGGCATATTGCATTAATGAACTAACTTACCATTGCCAACAAACATGTATTCTCTCGCAAAGCTCCTACGCTTCCTGTGAAACCAATTACGAACGTGAGTGTTCCAGTGCATATCAAAACGAATGCTGGGTCTAAAGCAATAAAAGTGAGCTTGGTTAGATTACTAAACATGTCCTTCTCATTCCAGGCCCAAATACCAACAGCCAGTACACAAAGTCCTGCCATCTAAAATATAAGACCTTGCATTAACGAACCTTTAGCAAGGACCTAAATTTTACCCAAAAAGCTACGTTGCTGGTGAAAAGCATATACTTGAGACAGCAACTGATCTCGTTTGTCTCGCGACGATATTTGCGAATAGCAGGCATCGCAAAAGCATAAAATAATAAACACAACTGTTGTTTTGCAAAATCACTGACCCAATTGTCACTTTTAGTCCTTGGACTGATGGGGGACCTTTTCTGCTGCTTGTCGTAGCAGCAAGTTATATCAAGAAAACGAGGATTGACGTTTTTGCCTTTTGCAAGTTGCATATGTTTTAAATAAACGCTTTTAAGAAACAAAATAGGTAGTTTTCCACTTATGTTCAACAAATTTTATATAAATCAACAACTTCGAGTCGAAGTTACACTGACATTTAATTTCGAAAAACGTTTTAACGCATTTGACACATTTAGCATAGCCCAATAACCCTGCAGCCATGATACAATGGCTTTTTCTCACGAGCGGCGATGGGTAGTTGTCAAAAGTAGCTGTTTATGCAATTAATCAAAGAAAAGTGAAAAATAAGCGACGACTTAAACATAGCTAGTCAACCGCAACAAACTAAAAACATTTCAATCAACTTCGCGAATAAATTTAATGGATCAAAGATAAGTTAAAAATAAGCACATAGCTAGTCAACAGCAGCAAACTACAACATTCTTTAGCTGTTATTGACAACTACCAATCGCCAAAAAGCTGTCACGGCTACCTTGCAAAATAATTATACCATGCCCTGCAGCCACACGTGACAGTGCAAATTCGAAAAACTCAATACATTTAAACACTTTTACTAACACACTCACATTTGATTCACTGTCTGCCTACTGTCTGAACTACTGTCAACGAAAATTCATAGACAGTGGATTTTGGCACTGGCGGACAGTAAAAGTCAAAAAGAGGGATTAAAGTGTTGATTTAATTGTATTTTTGTTGAAATTTTGTGGATTTTTTAGGATATCTGCTTTTTTAACAATATGCAACACTGGTAACTTACTTTCGGTAAAAAAAATGAAGGTGAAACTAAATAGAGCGCAAATATTAAAGTTAATTGCTTTGTATCGTGAACGTGAGCTTTTATGAAAAATGAGTTCATTTAGTAATTCATACAGAACTTTTATTTTTGCTAGAACTGTTGCCTTTGACGACATTTTGAAAATAAGCTTTTACTATCACGTATGGCCGCAGCGTAATTTTTAGCTTGTTTCGAAACATTTTCGAAGTTAATACATATTTTCAATTGTCATGCCATTACTATCACGTGTGTCTGCAGGGTAAACTAAACATCTAGTACAGGGTCCGCCATCTAGCGTTTTTTTTTTCAACTAGTACTTATTTCGTGAATGGTAACACTTAGCTCATGTCTGATTTGACACGTTATTAGTTTTATCCTTCCGCTGAACGAATATGGTTGTGTATACGCTTGAACAACGCTGGGAAATATTGCGACAATACTTTGAAAATCATGATGCCGATTTTGCCAAAAAAATCATCTTTTCAGATGAAGCTCATTTTGATCTTGGCGGGTATGTAAACAAGCAAAATTGTCGCATTTGGGGCACAGAAAACCCACACGCATATATTGAAAAGCCATTGCATCCAAAACGAGTCACTCTTTGGTGCGGATTTTGTTCCAGAGGCATATTTGGGCCATTTTTCTTCGAAAATGAGCAAGGAGTGGCCGTTACAGTCAATGGCGATCGTTATCGGGCCATGTTGAACGAATTTTTGTTCACAAAAATTGAAGAGGAGGATATTGGCAACATGTGGTTTCAACAGGACGGCGCTACGTGCCACACAGCTGAAGCTACACTCGATGTTTTGCGCCCTGTTTTTGAAGATCGCATTATCAGCCGCAGAGCTGATGTCGTTTGGCCACCTCGGAGCTGCGATTTGACACCGTTGGACTATTATTTGTGGGGTGCCCTCAAAGATAAGTGTTACGCCGACAAGCCAGAGACAATTGACGCTTTAAAGGACAATATTCGTGAAGCCATTGGTGAAATACAGCTGCACAAAATCGATAATGTGCTAAAAAATTGGACCGATCGTGGCCATGCAGTAGCCTACTGCATGGCCAGCCGAGGCAGCCATTTGAATAAAATTATTTTCCAGTATTAACCGGAAGGATTGTGCTTTCAAATAAAAAAAGAAATTTGAGAAAATATTAAGTAGTTTTTTTATAGAATTTTCAAAAAAAAAAAAGTTATTTGGCGGACCCTGTATAAGCATTCAGGGTTGCCAAAATTAAGAAAAAAATGTCACACTTAAGAAATAAATTTAACATCCAGATCAAAGTTTTATCATATATGAACAAGAAATTAATTATTTAAAATAAGCTTTTAAGTATTCAACAAACATGTAATTTATAGTAAATTATAGTAGCATGTGAACGCAAATAGTGTGTGCACGACTTTAAACAAGTGGCAGGAGCTAACATTTTTCACGGTTGGTACGCCTGTAATCGAACTTTCTAGATCACACCGAATATCTTGGCGCGGTTTGAAAGAAACGGGAAATTTGAAAACACCGTGGCGTCGAAAAAGCTGTAAGGGGCATGTCACACTTAGCGGACAAAGACGAATTCCTTGTTGTTTTCGCGGGTAAAATAATAAACTGGAAATTGAGAGAGCTCACTTTTACCCGTGAAAACAACAACAAATTTGTCCGAGTCCGCAAAGTGTGACATGCACCTAACAGGAAAGAGCAAGGGATTGGAGTTACGGTGTAGCGAGAAAGCGGTCGGGTGCGTAAAATCGTAAATTGAGTAAATGTAAAAAAGAAAAAAAAGAGGACGAAAAATGGTTCGCTAGCTCAGCGTGTATTTAACTTAGAAGCTTGACTTTTAGTTTTTGTTAAAACAAAATAACGCGTTTAAAAAGTAAAAAACCGCGTTAAGCGATGGCCGCGAAGCACGCCTGAGTAAATAAAGTTGAAATAAAATAAAGAAAATTAAAGTAGTTACGTCAAACAGAACCATCGCATGCGAACGCCAGCGGAGCGCCACGTGCGCAACAATAACAGTGTGCACGCACAAATCACAAGTCACTCCTGTCAGCAACACAACCACCTCATACATCATGAGCAGATCACTCCTTGCGCAACAGCCGCAGTGCACGTTTCTTCACGCGCTATCGTATTCACCGGCGTCATCGTTAGCATCTTCAGCATCGGCATAATAACCAGCTTCAGTCTTCGTCATCAGCCTTTTTGTCGTCATTCTCATATTTGGCGGTCAGTAGTTGTTGTAGTTTCGTCATTGTTTTGTCACCAGCTACTTCAGCGTCAGCCATAGTCGTCAATATTCGTCTCAAGCCGTCGTGGTCATCAACTTCGGCGTCAGCCATGGTCAATCGCGCTGCCGACGACACAAAGCCCGAGGACCAAAAAAGTAAAATTTCGGCACCGACACGAGCAGCCACAAACGCATCATCGAGTCAGCAGCAACTCCAGCCAGGGAGAAATTTGTTGAAAACCCACCAAAAAAATAGAAAAAAAAAATAAGTTGTGTAGCCCGATTAAGAAACCAAATGTAAAAAAAAGAATTAGGACTTTCAAATGACTAAAGAATAAAACTTCCAAATAAAGCTAAAATAGTTAAAACAGAGGAATGTTAATGTTAATGTTGTGTGGTGGAGATGCGTACTGCGACCTAAATCAGATCTATTGCACCTCCTTCTCAAAGCTCCGCTGGGTTTGCGGATTACAGAATTTCATCCAGCACTATTTCTCTAATGAATTTGAGAATATTCTTAGGTTCAAGGGATGAAACCTGCTCTAGACTCAGCTCATAGTTCCCCAGTGCTAGTTTACCTCTGCGAGCCACGGCGTCGCAGTTTGTGAGTAGGTGTATTGGAGTCACCTCTGCTTCTTCACAGAAACGACAGTTACTATCGGTCTCTATGCCCAATTTCATCAGGTGGTATTTGAGTTTACAGTGTCCTGTAAGGAACCCCGTTAGAATCCTGAGATTCTTTTTGCCTAAGCTTATGCACAATTTTGCTCTTCGAGTGTTAAAATCTCTGAGGAGCAATTTGGATTGTCTTAGCTTTGGGAGGATTTTCCAAAGGTTTGAACGTTTATGCCTCTCCTCGCTTCTTAGTTCTTCTTTTATAGAATGTGTGCCCAATCCGCAGAATGGTTCTGGTCCTATAAATTTTGTGGCTGCGCCCTGTTGCGCTAGACCATCGGCTTCTTCGTTACCCTGTATTCCTTTGTGTCCTGGGACCCAAAGTATAGTAACAGTGTTATTCTTGCCTAGTTCGTTGAGTTTTGTTAGGCATTCCCATGTTATTCTCGATGATATCTCACAGGAAACTAATGCTTTGATTGCTGCTTGGCTGTCTGACATCACAACTACATCCTGACCTTTGTATTTGCGGTCCAGATTGAATTGTGCACACAGCTGGATTGCTAGGATTTCCGCTAGGAAGATACTGGGTGTTGTCCCCATAGGTTCAAAGTGCTTAGTTCTTGGCCCGTACACCCCTGCGCCTATACCTTCCAATGTCTTGGACCCATCTGTATACCATGCTATACTGTGTGATTTCTTGACTTGCGATATCATCTCGCTGTCCCACTCTATCTTGGTACTAAGCTTAATTCCGAAGTGTTTTTCGAAGTTATACATTTTTACTATATCGTCTCTTGGTAGATCGATGTAGGGAGTGTGCTTTGCAATGTCCTCCTTCTCTCTACTGCTGATAGTTTTACCTAAACCTGTCCCCTCTTTTGCAATGCACAACAGAGTGCGCTTGGCTACTCCCTCTATGACAAGGTGTAAGGGTGTTAGGTCCAGAATTACTTCTAGTGCTGCTGTAGGGCAAGTCCTCATGACCCCTGTGATGCACACACAGGCCAGTCTCTGCACCTTTGTTAGCATATTCCTCATTGTGGTTAGCTTGGTTCTCTCAGCCCATACTATTGCACCATAGGTGAGGATGGGTCTCACCATCATAGTATACATCCAGCGGAGAATTGTTGGGTTACAACCCCAGCTTTTCCCCGCCAGGCTCCTACATACCATGAGTGCGCGCGTTGCTTTGTTTATAGTTACCTCTGCATGTCTTCTCCAGAGAAGCTTTGAGTCTAGTGTAAGTCCCAGATACTTTACTTCTCCTTTGAAGGAAATTTCAGTGCCAACCATTCTCATTGTTCGGAGGTTTGGCAGGCTTATTTTGTTAGTAAAAGGTACTATGGTGGTTTTCGCTGGGTTGATACCTTATCCCACTGTGTTGCACCACTCCTTTGCTACTGACAGTCCTCTTTGTATCAGGTTACAGAGTGTATCCTCGAACTTCCCTCTCGCTATTAAGGTGATGTCGTCTGCGTAACCCTGACATTTTATGCCATTCTCTGTTAGCATCGTTAACAATTCGTCCACAACAAGACTCCACAGCAGTGGAGAAAGGACTCCGCCTTGTGGGCAGCCTTTTGTTGTTTTGATTCTTATAGTGGTGTTACCCACTTTTGTTTCTGCAGTTCTAGTGCTAAGAATTTGGCATATCCATCTGCTGAGCATATCATTTACTCCTTTTTTATGTAAAGACTTCTTCACAGCCTCGTGAGAAGTATTATCAAAGGCTCCTTCTATATCTAAAAAGGCACATAGTACGATTTCTTTGTTTTTGAGAGCCCACTGGATGTTACTAGCCAGCTGGTATAGGGCAGATTCTGTAGACCTACCTGCCCTATACGCATGTTGGCATGGGTGCATTGGCGCCTTCTCCAGAATCTCAGTTCTTATATAGTTATCTATTACCTTTTCCATTGTTTTAAGTACAAATGAGGTAAGGCTAATGGGTCTAAACGATTTTGGTAGCGTGTAGTCTGTTTTCCCTACTTTTGGTATGAAGGTGACTATGGCCCTTCTCCATTTCCTTGGGATATAGCCCAGCGCAAGGCTGCTTCTACGTATTTTGACTAGGTGGGGCAATATAGTTTCTGCACCCTTTTGTAGAAGTGCAGGAAAGATGCCATCTACACCTGCTGATTTGAATGGTTCTGAGTGCCCAATCTAAACGAGCCGTAGTACAAATACTCGTTGCGAGTTTCCATTCTTCTTGATTTGGAGCAATTTGCCTGTCAAGCGTCTCATACTCAGTTACTGGTGTGCTGCCCGGGAAATGAGTTTCTAGAAGGTGACTGGATCGTTGATCTTCTCTAATCGTATAGCTTCCGTCCGGCAATAAAAGTGACATTCTTGTCTCCACTCTGCCTTTAGCCATTGCTTTGTGTATCCTGGCTGCTGCTGGCGTGGAAGAAATGTCTTCACAGAAAGTTCTAAAGCTCTGTCTTTTGGCTTTCCTGATTTCTTTATTATACTCCGTCAGAGTCGTCGTGTAGTTGTGCCATTCTCCGTTGTGCTTTTCGGCATTAAAGCTGCATCGCACCTTCTTCCGGAGTCTGGTCAGCTCAGCGCTCCACCAAGGAGTATGTTTTGTTCTTGCCTTGTGCCCTGTTGTACAGCTAGATTCGTAGGCATTATATACTGCATTGCTTACTTGCTCTACATAGCATTCAAGTTCTAGGATGTTACTAATTCTACTCCTAGCTTTTACGTTATGTAAGTTTTCTTTCAGGGTGTTGGTGTATGTGTCCCAACTGGTATTTCTTGGGTTTCTTTTGGGTTCTATCTCTTGACATTTCGCCCCAAATCTAAACTCTATTATTCTATGGTCAGATATTGAAGGTTCCATTGATACCCTCCATTCCCTAATCATATCCCCAACATCTGGGCTTCCTATGGTGAGATCTAAGACCTCTTCTCTAGCCCTAGTCACAAAGGTAGGTGTTACCCCCACATTGAAAAAGTCTAGATTACTACTTAAAAGAAATTCTAAAAGGTACTCACCTCTGATGTTGACGTCGGTGCTTCCCCAAATTGTGTGGTGCGCGTTGGCGTCACAGCCGATGAGTAGTGGAAGTTACTCTTTCCTGCAATGCTCCACAAGTCTTTTTATCTCCGCTGGGGGAATGTTGAGATCGTCCCCAGGAAAGTAAGCGGATGCGATCATTATGGCGCGGTGCTTGCCATCAGTTTCGATGTGAGTCTTGTAAGGACCAAAACTTTTGCAAAGTTTTGCCCTACATGTTTTAATAGTAATAACTTTCATTTCAGATATCGTTTCCTGCTGGGTCGTACACGGTCGACTACACACAAAGTCCAACCTAAAATTACCCAGTGCGGAGAGTAGCCATGCGAGGGCCACTTCAAGGGTGGTCAAGGCTAGGTAGGACAGAAGATGAGGAGTGGTTGACCCAATCTAGGGGTTTAGATTAGGTTTAAGTAGGTTAAGGAAAACGTGAATTATAGGCTAAGTTATTTCTAATATTCTTTTATTTACTTTTATTTAATATACTTTTATTTAAATTTAATTCTTATTAATTTTTATACTTATATTTTGATTTATATAAATAGGATGTATTTATATAATATAACTAATAAAACAGGAATGAAATTAAACCATACCTACCATGACATTCTTCATTTTAATTTAGTTAGGCAGGAACCACTTAGACATGCCAATAAGGTGTGCCCCCTTTTTCTCACTGGGATGCTGGAAAGCATAAAACACATATAGTTAAATTCCATATAATTGTTGCTTCAGCAAAACTTAATGCGTAATTAAACAACAGCTATACGATCAGGCGATAATTTGTTGTATTTGTTTTTTTCATTGCATGTAACAACGGCACCATCGTACGATGTTTATGAGAAACGAACACCTGCATGAGATGGAGCATAACAAGCGAGGGTATACCAAACTAGAATCGAGATGAAGAAGTCAGTCTTGTTTGAAACGCGAAACCGAGAAGTCCACCAGTGAAACATCAGTCTTATTAAAACCGCGAAGTAGGACAGTAAGTCCAGCGAGTGAGCAGAAACTACAAGCAGCATAACTTCCTTTACGACAGCTACGTTAAGACAGCGCAGCAGCGAAATCGACCGTCAGGACGACAGCGCCAGAGCAGCGCAGTCAACGCAGGCAGCGGACGTGAGTCAACGGTAGCAGCGCCATACAGCTCTGCCAGATCTACCGCATCCTGCCAACAGCGACACAGCCGCACAGTTGAAAGAGACTTCGGCTTGAGCAGCAGGATAACTGCGCTAACAGCGCAGTATTGATCATCGACACCGACGACAACAGCGACAGAACCGCACAGCCTAGCGGGCAGCGGACGTGCGTCAATGGTAGCAGCGCCACATAGCGCTGCCAGATCTACCGCATCCTGTCAATAGCAACAGAGCCGCACAGTTAAAAGAGACTTCGGCTTGAGCAACAGGATAACTGCGTCAACAGCGCAGTATTGATCATCGACATCATCGACAGCACCAAAACCGTATAGCCAAATCGTCAGCAGCAGTGCACCAACGACGTCGTAATTAATCAACGACGATTAACAAAGTCAACGTCAACAGCACCAAATTGCAGCAGCCACAGCGTCAGCACCAGGAAGACGTCAACAGCGACAGAGCAACGCCGGCCATACCAGGACAAATCCTGAAGTCAGCAGCAGCAGGACAATACTAAGTATCATTCAATCCCTGAAGAAGCAGAAAAGAAATCTGCGAAACGTCGGAGGAAAACATAATGTTAATAAAAGTTTTTTAATTTAAAAACATTATATAAACAAAGCAGACCAAAAAAGCCCAAATTATAAAAATAAACCACAACATTTATTTCTGTTTATTTATTTTATTGATTTTCGTAGATTTATTTAATAATAATTTTCGTAGATAATTAAATACATTTTTTTTAAAATAACTTAATATCAGTTTAAAGTAATTAAAATATAAAATAATTTTGCTAACAAATATTTAAATAATTTAATATTAAAAGTGAGTGAAATTAAATAAATTACAACGGCCAAATTAATTCCTCCTCAAACCTTATTCCCACCTCCTACGAGATTAGTGAGAACGCGAACTCTCGGATCCACTGCCCGTACCCAACGTAAGCTTGGTCTTTAAACCTAACCTAAGCATCCTTTTCCTCGGCGAACCACAAGCTTTGCGTGAACTGCGACTTGTGACCCGATTGCATTTTCCTTGCCTCAAGGTTAGCGAGAACTGCGACCCTTTTGTGCTTCTAACCATCCAGTCCGTTCTTAATCCTCCAAGAACCCATTTTCCTCCAACGAGATTAGCGTGAACGCGAACTCTCGGATCCACTGTCCAAGGACGAGCCCGTACCCAACGTAAGCTTGGTCTTTAAACCTAACCTAAGCATCCTTTTCCTCGGTGAACTACAAGCTTTGCGTGAACTGCGACTTGTAGCCCGATTGCATTTTTCCTTGCCTCAAGGTTAGCGAGAACTGCGACCCTTTTGTGCTTCAAAACCATCCTTTCCATTGGCATTGTAACGCATTCTCCCCGGCTGATTAGACAGTTGGGAATTTAAGAACAATATTTAAATTACAGAAACTCACAAATAATATTATTTAAATTACGAAACATTATTTGAATTACAAAACATTATTTAAATTACAAAATATTATTTAAATTATGAAACATTTATTAAACTGAGAAACATTATCTAAATTGCGAAACATTATCACAGATCAATTTGAATAGGGTAGCTCTAGGTAGATTTAAGCTACGAATTGTGAATAAATATTGTCATTATTTGAAAACCCTTGAGTTTGATTTAGTGTTTGCAATTACTAAATTCTTGCAACGATCCTGGTTCCGGCGAGCTTACCTCAGCCGTGAGAACGCATCGTTACAGTCTCGATAACTGATAGGTCCCGCGTCATAAATTCTGAAAGACAAATATAATTAATATTTTTCTGCATTAGAATACATGCTCTGGGATTGATTGTTCTCTGGTCCCAAGTTACCTGACCCTCTTTGCAGTAGAGGCCACTGACTTTTCCCCTGTAGCACCAGGGTTCTTGGATCATCACGAAGCCCAGTTGTTCTGTGGTGAACCTCCGAGCAATAACTGCCGATGCAGCTTTTGCATAATGGAGGTTCACCTGGGCACATCTCGTGCTGGTTACTGTGCTGATCATAGCACCAGGCTGCTGCCCCGTTCTTCTTCAGGCAGTGTTCCTACTACCTCTGTTAGAGGTTCGCTCTTATTAACAATCTTGGCAAGAACATCCTAACAGTATGCCCTTTTGGGACCTCCTCCCCTAGGCAAGCCATAAGTTCTAGCCCTTTCTAGTGCTCGAGCTTTGGTGCTGCTGCTCGCAGCCATTCTGCTGTTGAGGGACAGTCGACCAGTAACATGCCCGGACGGAAGTGAATTCCCTCAAACTGTAGCTTGGTGGACCAGTCCTTCACTACTTCGCTCAGTATGGCTTCTTCTAGCTCCGAGAGCTCATCCGGACTTAGCATTTGCCGGGGGTATTCTTTGGGCAGAACCGCTATTTGGATGCCCTTGGTTATGCTTGCATAGCTTATTCTCTTTTTCTGTGGTTCTGGCTTGGGTACCTTAGCCCCTTGCACTGACCTACTGTTGCTTCCAGGAGCTATTCTGATCTTCTTGCTCTCTGGACGTTGAGGAGGCGTTATCTCGCTGCAGCTCCTCTTCGTTGCCTCTGGTACCGGTGCTTCGCCAGCTTTACCCCGATGCTCTACCACTTTTTCATGAGCTACTTCGGGTGCCATGCCCTGTTCCAGATAGCGCAGATACCATCTTACGCCTGCTCCACTAAGGCCGACTCTTAGTGGGTCGTCTAGCCCTCCTGGCTCCCCGCGCTGAGGGAGGTGGACACGGCGACTTCTACTGTGGAAGGGCTTGTGTTTTTGCCCTTCTTCTGTTTCCCTTTTCTGTACCGCATCCTTGGATGTTGACGCAGTTTCTGTAATTGGGATACTTTTTGGAGCCAACGTCGTATCTTCCCGGTGTTCTTCCGGGGGCATTTTGACAGGATGTGATCTCCTGGAGCTCGCAGTTTTTCTTAGGTGGCTGGTACTAGGCCTTTGACCGCTGTGGATGGTATGCTCCACTCGACTTTGCCGTACGGGTGCCTCCTAATCTGTGTGCTGCAGTGTCTGTGGTCATTATGGATTCTGTGCTCCACCTGATCATTGCTGCGTGCAGTCCTATTGACTTGCATTCTGGCTGGCGGAGGAGGATTTCTCCTAAGTTTAGTGCCTTGCCGTTGACCTCCTTCTTGGAATCTCTGTTCCATGAGGTCTTCTGCTCTGCTTGCGGTGACTCCCCGCAAGTCTTCCTGTTTGTTATGTTTTGTTTTTTTTGTGTTGTGCTCATATTAAAGGACTCGACCGGTAGCTCGTGTCCGAGGACAAAAGCGTCGCAGTCTATGTGTTATGGCTGGGAAAGGGTGGTTGACCATGCCAGAGCCCGCATACCATGGTAAGGCCACAGTTACTTCATGAGGCGGCCTGTTATCATGAAGGTTCCGTTCCAATACAGTCGGTATACCCCCTGACTGCACACCATCCAATGGGCACGGTGCACATGACACCCTGGATTAGGGGGGAGTAACTTTTAGTTTGTCGCTTAACAGAAGATGCAGGCTCTGCTGAGCTGTAGGGTTATGCCCTACAGGGAGGAACTACTCCAACCGGCAGCATTGTGTCATTGCAAATTAAGCCCCTACATCGCGTCAAGATTGTTACTCGGAGTAGGGGAAAAACAGAGGAATAAAACAGTGCAACACAAACGGCGTAAATAAAGGCCGAAAATAGCAATCAAATAAAAAGAAAACGTGAACATAAAACTCAAAAAAAAGAATTTTAAAATTTTTTAACTTGTGACAACAACAAAGAAACAAACTGCTGCAAAGAAAGCTTTCATAATTAAAAAAAATAACAGTGGTAAGCGAATAAGAAACAAAGATTGAAGAAAATAAATCAAACTACTGAAAACAACGAAGAAACAACACGGGACAACCAAGCTTAAAATAATTAAACAATTAAGAAACAAAATGTGAAGAAATAAATTATTAAAAATAACCAAGAAATAAAACAAGAATACAAAGCTTAAATAAATTGAACAACTAAGAAGCAAAATAGTGCAAGCAAAACTTGCAGAGAAAAATAAAAATAGTGGTAGGCGAATAAGAAATATATATTACATATAAAACTAAATTAGTGACGACAAATACAAAACAAAACCTGAAAAGAAAGAAAAAAGAACTTAAACAAAACAAAATGTAAAAATTGAAAACAAACAATAAAGCTGTGAAGTGAAAAGAGTGAACAAAGCAGTGTAAATTAAATTATAACGAAACAACAAGAAAAAAGAACTATCAGTGAGTGATATCTATTTAAATAGCGAATAGAAAAAAAACAGCTTGGAATTAAGGAATTGCAATAAAAGCCCTAAAGCAAAAACAATGAGATGACTAAAACGTGAAAAGAAAGAAACAATGAAAGATTATTAAAAAATAAAAAAAAGGGAAAAAACAAAGAAACAAAAATTACTTCGAAAAGAAAATAAATGATGAGATGAAAAAGGGCAGTGAGGGAGAAATACGAGAACAAAACAGAGAAAAAAATCATCAGTGGACTCCGAAAGCAGCTGCAACACGAAGAAGAAAGTAACAACGACGCCGAGGGCTCCCGAGCTAAGTAGCTGTAATTTGGTATTATATAAAAAAATCATTTTATATTCATAGATTATTGTCTTGAACATGAAGTTTCATTATATAGATTATTCCCAATCGAGAAATGAAAATCAAACAAACTTTTGTTTGTTTAGAAGTAATTTAAGCGATATTAAAAAAAATATGTGTCATAAAAAATTGCTGAGTAATACCATATGTTAGCCATAAGTTTATTTAATGCGAATTAAAACTTTGTTGGGTATGACATGGAAATTTTGAGCTTTTATTCCAGTATGTCGTGGTAGAGTTTCTAAGGGTGGGTGAACTTACGGGTATGATTTTTGAGTCGGTCGTGGTGTCATCATGAGTTAAGTCAATACAGGATTTTTGGGGCCACAAATAAATATTCCGGATTGTGGCAAAGGAAGGGAGGGTGCTCCAATGGGGAAAAATATCGACTCCCCAATAAGATCGCATGATACCTGTACAACTGAAAGGTGAGTGAGTTGGTTTTGGTCTTAGTCTGTCGTTAAGAGCCACGGCGACAAAAATGGTAGTTTGAATGGTAAATTAAATTTTATTGTGCACCCTTGATTCGGTTTGGTTGATCGACATCCGCCCTGACCGGTAGCTAGCCGTGGCAAGCCAAACCGTATACGATCGCTAGGTCGTGTAACAATAATTATGTAAACAGCGTATGTTCGGTAAGCTTACAGCAGCGTAATATACAATAGCAAAATTTTAAGGGATTAAACATGTGCAGCTTACGGTACAAAGACTTTGTGTTTACAGTACGTATAATATGTATTTTGCGAACGTGGTTTAATGTCGTTTTTGACAAGCAGTTTTTCAATTAAATTTAACAATTTAAAAAATTTAAAGAGCACTTTGCATTAATGGATCTAAAATTTCTTTAAAGTTTAAAATAATTTGGGATGGTAATTACTTTTTAATACAATTACACAATTTACTCGGATTAAATTCAAGGTGAGTTCGTGGAAGCGCTTAGCATAAACTTAGCATTAAACTTAAAGCTATACGCTTTCAATATATATACGTCGTTCATTGAATACCATTAATATAATTTTTTTTGTACAAAAATTAACAAAAATCATTTAAGTAACTTAGTTACATTAAAAAAAATAGTTACTAATTCTTAATGCATAAAAACTGTCAATGTTAAAGCTAAGATATATATCTGTGTCCAAGAGAAACAACGACTAAGCTCAAATTATCGTAAAAAATATACTTTTAT
Organism: Dichetophora obliterata; assembly: GCA_963920525.1. Taxonomy (NCBI): domain Eukaryota; kingdom Metazoa; phylum Arthropoda; class Insecta; order Diptera; family Sciomyzidae; genus Dichetophora; species Dichetophora obliterata. The sequence goes on from OY986436.1 coordinate 91,231,430, forward strand.
TGTACTAACACTGACTAAATTAGGTTAGGTTAAAGTGGCGGCCGTTCAAAAATCGGCCCACATAGACCAGATATTGATCCGTTGTGGTACCACAGGGGATCTACTCCTCCTCTCCTAAGTACTACCGTGAAACCACCCTGAACTAATAATAAAAATCAATAGACGCTTAACGTCTACCTCCTCAAGATCTTTAAGATCATCAAAAAAGAGGCTTCCTAAAAGCTTCTGTCTTCTGCGGGCTAAAGCGGGGCATGAACAGAAGAGATGCGATACTGACTCCTCCTTTTCCTCATCCCTGCAACTCCTGCAGAAGTCATTCGCATGAACCCCCATTCTAAGGGCATGCCTACCTTTAATACAGTGTCCTGTTATAACGCCTATCAAAATGGAGAGATCTTTCCTCGCCATTTGAGTGAGCTTAATCGTTCGTTTTTTAGTAAAACTAGGCCACTACTGTCTAGATGTGTTAGAGATGGTGCTATGCTTCCACCTGAAATTAGCCAGTTCTGTGGAATGTTGTCTTAGAGCCAGCTTGCAAGACGCAAGTGGCATGCCTAATGTTTCCATGTCCGGCAGCAGCCTTGCCGCTGTACCTTTCCTAACGAGCTCATCCGCTTTACAATTTCCCGGAATATCCCTATGCCCTGGTACCCAGACCAGATTAATTTCGAACTTATCAGCCATATCATTAAGAGACGAGTGACATTTAAGAGCTGTTGGTGATGTTAGGAACACACCTGCAAGGGATTTAATCGCTGCTTGACTGTCTGTAAATATGTAGATATCTTTAGTTGATATCTCACTATACCTCAGCCATTCCACAGCTCTATAGATAGCAATTATTTCAGCCTGGAAAAAGCTGCATTGATCTGGCAGTCTAAATGAGGTTCTGATGTCCAGATTCGTTGAAAAGACGCCTCCCCCAACTTTGCTGTCAAGTTTTGAGCCGTCAGTAAAAATACGCGCGCCAACTTGGTTTAGCCCATTCTACCCATTCTACTCTGGTTGGGATAACTGTGTGAAAGCCATTCTCGAATGAGGGAGTGGCAATAGTGTAATCAATGCTGCTGGGAACTGCTCCTGCAATATCGATAATGGAGGAATGACCTGTATGAGTGTTAGTCCACTACGAGGCTGCTCTCAGGCGAATGGCTGTTTTCTGCGCTATCCTTTTTCCCATAATATCAAGGGGTATTAAGCAAAAAACAGCATTAAGCGCTTCCAATGAAGTGGACCTAAGCGCTCCGCTGATACATACGGCCGCAGTTCTTTGTACTTTCCCTAACAATTTCCGGCCCAAGTATTGAGATTGGAGAGCGCTGACCCAAGCAACTCCGGGAGAGTATTAGGAAACTTTCCCTGTGTAGCAATAGCTACGTCATCCGCATAGGCAATCTCGTTACAACCTACCTTTTCTATTTTCCTCAAAAGTTCATTGACTACCAAGTTCTATAATAAATTTGATAAAACACCCCCTGAGGAGTGCCTCTACTCACAAATCAATCCTCTACTCACAATCTCTACTCACAAAAAAATTCTCTCTTTTTGTGGGAACCTGAGCTGTCAAATTCAATTGTTTACGAACAAAAGCAAATCAAATAACAAAAAATGTCAATAACTTGTCAATAAATAGAATTATGTTGTGTTTTAAACTGATTTTAGCAACTCGATTGATTCAACATCGGCGATGCTCAACTGCACAGAAGCATGGTCCTTGGCAAGAATGATTCTGTTGGATACTGAACACTTTCTGGGGCAGCACAAATCAACAGACTATCCGGCCTCGTTTTTCATGTTTATAGATTTTTGATGACACACGGCAAATGGGGTCGAAAAGGAAAGTCATTAAAATACTTGCAAACAGTTTAGAATATTTCGCAACAGTTATTTAATTATAGCTTCACGAAAAATAAAAAAAAACTTTCAGCACGCACAAAAATGAAAACTATATAATTTTCACATACACATAATTTACACATTTGACAGTTTCTTCTCAACTTTAATTTATTGTGTTTTATGCTGTTCTTACGTATGACAGCTACGGTACCCACCTTTCTGTGACGAAACTACCATGGTGAATATACTTTGTGCTGGTCAGCAGGTTTTTTATCAGTACACAGAGTGACTCATCCACCCGAAGCTGCATGAGCGCGCTAAAGGCTCAGTTATAATAGACGTAACGTAATGTGGTCTTATGTCAATTGAGGAGTGCGTTCTTTCACTTATTGTTTCAAACAATACTTTCTTATACAACCCTGCTGGACAGCTGTAACAAGTTTACATACACAACTCAACAAAATTTGGTGTTCACCAACACACTCTTACGTTGTCATTTCATGGGAAACAAGGAAAGTTATATATGTTCATATGTCTTGCTCTTTTGCGTCCAAAACATAAACTCAACTGAAAACATAACTATACAATATAAAGCGGTGAAGTCTGATGGCAAAAAAAAAATAAAAATAGTAAATAAGAAATTTAAACATTTTTCTTTGCAGATTAACGAATTGAATACTGATGAAGACTTTTGACAAATTGTTTCTAAGACAAGCAACCGTTGCTGGCGAAAATCATGCTCATTGCTGTTTATGTACATACTATTGCTGCAATGTGCTGTTTATGCTGACTTATTATAATTATTTGATGATTTAAATTGTATTTTTTATAATCTGACTAGAGGGTAAATATTTTAATAAACCAATAATAAAAAAACTTGTTTAGAAATTTGCTTACAGCAGGAAAGCGCTTTAACATATCGGGGAGAGGGGAGAATAGCGCAGAACTGAATTTTTAATTGGTGAGAGCAGTTTAGCTATATATTTTTTCTTATGGCTAAAACAATGGTAGCAGAAAGGGATGCCAGATCACACGAATGAGAATCAGAGATGCAAACCTTGTGACATTTTGATCACCGCTTAAACAATGGTTACAAGTTTTGTATGAAAAATTTTATATGGACGTAACGGAAATCGTGTGACCGCTCTTGTTATATACGCCGTATGTAACAGTTACTGTTCTAGCTGGGAAGTGATAATAATAAACGTAACGTAATGTAACGGGACGTAAAGATCCCTACTTTACGACGTAAAGATCCCTACTTTCCTTCTACGTTACTTTACATTACGTTTGTTTAAAGAACAACTAAACATTGAGGTTAGATTCGATTATTTCGGTATTTTATATTGTTGAACTACGCTTTTTGTTGCGTTTTCTTTATTAATGTGATAGTTCTATATATCCACAGCAATGCATGTCGAAGTTTTAATTGAACTTATACGGGAACGTGCAATTATTTACGACAAACAACTGCCTGGCTACTGCCTATTATAATTGCTACAACGTTTTCTTACATTACGTCTCGTCCCGATGACAGTTGACAGCATTTCGTTACATTACATTACGTCTATTATAATTCTACCTTAACGATTGCCCCGGAAGAACATTGCTAAAGGCACCTTAGATATCCAGAAAAGCTACCATTGTGTACTCTTTATGGAGAAAGGAATTTTGTATAAAGCCTACCAGGGAGTGCAGGGCCATTTCTACAGACCTACCTTTCCTGTAAGCGTGCTGTGAAGCTGAAAGCAAATTTGTGTCTATGCTACAATGAATATGTGCGTCAATCAGTCTTTCGAGTGTTTTCAACAGGAAAGATGAAAGACTAATGGATCTAAGGTCCTTTGGACTCGTTTGCGATATCCTACCTGTGGGGGGGTGAAAAATTCTCAAACGTCAAATGGTCGTTTGACAGCTAGTGGTAGCGGAGTTTGGTGAACCAACCTTGTTAAAAATGTCACTGACATAACGCAACCTCAATTGTGACAGCCAAGTCGACAGTTGTTTCCCTGCTCAGGCTTGAGTTTGAATTCGAAATTCAGTTCAGCAGAGGAAACACTACGACATATCAACCGGAAGAGTTTTTCTCATCGGCTCACCCGGTAGACCCCGTTGTGTTGTGCCCTCGGCTGGTTTGAATTTTGAATTCAAATTCAAACCTGAGCTGGGATTCAACCCGGAAGCCATTAATTATAACTGATGTTTTTTGTTGCTTGCAATATAATTAGCCACAACGTGTCTGCCATGGTTAATTAGTGCCTGCAGTTGGGCATCGTTCAAATTGCCAGCTGACGTGTTTATTTGTTTGCAAACATCGAAAGAAACGTGTCAAACCCCGCGTCCGACAGTTTGCGCAAACTTCGTTTGCACCAACATTCGGTGTAAGCGGTCATTAAACCAGGTCGTATAACATAGCAGGTCGTACTGTCCGACTTGCGTATGTAAACGACAATACCATAGGTGACGGCTGGCAACGAAAAGAGTGATGGCTGGCGAACTTCCGGCCTTTGTTCTTTTCTCGTTGATAGCTCCTGGTCAAGACGTGCATGAAGTTGTGGGGTAAGTTAAAATCCTGGTTAATAAGAAAAATCGTAAAGTTTTAATTGTTTTTTTTCTCACCCACTACAACGCCAGTGACCGGCAACGAAAACTTCCAATTGACAGGAAAGAAAGTTAAAAGCCCAAAATCGGGTATATTATCCAGCGGACTTGAGTTCACCATATAAAAGGCGAAATCAGAGCAGCAGCAGCTCATACGCTTTCACCTACGCGTCGTCGCACGCTCACCTAAGCACCAGTACTGTGATATCGTCACGTAGCTAGCGCACAAAAATAGCAGGAACAACAGTACCACCGTTTAAGCGCTCCGGTTGAAACCAAGCGATCGCCGTCGTAGCAGTCACGTCCAAACCGGTAGCGCAACACCCACCAAAACGCCAACAGCATATGCACCACGGCAGCTGCAACCACCACCATCAGCTGCAACTACCACCGTGATCAGCTGTCAAAAAAAGAAAAAAAAAAGGAGCAGCAGTAATAACAACAGCAACATCAATTGAGACCGCTTTAGTGACGGCGTAGCACGGCGAACACGCTCAAAACCAGTCTCACCCGAAGAGCCCGGCACAATTAGTCAGAGCAGCAGCAGCTAACACGCTCTCACCTACTCGTCGTAGCACGCTCACCTAAGCACTAATACGGGTGTACCGTCAAGCAGCTATCGCACTAAAACCGCAACAACAGTAAGCCTTGGCGGCCCAACAGCACCAACAACAGTAGCAGCTACATCTCAGCCAGCGTGTTGCGAACCACTTTTGGCTAATGCTTCACTGTGGGCCACGTCACCCACCCAGAAACGACTACAGGAGCGAGCTACACCAACAACAGGAGCGAGCTACACCAACAACAGCAGCGATTACCACCAACAACAGCAGCGATTACCACCAACAACAGCAGCAATTAGCACCAACAACAGCAGCAATTAGCACCCACGGCGAGCGATAGCTAGCGTCAACACCCGATACAAGAAGGAGGCGGACAGTGGAGTTGTCATCTGCATCAGCGTGCGTCGCCAAACGAGCGACCCACGTACAGGAAGTACCCACTTAAAAATCGAAATTTATAAGTAGTTCAGCTTTATAATTTTTAGATATATTAAGTTAAGCAAGTTAAGATATATTTATGCATAATATCCCATTTTAAGGTGGTAATACATAAAAGGCTTATCTTTATAAGACAGTATGACAAACAAGACAATTTTAATTGAAGCATATAGAAAAATAACTTCAACGAAAGGCTGTTTTTTTTTGGTTTTTTTTTTTCAAAAGCGTACACGGGAAAAATAATATAACTAAGCGAAAGTTTATTATTCAAACAAAAGCGTATACAGGAAAATTTTTTTTGCATATCTAACCGAAAGTTTTTGTGGAAAACCAAAGCGAATGCGATTAACATAACAAAATTAAACGGAAGATTTTTTTTCAAAAGCGTATACGAAATAAAAAATAATAATATAATTGTACGAAGGTTTTTTTTTTGTTAAACAAAATCATACACGGGCGAAATAACATAAATTAAGCGAAATTTTACTTTTAAAATAAAGCAATGGCGTACCCGGAAATATAACTTGAATAAACATAAGTAAAAGTAACAACCAAAACGATTCATAGGCGGACAATAACTTACCTTTTACCAAAATTTCATTATGCACTGAAAAATAAAATTTACTAGATTTTAATATTTCTATACTTACCTTAAATATAACATACAAAAACAAATATTGAAGTTCAATATGCACTGCAAAATGAAACTTATTGGATTTTAATATTTCTATACTTACCTTAAATATAACATACAAAAACAAATATTGAAGTTCAATATGCACTGCAAAATGAAACTTACTAGATTTTAATATTTCTATACTTACCTTAAATATAACATACAAAAACCAATATTGAAATTCAATATGCACTGCAAAATAAAACTTATTAGATTTTAATATTTCTATACTTACCTTAAATATAACATACAAAAACAAATATTGAAGTTCAATATGCACTGCAAAATGAAACTTACTAGATTTTAATATTTCTAAACTTACCTTAAATATAAACTACGGAAAAGAATATTGAAGTTCAATATGCACTGCAAAATAAAATTTACTAGATTTTAATACTTACCTTTAAATAACTTTCTATACTTACCTTTGATATACCCTGAAAAATTAAAAGTATGATTTTTGATGTTTACCCTTGATATGCACTGAAAGTAATTCGATCTTAAATTTAAAAATGAAATTTTTAACTTTACTAGAAACAAATTGAATTAAACTTGGAAATAATGATATATTTAAATGTACAATAAAGCTAAAGATAATTAAACTTAAGAATGTATAACTAATGGGGCAAACTAAAAATTTAAATTAATTGTTTTTTTTTTGCGTACAATATTATAAAAAAAAAAAAAAAAAATTTATATAAATTTAAAAATATTAAGTTTCCTTGAAATGAAACAAAATGAAATGGTATACTTATCTTTGTATTTAAACGTGTTTATCAAAATAAATCAAACCTTGATGGGTACCTTGACAAGTAATTAATTTTTGTAAGATTCTTTGGACCAATTGCAGGTAAGGGCGTGGTGGACTGCTGCACTTAGGTGCACAACGAGGGTTAATGAAACCGAAGTTTTTCTTCATTAAATGGATGGGCGGGTGTAGAAAATGAGGGGAATTAACACCTTCCTCCCTCATGCTACACGGTGTGTAGAGACGTTGGCTCGGTTAAGTCGCCTCTTTCGGGTTTTTTTTTTTGTTTGTTTGGTTTTCCTCTCCCATCCGTTTCCTGTTTCCGCCCATTTGAATTAAAATTCAAATAATTTGAATTTTAATTCAAATGATCCCTTTCCGTTTCCCGCTAACGTCTGCATACAAATAACTTGTGCAGATCGCATCCCGCGACTTCCTGACGAAGCAAACCCACGACCAATTTCCCTGAGCTAAGCTGAAGCATAGCTAGGTGTGCAGACGCTCGCTAAGTCAGGAAGTGCCTCGTCATCCGGTTGCGGATGTCACGACGCTGCGAGGTGGATGGTCGGTCTGTCACAAAAATGGCGCCCAACGTGGGGCCCGACGAAAATATGAATAGCCTTACTCGTAAGGTCAAATCACTTAACTTCCGACCACCCGAAGTACAGTATTTTCGTTCTGCCTCAATAAAACTTAAATTTTTCCTTTTTCAATTTTGATTACTTGCATGAGGCATGTTCTGGATTTAGTTCCTGGAGTTTTTTTTGGGATCTTACCGAACCTCTGCCAACCAATTCTTGAATTGAGTTAAACTTTTTCTTGAAAATTTCGATTTTTGCTATTGATAATCTTTTGGATCGTGTCATGATATTATTGTTGTGTCAACCAAAGGTTATTTAACTTTTAATTGGGAATTTATTAACAAATGTATGCTTTTGAGATTTTTATCTTTGGATAATTTCGAAGATTTACTCAAGTATACTGAACATAATCTCTTTTCTCGTGGTTTTTGCAAATAAAATTAATTTTTTTTCTTATCCCGTTAACCGAACGTTTTCTCTATGCACCTGTGCCCTAAGTCTGTAGCAGTCCTGCCATGGCCTTACCGAGTAATCTCCGAAGAATTTTAGTCATATCATTACCCAGTTATAATTGTTATATCGCATTTTTTTTATTTTTTTTTTCTCTTTCGTGAAAACGCTGGATTTCATTACTTCACCACAGCATAACCGTGTTTATGCTATACATAAATAAGAGTATTATTATTTGTATTTTTTTTAATGGTTTGAACATTTTTCACGTGTTGCAAAGTTATCGGTTTATCGTTATTCCTTTATTATGTGGGCATACACAACATTATATGGACATACATTTACATTCATTCTAATTATTATCACTTTTATAATTATTATATTATATCCATTTTATATTACTTATTTTTCTCGCGAGTGTGATATCACGCAAAAGTATATCACTACAGCATAGCCTTGTTTAGGTTGTGGTATTAGTGTTTGGTTAAATTTGTATTTCTCGTTTTGAAGTTGAAATTTTTTTTGTTGAAATCTTTTGGGTTTCGTTTCCTTGCTTCGGCATAAGTGGGTTAGGCTTCACTTATAACTAACTGATTGTCTTTTTATCGGACGGAAGTTTTGTTTTCATTTTCGTGACATCATTGAGTTTCAACTTATCATCTTTCACCTAATATTGATTGAGATTTTTACTTCACTTCGTTTTGAAATCTTAGGATTTCATAACTTATTGTTTGGTTTAAAATTTTTTTTTTTTTTTCCAACTTTCTTTTTTTCTCTCGTTCCGCTCGTTCCGCTTATTAGTCGCATTCACTCCGCTACAACCGCATTCAACTTTTCTACTATAATTACTCAGTAGTAATTGATAAATTTTATTTTGATTATACAGACGTTTCCGTGGAATCGTCTGGTTTTTCCTTGTTGCCAACAGTATAAAACTGGTGAGGCTGTAAATATAAACTTTTGATATTTTGTTTTGATATTTTTGTCGTGTCGACGATGCCTGTGACGCGAAGTACAGAAGACCTGTTAGGAGTGGGTAATCCTCCCAACGTTGCCATTTGTACCGTGTGCAATGAGACCATTCATCCTACGGATGAAGTGGTTGAGACTTCGTGCAATCATTGCTTCCATGCTCTGTGCTTGCAGACTTGGCTAGAAACCAACAAGGCATGTCCGGTTTGTCGGTTGGCATTGGTTCCGGCAGTTGTAGGTCCTTCTCCGGCTGCTAATATACTCGAAGTTGCTGGCAGTGTTAATCAACCAAAGCGGGGAAGAGGTGGTGGAGCACCACGGTATCGCCCCAACACGCGACAACAAGCAAATTTTAGATCGGACCATCGTGATAGTAGGCCTGAACCGCTGGACAATGCCATCTTACCAAACCAACCGAACCAGGTTTCTGAAACCAAAGTACACCAAATCGTTGCCGACTCATTAGGCCAACTCCGAATGGAGATAAGCTCCATCATTTCCACCGAGCTTCAAGCGATGCTGCGCAATTTGAATCTTGGAGCTAACCCTCCTGCTAACGCGCCTAACCTTCGCCAACCTGAATGGCCACAAGTTCTGCCTGAAGAAGCTCAGAGGCCTGTTCCTCCTTCATCGTCTCGGCGTCGAGCGAATCCTCCGCTTCCCGGTAGCGATAGAGACCCTGGCTCGAAAGAGCGAGTTTCCAACGTTGTGCGAAACTGGCACGTGAAATTCAAGGGCACTACCGATGACATTCCAGTAGATGAATTTATCTACCGAATAAATACTCTGACTTCATTGCATCTCAATGGTAATTTCTCTGTTCTTTGTGAACATGTTCACTCTCTTTTCGAAGGCAAAGCTCATCAGTGGTTTTGGCGATATCACCGCAATGCCGACGAGGTAGAATGGTTTGACCTCTGCGATGCCCTGCGTCGTCAGTTCAAAGACTACACATCGGATTTTGACATTCAAGATGATCTTCGCCGTCGAAAACAAAAACATTCAGAGTCGTTTGACGAGTTTCTTGATGCTATTTTGTGCTTGAGTGACAGGCTTCGACACCCGATGTGCGAATCTGAGCTAGTTGAAACAGTGATTAGGAATTTACGACCGGATTTACGTCACGAGTTGCTCCACCTGGATATTCGCAGCATTGCTATTCTACGTCGGGAGGTTCGTAAGCACGAAAAGTTTTTCGAGGAAGTGCGTCCTAATTATAGTGTTCCTCCCAGAAATGCTGGTGCTCGTCGGCAATTGTATGAAATTGCTCAGGATAGTGACCCGAGGTTAAACGAGTTAGAGAGTGACCATGTTCAACAAGAACTCAATGCGCTAGACATGAGTAAAGTAAAATGCTGGAATTGCGACGACGATGGTCATCGGTACCAAGATTGTCTGAAGGCTAGGCGCGTATTCTGTTACGGTTGTGGTGCTGCTGACACCTACAAACCAAGCTCCCAGAAGTGTGCTGCGAAGGCAGAAGGCTTCAAGCCGGATTTTTGTCGGGAGTCGAGCAGACCCCAATTAAATCGTCCTCGGATGTAACTCCGATTAAGATATTACCAAAATCTGACGTTCCACCACTTGTGTCTGCCTCGACTGCAAAGTTTATTGACGATCCGGTGGATTCTCAACCTTTACCTCCTACCTTCAAACCTTACCACGCTAGACTTGCTGAATATAATAAGATACGTGAGAAAATATTTGGTACTTTGCCTGTTAGGCGTCCCTCAGTTCGCTCTTCAGACCGTATTCGCTTGTTCTGGAAACGAATAAAAAACTTGCGCAAGAGTGTGGTCTCGGCCATAGTCTACCAAGGTTCCGACATTCGTCCTTACACCAATCTTTTGATTGAAAATACTGTGTATCTTTCGCTTTTAGATAGTGGCGCTACAAAGAGTTGCATTGGTGGACGTTTGGCTCAAGTAATTCTTTCTGACTCTACAAAGAAACTGATTAAATTAAGAGGTAACGTTCGAACGGCTGATGGTAAACATCAACAGGTCGTGGGTTCGATTATTATCCCAATTACCTTTCAAAACCAAACGAAAACTTTTGATTTCTTGATTGTACCTTCTATTGTCCAAGACGTGATATGCGGAATGGATTTCTGGAATTTGTTTGAGCTTAAGATCCAAATAGACCCGACCGTGAGTGAACTCTCTGCTTTAGAGATAGACCCTGATAGCGTTCAGTTGAATGCACTCCAGCGTAGAATGCTTGACTCTACCATAGCCGCCTTTCCGTCTTCGGAAAAAGAAGGCCTTGGTACTACCTCTCTGGTAGAACATGTCATTGATACAGGTGTAGCATCTCCTATAAAACAGAGATACTACCCTATATCACCAGCTATGGAAAAGCTTCTATGTCAGGAAATCGACAGAATGCTCGAACTAGGTGTCATCGAAGAAGCAGAAAGTTCACCCTGGTCTTCCCCTGGTGTCTTGATTGTAAAGCCTGGAAAGGTTCGATTTTGTATTGACTCGAGAAAACTCAATGATGTGACCATTAAGGATGCTTATCCTATTCCAATCATTGATGGGTTACTTTCTCGTTTGCCACCTGTGCATGTTATTTCAAAGATCGACCTTAAAGATGCTTTTTGGCAAATAAAGTTGTCCAGAGATTCGTGTCCAAAAACCGCGTTCACGATACCCAATCGTCCATTGTATCAATTCACGCGCATGCCTTTCGGCTTGTGCAATGCACCGCAAACAATGTGTCGATTGATGGACAAGGTGATTCCGTATAATCTCAAAACTCGAGTCTTTGTTTATTTAGACGATCTTTTGGTCGTATCACAGTCACTGGAAGAACACATAGTGCATCTATCTGAAGTTGCTTCTTGCCTTAGAAAAGCCGGTTTGACAATTAATGTCAATAAAAGTCAATTTGGTCTCAATAAGGTCAAGTATCTTGGTTTTATAGTGGGAAATGGTTCGCTTACTGTTGATCCCGACAAAGTGAAAGCCATAACAGAATATCCCGTTCCTAGAACAGTTCGTCAAATTCGCCAATTCCTAGGAATGACTGGGTGGTACCGGCGATTTGTGTCGGACTATGCAGCGGTTACTTTTCACCTTACTGAGCTCCTAACGAAAAAGAAATCCTTCACGTGGAACCCTTCGGCTCAAGAAGCTTTTGACGCCATCAAAGCTAAGTTGACGACAGCTCCTTTCCTCGTGCATCCTGACTACACTAGGCCGTTTATCGTGCAGTGCGACGCCAGCCAGTGCGGTGTTGGTGGTCTTTTAGCGCAAGTTGATGCGAATGGGGACGAAAGGCCCATCGCTTTTATGTCTCATAAACTCAACAAAGCGCAAAGAAACTATACCGTCACTGAGTTGGAATGTTTAGCTGTCGTGCTAGCGATAAAAAAATTTCGCGCCTACATTGAAGGTCACGAGTTTAAGGTAGTAACCGACCACGCAAGTCTGAAATGGCTTATGCGTCAAAAAGACTTAAGCGGAAAACTAGCTCGATGGGCACTAAAAATCCAAGGGTTTAATTTTTCAATTGAGCACCGAAAAGGTAGCGAGAATGTTGTGGCTGATGCTTTGTCGCGGTCTTTTGAACCAGATGACCCTGAATCAGTCGTGGCTGCACTTGAGTTAGAAACTTTGCCTGAAATAGACCTTGAGTCTTTACATTTCAATTCAGACGAATACCGAAAATTCAGAGAAAAATTGGCTTTATCACCTTTGCCAGATTATAAAATCATTGATGATTATATTTACCGTCGTTTGGAATTTGACTCTGATACAACCGATCCTTCTCTTGCTTGGAAGTTGCTTGTTCCTGCCGAATTGCGAGAAAGCGTGATATATGCCTCTCACGATATTCCATCTTCTGCTCATGGTGGCATAGCCAAGACGCTTGAACGCATTCGTCGTTATTTTTACTGGCCAGGTCTGGTTACGCAAGTTCGAAATTATGTGTTAAATTGTGAATTATGCAAAACGTCTAAGTCTCCGACGCATATCCTTCGTCCTCCTATGGGTCAGATGACGGAATCGGAACGTCCATTTCAAAGACTTTACGTCGATCTGATTGGACCCTTCCCTCGTTCTAAGAGAGGTAACATTGGAATGTTAATAGTCTTAGACCACTTTTCGAAATTCACTTTTCTGAAACCCCTGAAAAAATTTACCTCGAAACTTATCATGGATTTTCTGAAAGAAAGCGTGTTTGACACCTTTGGTGTTCCTGAGTCAGTTGTGTCCGATAACGGAAGTCAGTTCAAGAGTAAGGACTTTGAACTTTTTCTGGCAAAATATGGCATAAATCATGTGTGCACCGCCGTTTACGCTCCCCAATCCAATGCATCAGAGCGAGTCAATCGTTCGATCAACGAAGCTTTACGCTCATATATACGAAAAGATCAACGATTGTGGGATGTGTATATAAGCAGCATTAATGGCTCGTTGCGCAAAAGTGTCCATCAGACCATTGGTCAAGCACCATATTATGTTGTATTTGGTCAGCACATGATGACTCACGGGAAAGATTATAAAATTCTGAAAAATCTTAACTTGCTTTCAGAGGGTTCAGAGAGGTTAACACGAGAAGATGAGTTTTCGATAATACGAAGTTTAATTCATAAAAAAATGAAAGATTCCTATGACATTAACGCCCGATCTTATAACTTGCATTCTCGTCATCGTCAGTTTGAAATTGGTCAAGAAGTGACCAGACGTAATTTTTGCCAGAGCAATTTGCTTAAACATTTTAACGCTAAATTGGCTCCAACCGGAGTTAAAGCCATTGTTAAAAAAAAGCTTGGCAACGCCTTTTACGTGCTGACCGATTTAGAGGGGAAAACGCAAGGCACATATCATGCGAAAGATATTTGGTAGAGGTTAACTGGAATTCTTCGTTTATTCTGTTCTCGAAGTGTACGCGGTTGGGTACGGTTTTGATATATGCGTTGATATCGAACAGTGGTGGTGTTGAGTTCTCTACATTCAGTCTGCTCGCACTCTTGATTTGATTTTTTTTTGTTTTGACGACCATGAGTAATCTGACCGAAGTTGGAAAACTGAAAGTTATACACCCTTTTCAGACACTTGTCTGTAGCTGGCCTTGTCAAGCATCTGTTTTGTGGGGGGTGAAAAATTCTCAAACGTCAAATGGTCGTTTGACAGCTAGTGGTAGCGGAGTTTGGTGAACCAACCTTGTTAAAAATGTCACTGACATAACGCAACCTCAATTGTGACAGCCAAGTCGACAGTTGTTTCCCTGCTCAGGCTTGAGTTTGAATTCGAAATTCAGTTCAGCAGAGGAAACACTACGACATATCAACCGGAAGAGTTTTTCTCATCGGCTCACCCGGTAGACCCCGTTGTGTTGTGCCCTCGGCTGGTTTGAATTTTGAATTCAAATTCAAACCTGAGCTGGGATTCAACCCGGAAGCCATTAATTATAACTGATGTTTTTTGTTGCTTGCAATATAATTAGCCACAACGTGTCTGCCATGGTTAATTAGTGCCTGCAGTTGGGCATCGTTCAAATTGCCAGCTGACGTGTTTATTTGTTTGCAAACATCGAAAGAAACGTGTCAAACCCCGCGTCCGACAGTTTGCGCAAACTTCGTTTGCACCAACATTCGGTGTAAGCGGTCATTAAACCAGGTCGTATAACATAGCAGGTCGTACTGTCCGACTTGCGTATGTAAACGACAATACCATAGGTGACGGCTGTCAACGAAAAGAGTGATGGCTGGCGAACTTCCGGCCTTTGTTCTTTTCTCGTTGATAGCTCCTGGTCAAGACGTGCATGAAGTTGTGGGGTAAGTTAAAATCCTGGTTAATAAGAAAAATCGTAAAGTTTTAATTGTTTTTTTTCTCACCCACTACAACGCCAGTGACCGGCAACGAAAACTTCCAATTGACAGGAAAGAAAGTTAAAAGCCCAAAATCGGGTATATTATCCAGCGGACTTGAGTTCACCATATAAAAGGCGAAATCAGAGCAGCAGCAGCTCATACGCTTTCACCTACGCGTCGTCGCACGCTCACCTAAGCACCAGTACTGTGGTATCGTCACGTAGCTAGCGCACAAAAATAGCAGGAACAACAGTACCACCGTTTAAGCGCTCCGGTTGAAACCAAGCGATCGCCGTCGTAGCAGTCACGTCCAAACCGGTAGCGCAACACCCACCAAAACGCCAACAGCATATGCACCACGGCAGCTGCAACCACCACCATCAGCTGCAACTACCACCGTGATCAGCTGTCAAAAAAAGAAAAAAAAAAGGAGCAGCAGTAATAACAACAGCAACATCAATTGAGACCGCTTTAGTGACGGCGTAGCACGGCGAACACGCTCAAAACCAGTCTCACCCGAAGAGCCCGGCACAATTAGTCAGAGCAGCAGCAGCTAACACGCTCTCACCTACTCGTCGTAGCACGCTCACCTAAGCACTAATACGGGTGTACCGTCAAGCAGCTATCGCACTAAAACCGCAACAACAGTAAGCCTTGGCGGCCCAACAGCACCAACAACAGTAGCAGCTACATCTCAGCCAGCGTGTTGCGAACCACTTTTGGCTAATGCTTCACTGTGGGCCACGTCACCCACCCAGAAACGACTACAGGAGCGAGCTACACCAACAACAGGAGCGAGCTACACCAACAACAGCAGCGATTACCACCAACAACAGCAGCGATTACCACCAACAACAGCAGCAATTAGCACCAACAACAGCAGCAATTAGCACCCACGGCGAGCGATAGCTAGCGTCAACACCCGATACAAGAAGGAGGCGGACAGTGGAGTTGTCATCTGCATCAGCGTGCGTCGCCAAACGAGCGACCCACGTACAGGAAGTACCCACTTAAAAATCGAAATTTATAAGTAGTTCAGCTTTATAATTTTTAGATATATTAAGTTAAGCAAGTTAAGATATATTTATGCATAATATCCCATTTTAAGGTGGTAATACATAAAAGGCTTATCTTTATAAGACAGTATGACAAACAAGACAATTTTAATTGAAGCATATAGAAAAATAACTTCAACGAAAGGCTGTTTTTTTTTGGTTTTTTTTTTAATATTTCTATACTTACCTTAAATATAACATACAAAAACCAATATTGAAATTCAATATGCACTGCAAAATAAAACTTATTAGATTTTAATATTTCTATACTTACCTTAAATATAACATACAAAAACAAATATTGAAGTTCAATATGCACTGCAAAATGAAACTTACTAGATTTTAATATTTCTAAACTTACCTTAAATATAACCTACGGAAAAGAATATTGAAGTTCAATATGCACTGCAAAATAAAATTTACTAGATTTTAATACTTACCTTTAAATAACTTTCTATACTTACCTTTGATATACCCTGAAAAATTAAAAGTATGATTTTTGATGCTTACCCTTGATATGCACTGAAAGTAATTCGATCTTAAATTTAAAAATGAAATTTTTAACTTTACTAGAAACAAATTGAATTAAACTTGGAAATAATGATATATTTAAATGTACAATAAAGCTAAAGATAATTAAACTTAAGAATGTATAACTAATGGGGCAAACTAAAAATTTAAATTAATTGTTTTTTTTTTGCGTACAATATTATAAAAAAAAAAAAAAATTTATATAAATTTAAAAATATTAAGTTTCCTTGAAATGAAACAAAATGAAATGGTATACTTATCTTTGTATTTAAACGTGTTTATCAAAATAAATCAAACCTTGATGGGTACCTTGACAAGTAATTAATTTTTGTAAGATTCTTTGGACCAATTGCAGGTAAGGGCGTGGTGGACTGCTGCACTTAGGTGCACAACGAGGGTTAATGAAACCGAAGTTTTTCTTCATTAAATGGATGGGCGGGTGTAGAAAATGAGGGGAATTAACACCTTCCTCCCTCATGCTACACGGTGTGTAGAGACGTTGGCTCGGTTAAGTCGCCTCTTTCGGGTTTTTTTTTTTGTTTGTTTGGTTTTCCTCTCCCATCCGTTTCCTGTTTCCGCCCATTTGAATTAAAATTCAAATAATTTGAATTTTAATTCAAATGATCCCTTTCCGTTTCCCGCTAACGTCTGCATACAAATAACTTGTGCAGATCGCATCCCGCGACTTCCTGACGAAGCAAACCCACGACCAATTTCCCTGAGCTAAGCTGAAGCATAGCTAGGTGTGCAGACGCTCGCTAAGTCAGGAAGTGCCTCGTCATCCGGTTGCGGATGTCACGACGCTGCGAGGTGGATGGTCGGTCTGTCACATACCCGCCTTAGGGATAAATACTACCTTTACCTCCCTCCATTTTAATGGTATGTATGTCATTTCAAGACAATCTTTGAAAATGACATGAAGCCATGGAAGGATAATGGACGACGTCTGTTGTAGAGCGGCTGGAACTATACTATCAGACCCAGCAGACTTATATGTTTTTAAACTAAACAAAGCCCATTTAATTCTGTTCTCTGCTATGATTTTTTTAGGATTACTCATCGCCGGAGCCCTCTCAGACCTTATGTGAGTGGGATCTACAGAGTAATCCGGGAAGCGGGTACTCAGAAGAAGATCTAGGGTCTCCTCGCTAGAGGATGTCCAAGTATCATCTGATTTCTTTTAGTAGCTTGGAGAGCTAGGATTAGAAGCGAGGATCTTACGGAGTCTTGATGCTTCGGAAAATTCCTCTATATTGACGCAGAAAAGCCTCCAGGATTTGCGCTGAGCCTTTTGAAGTGCTTTCTTAAAAATTTTTAAACTAGATTTATACTCATCCCAACATTGAGTTCCACGTTGCAAACGGTAATAGGTGCAGAATTGAGTGGTTATCTATTCTGTGCAAAAAGTGTTTTTCTGCGTTTTATCAAAGATTGGCAATGAAGAAAATGCAATATCGGTTTTTTACAATATTTTGAGTTTAGTTGTTATTCCTTTTCGACACAGATATACTGTGGGTTGCCAAATTAATGGGGGCAACCTTAAAATGTAACTTTATGGTTATATTTATTAATCCAAAAATGACTCAAAAGTTTGTTTTGTTGTTCAAACACAAAATTGCATTTTTAACTAGTGAATCAAAAACTATTATGTTGATTTTATATGATTTAAAACCAAATTCTAAATGTTTGATAGTTTAAATCATACTTGATTTTAACTACAAATTCTAGTTGCTTGATAGTTTAAAATCGTTTATTGAGCTTAAGGTCAAAGTTAGAACAATTAATTGTTCTAACGAATCTTTTCGAAGAAACAACAACAACGTTTTCAATATGAAAAGGAAAAATCACTAGCTGATTTTATTGCAATTTCGGCCCTGCTAAATGCTTCATCAGAAATCTTTGTGATGCCGGTGCAAGCGCACCACAGAGGCGATGAGATTTTAAGTGACAATTTCTCAGTTTTTCTCCCATTTCATATTTTCACATTTGTTGTTGTATTTTTGCTTTACTTTAGTCTTTATGCTTATGCCAAAATTGCAATAAAATCAGCTAGTGATTTTTTTCCATTTCATATTGAAAAAATATCAATTTTACCAAGAATATTTCTTTGAGTGTGGGTATGGAGGAGGAGTCGCAGTAAGCTGCAACATTTTGCAATATTTATATACGTATTTTTTATTATTGATAAATACGCCAAAAGTTATCCTTAAGTGGTTACGATATCCTGTTAGGGCAAATTTTTCAGTGCGAGCTTAAGCTCTAGTCAAATTAAACTGGGGTTAACTCACCAAAATTTGACGTTTAAACTCGGCTTAAGCAGAAACAAAACACATTATGTGATCATTTAAGTCAATTTAACTTCAACAAATGATAAAATATCTAGTTAAGCCGAGTTTAAACGTCCACGTTTGGTGAGTTAACCTCAGTTTAATATGACTAGAGTTTAAACTCGCACTAAAAAATTGGCCCTAAGTGCTTAGAAGAGAGAAGGTCTAACATTAAAACTAAATTTATTTTTTTATTGGCATCATTCAACAGTTTTATTAATCGAATTGTGAAAAGTTATTAGTATACTTGAGTGTAAAAACACTACTTTCTTTAATTGAAGGATTCCTCAGCTTATATATTTTCAAGTAGTTTGTATGATCATATATCTACACATAGAGAAAAAAAAGCAAATAAGAAAAAGAAAAAACTTATTACAAATTCATAGAAAAAAACAAACAAACTTCTACTTACCTTTATATATTACCATGAAAAGAACATTTTTATAAAATTTAAAACCCTTTTATTTACCTTTTGGATTAAAATTAAAAGAACATTTTCAAAAAATTAAAACCTTTTACTTAACTTTTGATTACAATGAAAAGAGCATTTTCACAAAATTAAAAAACTTTTCAATAAAATAATATTTTCATAAAATTAAAAACATTTAACTTACCTTTTGATAACAATGAAAAGAAAATTTCATAAAATTTAAAACTTTTACTTACCTTTTGTTTACATAACAAGATAAACAAAACTTATAAACGGACTTATGTAGTTGAAAAATTAAATAAATAAATTTTGCAAGATGAATAATTAAAATCCAACTTTTATTTGGTAAAGGAGGAAGACGTTTGCTATTGGAAGAACCTTTTTTACATTTTAGCCCCTGAAGCCTCACGGTAGGGTAGGAAGTGTGTGGGCCGAGCTCATACACCTGAGCTCCTGAGTTTTTTTGTTGGTTGATTGAGGCGGCCGTAGCCTAGTGGGTAGAGTGCGTGGCCCCTAAGCTAAAGAACTGCGGTAGCCCGGGTTCAATTCCAGCTCAGACAGAAAGTTTTTTCAATTGAATTAATTTTTCTGTTCGGTCGTCACCTCTTTGCAGACAATGGCAAACCTCAGAGAGTAAAAATTGCCATTTAAAACTTCTTGAGAACATAAGCCGTTCGGAGTCGGCATATAACACGAAGGTCCAGTTCTCGGTCATTAGTGATCAAACATTTAATAACACGCACAACACAATTGATCAATAGAAGCTAGGTCAAAGTCTTTCTAAGGGCTGAAATGGCCAGTTTATTTTTTACATTTGATTGGGCCAGGGGTGCCCAAACGATTGTATCCTTTTGTTTTTCAAATTTTAATTTTTATTTCAGGTCCGGGATTTTTTTAATATGGTTTGAATCACTGACGCACAGAGAGGCCAAATCTCAAATTAGTGCGATTAATTGAAAAACGAAAATGAAAGTTACCTCAGAATTTTTTATGCTATCTTAACGAATATAGAATATTACAACTTTGGTTAAAAAACATTATCTTTTTCTGCCCTGGTTTGCATTCTGTACCTTATTAATGTTTACGGTTTTCTGCTGTATTGTTATGCAACGTGACGAAAGTGAATTGTGAGCGACATTCGAATGAAAATTTAAGAGTGAAAATTTAAATAAAAATAAGTTTTGCTATGGAATCATCAACTTCAGGTATTTTAAGACTAGTATTTTAAAAAAATTTATTTTTTTATATAAAAAAAATATTTTTGAAAAAGTGTTGAATTTTTTATGTGTTTTTTTTTTAAATGTGTTTAAAATGTAGTTTTGGAGCGTATACATGGACAAATAGTTGAGAATTAAGCTAAATGAAGCCGTAAATCGTACATGATATAAAACTATAAGCACTAAGATAATATATTATAAAAAAATCTTGCTCGTTTTTGCTCTATTTGAAAATAATGATGATTTTGTACTTTAAGTCACAGGCAAAATATCAGCAAATTTGCAGTGTTTGGTGTTGTTATTGCCTTTATTATGTTTAAGTTACTGCGTTAGCTCTTGTTGTTGGTAGGTTTTCATCGTATGTGTTTTGTTCTAAAATTTAATTGTTTGTGTTTGCTTAAATGTTATAATCGTTATGAGTAATAATTTAATATTGGTGATGTGTAAATTGTGAACATATTAAAAATTGCTATTATAATTTTTTTAACAAAATATATTTTTTTAGGAACGCGTTTTAATACTTCATTTATTCCTCGATAAGATTTATATAATGTAATCAAAAATTCAGGTTGTCATGGCTACAAAGAAAAATTTTATTTTCTTCGGACAGAAATAAAGAGAGGGGTTTGTCCTCCACAGGGCGAAATGAAGAATTTCGATAACTTTATAAATAGTTTTGTCGCTCAGTTTAAAAGCAAATGGCAGAGATCTTGTAGAATAGATTTAAGATTTTTGAGACTTAATAAAACTTGGTTAGATTAATCTATTTCCATCCCTTCTTAGGAGCATGTAAAACGTGGCCGAAAAGCAATTTCATTTGAAGAGTCAAGCGAAGGCAGGAAGCGAAAGAAAGTTAAAGATTTGAGAAGCCATGCATCTCTTCCTATGCTAACATACGCTACTTGAATGAGTTATTCAGAAAAAATCCGAGGAATTCAGAATGCTCAGCAAAAAAGCAGCATTTGCTGGTTTTGTTGATGCAAAACTAACCCGAGAACAATATAACATTATTAGAAGAGCTGCTCCAGAAAAATTTCCGTCGTACAAGGTTATTCAATTGGCAAAAAAAAAAATTGTTATCCCAAAAAAGAATCAATTAAAATCTGTGAAACTTCTTCAGAAGTAACTTTGCAATCGCTTCTTGACTATGCGGTTAAGCGGCTATTTGATGTACAAAAATGCGTTATTAATACTTTAAGCACTGAAAACTTGAAGGCCCTGTGTCTGCATTCAAAATGGGGTTTTGATGGTAGTTCAGGCCACAGTTCT
The DNA here is from genome assembly GCA_963920525.1 of Dichetophora obliterata. Lineage (NCBI taxonomy): Eukaryota > Metazoa > Arthropoda > Insecta > Diptera > Sciomyzidae > Dichetophora > Dichetophora obliterata. Next base: position 91,252,948 of record OY986436.1, read on the forward strand.
TACAAGCAAGCGTTTCACTGTACTGAAGCAACCGATTCATCAGTTTTTATTACAACAATTGTGCCACCATGATTAGTTTGTGGGGATAAAATAATTTGGCAAAACCCTGGCTCTGCTTGTACGAGATTGTGCGGGCCACTGAAAATTGAATTTATTAAAGAGTCTCCCGAAGTTTTCAAACACGAAAAGACTAGAGTGGATGAAGAAATAAAGAAATTACTTAATACTATTGTGCGGAGTGGAGAAAACAATATAGAAGTTAGTCATAATTTAATTTTAGTAATGATTGATAGAAAAATTTGCAATGCTATTACGGAAACTACTTCCATACAAAGGTGTTATATATGTGGCGCTACTAGTAAAGAATTTAATAAAATTGATAATTTGTTAAGCAAAGCCATCTGGACTGAAAACTTTGCATTTGGGTTATCTATCCTTCACGGTTGGATAAGGTTTTTTGAGTGTCTTCTTCACTTGTCATAAAACTTCCTCCTAAAACAATTGTGTTTGATTCGAAGGCCCGTATACAAAAAGAGTTCAAAGATAAAATGGGATTGATTATAGACCAACCCAAACCAGGATTTGGAAATTCAAATGATGGTAACACTGCGAGACGATTTTTCCAAACGCTGAGATATCTTCCAATATAACTCAAATTGATTTGAAATTAATTAAGACTTCTTATTAATGATTTGAAATGCGTACTATAATGGTAGTAGTTTCTTCTGGGTACGACACTAATATTGAACAATTTCGAGAATTTGCTCAAAATACAGCCAAGAACTTTGTGACGTTATATGACTGGTATCCAATGCCTCCTACGGTGAATAAGTTTTAAATTCACTGTCCTGATGTAATGCACGCTTTATTACCAATTGGTTTATTATCAGAAGAAGCGCAAGAAGCTCGAAATAAGGACTTTACAATTTATTGAGAACATAGCTCACAGAAATGTAGCCGTGAAAAAAATCAATGAGGATATACTTAATAAATTTTTTATAACATCAGATCCAAAAATTTCAGTTTGAGGAAGCCGTCAAAAAGAAAGTTACACCATCTTGCTACAACAGCCTTAGATCAACTGATATGTCCAACAATTAATCTAAATGAAATCGATTATACTAACAATGAATAAATGTCTGAAGATGATGTTGATAGTGATGACGAAATTGCTTACGAATATGATGTGGATGCTGATTTGGAATAATTTTACTAATAAATACACATATGTTATTGTAAAGCAAAGTTTGTTAAAATAATTTTTATTATATATTCATAATTTTTCACATAAATATTTAGACTTGAATATCTTCAATATATGCGTAGCCACACCCACGTAGGTAAGTTAAAGTATGTTTTCCAAACCATGCCTACTGATTTCAGTCGACCTATTTGGTTTATAATTTTATATTACTTTAAGTACAATTAAATAGGAGTTTAAGGTATTTACTTTTAAGAAGAGGAAAAATAGCTGTTGGGAGGTGCCCCGCCTTCTAGGCAAATGTGCCCAATATTTATTTTTTAAACTTAAAGTGTTATAAAAAATCAGTGTGCAAAGTTTCAACACTATTACTTCCTTTTATCTCTAGTTTTATTATAAAAACATCGAAAAATCATTATAACCTATTACTTTAAGATGCTGTAAAAAAATATTTTTTTCAACTTTGGCCCCACTGTGCGACGTGCCGATGGCCAACCTAGTGTCCGCGCGTCACTTGACCGGGGTGTTGGTGCCACCTTTGTGAGGAGGCAGCACTTGTCAGTCTGGTTAATGGAAACCAGTGGTGCTCTAATCGGGCGCCCTCAAAACTATTAAATATTTTTAATAATTTTTGACATCGCTCTACTTGTTCTTTTAACACTGAGGCCAGGCCGACTGAAACGGCGAGGCCTGCAAGGTTAGACGAACAGCAGGTAACTGCAAAGTTCGACTGTTAGGCTTGTATTCTGTTGCGAGGGTGCGTAGCGCAGCGAGCAGAAGTTATGCACTCAGAGGCTCAAAGGTTTTGCAAAGGCCAATTACGAAAAACTTAATTTCTGGTACAAGAACCACTGAGGTAGCGCAGCGAGCAGATTTTAAAGAATTTACAGAGCAGACGACAGCAAGGTTTGCCTGAGACTCTTGAATTCTGTTGCAAGGACAGATAGCACGGCAGGGCCGTAGCCAGAGTTGAATTTAAGATAGAGCAGTGGTAATAACAGGTAGGGCACAAGTAAAAATTTAACTTTATCTGATCTGGTGAAACGATTTTCGCTGTACATGTACACATTCAGTACTTAATTGTTGGAAGGGGGATGATCAAAACATCGATTTAAGCACCATTGATCAATAATAATTACCAGGTATATAATAATAGCCAGGTAATAATAAATATTATCAATATATTTTCATTTATAAAGGTTTATATTAGGCTCCAAAAAAGAGTTAAAATTACAGAATAAAAAAATAATTTATAATAATAAGAAGTCTTTCCTTAACCCTTTCAGTGGATTTGCCCTATATATTGGACACGTCAGAAAGTTATTTTTATATTTATTTTGCAACGCTTTTTTTTAAATCAAATCGTTTGGTTCTATGATAAAAAGATGAACCAACATGACAAAAATAAATTTAGAGAGATATTTGACATTAAAGTCAGTTGGATTTTCGATTTTGTAACGAAGAAAGGCAAAAAAGTTTTTGTTGGCCTAATTTATAAGAAAAAATCAAATTTATGTTTTTTATCGTTTTATTTTTTTAATGAAAATAATATTAAGAGGGTATAAAAAAAAACAAATATCTAAAGGGTTGAAAAACCTTCAAGGGATTACAAAAAAAAAAAAATTTTGTGCCGAACAGGAGCAAAACAATTTTTTCATTGTACAAGCTTGCAAAACGTAAGTAGAGATGGTAAAACTCAAAGGTATGTTTTTTCAGCTTTTTAAGACCTAAATAATAGAAATAGTACCTCAAAAAATTATTTTGTTCTTAATTTAGCCTAGCCATTGAATGGGTTAAAACAATCGAATTTTTCGATTCGTCATATTATAAAAATTGGGGAAGCACCGCGATCAGAATTACCGAAGTCTTGTCGCCGATTCGATGGAAGTGTTTAACAAAATCAATGTTAGAATGTCGCTTAAAATAAACTTTCTGCACCATCTTGTATATATTCGAGCAGCGAATTCCAACCAAGTTTGATGAACAAGGCGAGCGCTTCCATTAAACGATAAAATCAATGGAGGAGCGGTACAAAAATAAAAGTTTGCAATCTTTTATTGCTTATTTAAGTTGGTTTTTGGCAGGGGATGAGGCGTTGTGAAGAACACCAACATAAAGACAATTCACAACACACACACACACGATTATATATTCAAACAAAACTTGAAAATTTATCCCAAAAAATTAAGAAAACTTTTATTATTCGCAGTAATTATATATCGCTTTTTTATTTTCTACAAAAATTATAATCGTAAAATCTGGCATTTAAATTGTGCATTCTAACAAGTCATAGATGACCAAAATCCGTTATCATTTGGTTAAATTAAAAAGAAAAATCGATCATTATCGATTAAAAAACACCTTAAAACAACTGCCATATTTCCAACTTACAACCGATTTCAGTAATCTTAAATTTCTTAGAAAGTTGTTTTATAGTTTTAACTATTCCTGTAAAAATAATCAAGTAAATTTATTGGTTACTATTTAAAAAAAAATAGAGAACCACTAACATTTGTGCAAAATTTATGAAAAATTGATTTCTCCATTGCGATAAGCACACTTTATACTATATTCTTTCCAAAAATTTTTTAGCACAGTAACATTCAATTTTATTGAACAAAAGCACATTTTGCTTTTAAATTATACAAACATAATAAAAAAAAATATTTCAAATCGGTCTATTAGTTTGTTTGCAGTAGAGTGGCCCGTTTTGAAAAAAGTAAGTTTCGAGAAAAATATGTTTTAAGTTACTCTGGTTAGTTAAAGTTACTCTGGCATACCGGGTTTTAAGCTCTGTAGTATCTGTATCATAAGCGGGATTTAATTGAACATTTTTTTACATATTCTTAGCTTAAATTTGAAAAAAAAATATATTTTCAAAAAATTGTTTGGCTAAAACCTCCCTTAAGGTAGGGCAATGGTATTTGAAGGTAGGGCAATGGTATTTGAAGGTAGGGCATTGCCCCACGATTCCCCCCTAGCTACGGCCCTGTAGCACGGCAAGCAGAATTCGAACATATGGTATGCAAAATAATGAGTTTGACTGCGAGGCTTCAATTCTGTTGTGATGGCGGGTAGCGCATCGAGCAGAATTAAAAAAAAAAAAAAACAATATAACTAGTGATTGGAACTATCGAATAAAAATATTCCAATTATTCGATAGTTCAAAATCATTCATTCATTCGATAGTTTTTTTTTTATTCGATTGTTTTTTCATTTGCACTTCGTTTGCTTACCTGCAATTGATTGAACGCATCTTGAGTACTGCAAATTAAACTGAAAAGGTACGTTTAACAACACTGCTTTATTTGTGTTTAAATGAAAATTATAATGAAATCACACCAGTTAATAGCTATTTATTTTCTAAGTCGAATAAATGAAGACTTGAATTGATAGCAAAAATCATTTGATAGTTCTGTGAACTAGTTATACTATTTTTATAATTCGAATAAATGAAAAATTTATTCGATGGTAAAAAATCCTACGATAGTTCTTTGCACTAATTACTATTTTTTAATTCGAATAAATGAGGGAATTATTCGATAGTTTTAATCATTCGATAGTTTCGTGCTCTATTTACCAATTTTTAAAAGTAAATGAATGAACGAAATATTCGAACGAATTGTTCGATGGTTTTAATCATGCGATAGTTAACTATAGTTGAAATCATTATCGATAGTTGAAATCACTCGATAGTGCCCATCACTATCACATAGCACAGCTGCTGCTGAATGAATTTTTTATAATTTAAATTTTACTATAAACGATTGCCCTAGTAGATTTTTTGGGAATAGGTAAAAGTATATTGTTTTGCAAAATACTTAAAACGAATTATTTTTAAATTTAATATAAATAAAGGGTAATAGCAACCCATTTAATTTATATTACATTAAACTGAATAACCTATTAAATTACTTTTTTATGTATTTATATATTATTTTGTATCATAGCTGTTAAATAATTACTACTAATCGTATTCATAAGCAACTCGATTATTTTTTTAAAAATGTGAAATAATTGATTAAGCACAATTCTTTTATGTTTGTAATCGTAATATAATAATAACAATCACAAAATAATTACGATTACTTCAGATGACGAAAATAATAAAAACTAATAAAAAGTAATCAAGAAAAATAATCCGACTACTTTTAGAAATTATGCTTAATTCTTTTTGATTATTTAAAAAATTTCAGTCTAAAATACTAAAAATGTTAAATTTTTTTGATAAACAAACAAAGATATGTTTAATTATTAAACAAAGATTGTAAAAAACAAGAACGAAAAAAATGCATTACGACATTTGCTCTGTAAATTTTGTCAAGCACTTTTTTCTTCTTTCTTGTTTTTTGGAAATCTTTTTTAATAATTGTATACATATGTTTATTTATGAATAAAATTTTACAAAATATTCCGTACTTTAAAATAGAATTCTTAAATAATCAAACAGAATCAAAGTAGAAGTAGTACTTTATTGAGTTTTTAATTAATCGATATTACAAAATATATATATATAAACAGTTTCTTATTTGTTACAGCCGCTAATGCTGTAATGTATGGCCTGCCTGGTCTGTTACACTATTAACTAAATTTATAATCGAAAGCCACTTGGCTGCAATATTATTACAGAATAATTTACTCCTGCTCAAGGAGTATTTTAGAATTTGCTTTTGACGATTGTCCTTAAAACATATGGATGAAAGAGACAATGACAGCTTGTACACGGCGAGACATATACAAGCATTAAAAATACTATATAAGTTAACGTAAATAATATTAAAAACTAAAATGCAAGCAAAAACTGCTGACAGCATGTCTGTGAATACACGCGCAACCACTGCAGCGCAGCAATCGACGGGAAGCGACGCGTCAGCAAAACAGATAAATAAAATAACAACAAAACAACAAATAAAACAGGCAGCAGTAGGTTACTTTAAGTTATTAAAATTTATGTTAGTTCAGTTCTTAAGTGTGTTTTAATAAATAAAGTCGCGTTTTGCGAACTAAAAAAATATTTTTTTTAATTACACCAATGTATTAAAAATTAATTTATACAATGACGTGTTACTTTCATATATACAATAGCCCAGAGTGGAAATGGGAAATATAGATAAATAAATGCATACATGTTTATAAATAACATCAAATGCAGATTTTACGTTCACATATAGAATAATAAAAATACGCAATCACTTAAAACATAATATATTAAATCATTAATGTTATGGCCACGATAATATGGCCAGTTCGCTTCAACTCGTTTAGGATATCATCAAGTATTCCTCTTTTTATAAAAAAGTGCTATACAAGCCATGTATAGCATTAGCAACGGTAACAGAGAAGGAACTATGAACCCCAAATTCATACTGTAGCTCCCAACATATTTGTTAATAAAACTTATTAAGTTTTTGGATAACTGTTATTCGTTTAACTGTGTTAACTGAAAAAGCCGTATCAGCGTATGGGCGATTTCAGTTAAAAATTACTGGTTGCACTTCACAACCGCACCGTTGAAACGATGCGAGTCGACCTCAAACAGAATCAAAAATAATTTCTAAAAGTAGTCGGATTATTTTTTCTTGATTACTTTTAATTCTTTTTGACTATTTTCATTATTCCAAATAGTCGTAATTATTTTTTGATTATTTTTAATCTAAATCAGAGACTGTAAATAATAATTATTTTTTGATTTTTAAACAAAAAAAGCATTATGGAAAAATTCTCGCACCGCCGTTTTGAACGTAGAATTAGAATAAAACTTGATTTCATATTGATTTTTAAAATTTTGATTTTTACAATTTTGAGCAAAACATATTTTGGACAACAAAATAACTTGTAAATATTGATTTCCATTTTTCAATGTATTTTGCTTTTTATTTTTGGATTAAAAAATAAAAATCAAAACATACCAGTTATTTTGTGACCAAAAAAATATCGGGCAAACTTTGCTTTTTATTTTTGGATTAAAAAATAAAAATAAAAACATACCAGTTATTTAGTGACCAAAAAATATCGGGCAAGCTTTACTTTTTATTTTTGCTTTAAAAAATAAAAATCAAAACATACCAGCTATTTTGTGACCAAAAAGATATCGGGCAAACTTTTCTTTTTATTTTTGCTTTAAAAAATAAAAATCAAACCATACCAGTTATTTTGTGACCAAAAAAATATCGGGCGAATTTTTATTTTTATTTTTGCCTTAAAAAAATAAAAAGCAGAAATAATTATTATGTTTTGCTCAAAATTTTAAAAATCACAAGATAATTTTTATTTTTTGCTTTTTATTATAAAAGGCATACTCAGTACGGTCTCTGATCTAAATCAATTACTTATTAAACACATCTCCTTTAAGGATTATATGATTATAATTATTTTTAAAATATAATAATATAATCTAATTGTTTATTAATCGTAATCGCAATTTAACAGCTATGTTTTGTTTATAGTTTTTGTATAAATATCAAACCTTTAAAATTCATGTAATAAACATAATTTATAAAAAATATAAAAATAACACAAAATATAATAGACTGAAGTACTGAAATGTACATTTGTTCCTTGTGAAGGCAGTCGCCGGTTGTCTAAAATTGTTATCTTCTTTTTTGTAAGAATACTGACGTTATCTCCGCCTCTACATCCGTTTTAGCAGGTGTCGAGCGCACAGCAGAAATATACATACTCTTTACACTCATTAATTTCAAAACTATTTTTTTCGGCAATGTGTTGTATCGAAAACAAAAACTATTCAGCCGCATCATCTGAAATTTTAATATGTTATTCACATCAGTGGCTTTCGCTATCAAAATTTAAAAAAATCGTATATTTTACACTGAATAACCAGTAAGAAACACTGTTTTTAGAACTTAAATATTAAAAGCGCGTCATACTGTCAATTTTCAGTGTTTTTTTCTAGTCCCGGCCATAGCTGAACTCTATTACTTGAAGAGTAAATATCAACAACAGCGACGAAGCACTTTCTTCGAAAGGCTCTAATTGAACACCATTTTGAACATAATTAAAAAAATTTTATGAGTGTTGCAATATATGTACCTTTAAAGTTTAAATATCGTTGTTCATTATTTGAACTTTTAAAAAAATAAATCCTAAAAATATTTAAAATATTCAAGCACTAAGTCTAAATATTATTATTTTTATTTTATATATGTACATGCTTTGTTTCTTACTATTACATTTTAACAAAATTACTTGTTAGTCTTCAAATTAAATAAATAGAAATGTTATTAAAGCTTAAAAAATTGGGTTTCAGTACTGTAGTATGTGGATACTTTTTTCTGAAGTGGATACATTTGTGACCTTTTCATGGATACTTTTTTTAGAATCGTCGCGGCAAGACTGATCTGAGGTAAACTCAAGTACACAATAAATGAGTTTCACCAAGGTACATAAAAATGGAAAAAACATATGTTTTGACGTCACAACATTTAAGTTTCCTATCTCTTTATCTCTGCTTGACGGTCCACCCTTTAAAAAGATACTTATATCCAGAAGAACTGTAGACAGCGTAGCCGGTGTTGGACTTACTGAGGATTGTAATCTCTAAGCAGAAACAGGGGTTGCAGAGTGCTGTAAAATGTTTATTTATTATTTAAATTAATTTTAAAACAAAAATACTCATTTTGACTGCTGACATCTATTTGTTTTGTTTGTCTTTCTTCTTCTATAGAAGATCAGTTTTCGATTAATTTTCGATCAAAATTAGAGATGAAACCGATTTTTACGTCACTCGGATGGTAATTCAAAGTGAATATTTAAACTTTAATATTTCATGTTTTAAATGTTTAAATTCTTTTTTTTTAGATTATTTCCAATAGTTATCACTAAAAGCGTTTTCTTTTCTCGAAAAATTATGCATTTTTTGTGCCCTCTTTAAGAATTCTGCATTTTTTCCGTTCTTTTCTCGAAAAATTCGGACCTCTAAAATGGAATCGTGTTTTTTTTTCTCGAAAATGTGGACATAAGAAGTAGAAAAATGCAGAATATTTGCCACGTAAGATCAACGGTTTTAAAATTCTGCCCTCAAATGCTACCAACTGAATGAACAAAAAGTGACATGTTAGGAAAATATTTAATATTATCATAGACATTTCATTTAAGTGTAAGCTTTTTCACGGATGACAAAATTAATATTATAAAAATTGTGATGTGGCAAATATTAATTTAACAGTTGGGTCAGCAATTAATGTTATTATAAAAGAGGTGTTTGAAACGTCTTCTTCCTCATACAATGATGAAGTTCTTATGATTCTCCATTACCGAGAACAATATAACACAAGAATGAAAATATAACTTAATTCTTTTATTTACTTTTCTGCGTAACATATGTTTTCGAAGTGGTTTGCATTTGTTTTTTTTTTTAAATAATTTATTTATCAAAAGTAAGCAACAGTGCAGTCAACACATCATTGAAAAAAATCTGCATTTTTCTTATCCTTTCTTGACTAATAACAGGTCAAAATTTTTTGAGATCAAGTTAAAATTTAAAAAATTCTACGAGGGCAGCAAGAAAATTTAAACAAATAAACATAAAATCAATTTAATTCGTTAATTGAAAGATATGATATTTACTGGGCCGAATATATTAAATACGTGCTGGTAGCCCAGATGAATATTTTTAATCTCTGTATTTTATGAATTAAATTGCGAGATTTAGATCAAGTAAGTTTTTAAGAAGGCAACAACAACAACAACAACAACAACAACTCTGTATAGAGTGAATTAGCTGACTAGACAATCTGTTTCGGAAATCGCTACATATGCCTCTTCAGTAGTCTTTGAGTGATTAAGCTGTGAACAACTCATTGTTTAAAATAGTATATGACGTCGCAGATTTAGGAATTCATTCTTTTGAATTGTATGGCTGCTAATCATATGACATTTCAAAGCAGTAGGCTATTTGGTATTTTATGTTTTTATTTTTTTTTTTTATTAGATTATTTCTAGCAGTAATCAATAGAAAAATTGGAAATAATAAGTTTAGAAATAATTTAATTCATTAATTTAAAATTATAACTTTTAACTTATCAACATTTTTTTTATTATATATGTATTTAATATTTTTTATTTATAAAATGATAAAAAAACAATAAGTAATAATAGGTATTAAGTAGTTCCAATATTGTTAACGTACCGTTACATGGTTTGACAAATCGTTTTGTTCTGTAAGAACCAAATTTTAAGCGTCTCAACTCGTCTCAAGACTTTCTTTTAACTCGTATTAACAAATGCTTATTTATTAGCTAACAAAATTATAACTGCACATTAACTGATATCCGCTGCTTCGTCTATTTTAGTTGGGCCTTGTGATGCGTTTATGTAACTCAGTTGAGAAATTCTCTACTAGTCGTTACGTCATTCTCAACCACTCTGCTAAACTCTACCGGCAGAAAACAAGTGTGTTTATGTATGTTATCAAACTCACCAATTGATATCTTCGTGGTGAGTTGACATTTGTGACAAAGATAAATAAATAGTGCTGGTCTACACTAACCTTACTCAACCGACTCACTTTGATATCTATAGAAGAGATGAGGGAGTGGGAAGGTAAATGTAACTTGAGTCAAGAGTTTCAAAAACTTTAAAATTTTTGCGATTCACTTTGGTTTGACATTTGTTATTTTGAGTGTTTTTCTTTTATGCGCTTATAGCTGCCAGTTTTGCAGTGCTATATGCAGCTATGAAGCACACACTCTAGCTAACACTAATTTTTTATTGCTTTAAAATGTTTTACAGTCCACCCTAAATAAGTGCGCGTGCGTGGTTTAACTGTCAAAAACGGCTCATGCACATACATTTTGTATGAAGCCTACCGAAGCACGCACCGGACTACCGCAACATGAATCGAATTTCCAATTTTGACAGTGCGTACGGATGTGAAGTTGGCTGCATAAAACCAAAGTATTAGAACAAAGAGCAATCAGCTGCTTTTAATTAATTAATCTCAATTGCAAATGGAAGTATTTGCAATATTAAAAGATTTTTACACAATTCTAAATGTTTCTTTAAGATTTTTAAACCATCAGACTGAGCTGGTTCGGAGTAGCAGTTCTTTCCGCAGCGCACTTGTTTAGGTTAAGCGTAAAATAAAATTGCGTGGTGCTTGGGTACGCAGCGCAACGCCCCCTGTTTTAGGGTGCACTGTTAGGCTTAAAACAGCACAAAAGAAAATTCAGACTCAAAGTGAGGCTCATAAGAAACTTATGTGTGTGAACATTGAACAACTTTTTCATGTCAAAGTGAGTCGGTTAAGTGAGGCCAGTGTAGACAGGCTCATAAGAAACTTAAATTTTGTGTCGTAAAAACCAAGGTATATTAATACAGGTACTATAAATAAATTGTCAGTCATGGGAGTATAATGCCAAACAGAGGAAATGACAATAAACAATGTTGTTTCTGTACTAAAAACAAAACAAAACAAAGGGGTTTCTTAATGGCACAAATAATTTACACCTAATTTCAAGATTTTGGAGTTTTTTGAAAGAAAATTTTTGCAAATATAAAATTTTACTAACTATGTGGCAATTTATATGTTCATTATTTAAAATATTTTTTTCAATAAAGTAAGGGCAAAATGCAGTTGCAGATATGCGAAAGTCAAGTTAACACATCAAGCACAACAATAAGAAAAAATAAATATTTAACCCAATAAAAAACAGCAAACTTAGAAACTTATTTAAATTTTCAATAAAATACATTCAGCAGCAGCTGAGCTATGAGGCAGACTTAAGATATCACAAAATTTTAAAGTTATTTTGTAAAGACGTTGCTTTAATTAATTTTTTGGTAAGAAAATATCGCCCAAAAATATCACAATGTCATCATTTTTCTCAACGTTTTTGTCGAATTTAAGGAACTGCCTACTTTTTTATATTTTTGTAAATAAAAACATATATTCATATTGAAAAGATTTTTTAAAAAAGTATATAAGCTTACACAGAGGCTTAAAAAAGTATTCATAATTTTTCCAAACGGTAACACTTCTTAGGACTGATTCCTATGGTTAAATAATAATATAATTTCATCCAAAGTGGAAAAAAATCAAGATATTAGTGACGTCTAAATATTTCTCTAAAGTTGTAAAACTTGTGAATGAGCGAAAGAGACAGAAAAGTTGATTTTGTATGGTTTGACAACTTCAGTGTAAGATTTTTACAACAAAAATGAAAATTCGCTAGCACCATGATTTCTTACACCATGATTTCACCATGCTGATTAAGGGATGCTTTCCTGTGCATTTCTGACGTCTTTTGTGTAATACTCTTTTCCCCCATTTTGTTCCAATAATGTAGCACTTGAAAGTCTGCGGGTTTCGCAAGAAAAAGGTGAGATTCTCTTCGATTACTAAAAACAAGGGAAACTTTCCTGTGCACTTACGACCACAGTCAAACATTTTGCGCTAGTATTAGAGCCAATTTGACGTAAAATCGAACATCATGCTATCCCTCTCCAACGGAGTTTTCCCATCTCTTTAACTCTGTTAAGAACATTAACATAACGTAACGGCAGGACAACATTGTTTTTTCATATATCTATTTGTAAGCAAACTCAAAAATAAAGCCATGGCAAACTGTGATGAATACCAAGATTAAAGCAAAAGTACCGACATACTTAGTACCCTCTGATTTATATGAAAATTTCATATGGCCAACTCACACGGGATTGTTTGATTGGCAATCAATGAACTTTTCTTACGCTCTTTTTATTTTGATTGTTGGTAGATTGTGGGTAGCTCACACGACAATATAAAACACAACACGACAGTATAAAAACATTTGCTATTAATTTAACATTTAACATTGGTTCAAAAACACACTTTTTTGTCCATGGCGTAAGAAAACAAGGTGAATGCGATTTTTTATTTTTGTTGTAAAAATCCAGCACTTGAGTTGCCAAACCATAGCGTTCACCTGGTTTCTTACACCATGTTCTTGTCGGCTTTTTTCTTTGTTTACTTCCTTAATTCGCTTGTTAAAAATAAGGGGTTCATGCAACGATTTTTCCATTATATTATTGTAAAAAGTTCTACGTTTCTTCACCAAAAGTACTTTTTAGGTACTTACACTCACCAAAAATTTTATTTCGCCACCCAGCAACACTGTTCAGATTGCTAATTGCTGCCATGTACAGCAAAGATAACAAGATAGGAAACTTAGAAAACATAACCTCAAGAAATGATTGCATGTATTTGTGCATAAAAAAATTCAACAATGTTCGTCACACTTGTTCTTAATCGGCCGCAAGCTCACAAAGAAATCAATTGGCAACCCCTAAAATTAATGCATATAATCTGTTTGTTAGTATATAAATACTAAAGTTAGGTTGCAATAAGATGTTTGCAACCAAAACTTATTATTAATTCGCTTTATATTGGTCTATATATGCTTTTAAAGCTTGGCAATTTCTTCAGTGATTGTATTTGTCAAGATTTTTGAAAAATTTGCTTTTACTCAAACCGCCGCTATTCTACACAAGCCCCCACTATTCATGGTGAGATTTAAAAATGGAACGATCTTCTTCTTTTTCTGCTTTTTTCAGCTGGAGCTTCGTTTGCAAACAAGAAAAATAATTTATGGATTGAGTGTTTAACATTTTAATATTTAAGTTGTGATAAAGGAATATGTTGAACATTCAAGTAATTACATGCATGCTCTTATTTTATTATATATCGTCAAACAAAGTTTGACAATTTTCACACTTGTTGTATTTGTCAGTGGCTTTTTATTTTCACCACAGCGGCATTTTATTTTCAGAGTTGTCAACTATCATTGTTTTATTAATAAATTTTTTCATAAATATCGCAAATATTGTTAACAGTTTTTCAATTAAGATGTATCTGGTTAAATTGCTCTTCATATCTCATCATAACGTAGCTTACCTAAAATTTGTTATTTTTGTCGTTCATTCGGATCTAGCTAAAAAATTAAGATCTTGTGAGACTAACGCTCGAACTGAAAATATTTCTGCGAAATGGTCGATCGCATCTTGAAAGTCTATAGGCAAATACTGTAAATTAAATAAGTTTAAAAATAGGCCAACACCAACTCAAATATCGTATTTTTAAAGTCACAGTTAACAGTTTTATTTGTTGGGACGATACGTGTCAGACGTTACACATTTTTCCATAGTAGTTCAATTGGGTAATTAAGTAATTAGGTAGTTCAGTAATTATGTAATTTAGTAATTAAAAACAAATTATATATAATTTTTCTTCCTTGCCTCAACCATATTTAGAATATATTTAGCCAATACCTTCCATTTTTACTTAAACAAAAAAGTTAAAGAAAAATTTACTAAACCTTTACGAAAAATGAAATATACAGCTGCGAGCTTGACTTGTTTTAGTGGAGCTGTATTCGTGCAAATTCAAAATGTCTGTGCTTCATGTGAAAAAAAGTTAACAAAAAATATACTAAATATTTACGAAAAAGAAAATCTACATTTGTGCAAACGATTTGATCATGGTAAATTAATTTATATATAAAATGCTTTAATTAATAAAATTAAAATGTTTCTCTAAGATAATATCATAAAATAATAGGTTTTTAATAAGTTTTAATGTTTTGGTCACGAATACCATTATTGATAAATTATTTGCTTAAAATATTAAGTTGTCAGTCATGAACTACTTAAAATTATATTTTATTTCTACTTGAAAACGAACATTTAGAAGAAGTAGAAAAAAAGAACAGTTGGCATTTCTACAAAATTACAATACCACGAAAAATAACAATTTTGAGATCTCTCGCACAGTTTTGATAAACTTTCAACCAGACAGTTTTGTGCACAGATCTTTCTTTGGGAAAGTTTATTCAAGTCATTAAATCAGTTTTTATTAAAGTTATAGTCAAACTTTATACTCGCTCAATTTTTCAAGTGCAAAGTGTTAAATAATGCCACGTAAGTCGTCGTGCAACGTGAAGTGTCCATTTGTGGACAGTATCTTTTTTTCCTAGTGCTGAAGATCAGAAGGCTAGATAAGTTATGCTTAATGTTATCAAATGTTGAACAAAAAAAGTGTTTAAAATGTGTTAAAAAAATGAAGGAATAATTTTACTTTGCATCCCAAGCGTAAATATGTTTTTAAGATAAACTTCTTTAGCACCAGGTATGCCCACCGGGACTTCCCCGATTTGCGGGAGTTTGAATAAAATGCTAAGCGAAGGTAAAAAGAGACAAACATATACATCTATGGCATTTAGTCTGCCAGATAAAGAAACCACAGCTTATGCCCATATTACACGATGCTCGCTTGCTCGGCGTGCACATAGCCGTGCAATATGGTTGTTGTTGTATTCTCCAAAATTTTTTACAGTTTCGCATTGGAAGCAACAACAAAATCATCTGCTCGCCGAGCAAACGAGCATCGTATAATATGGGCATTAGCATGTACACAAACCAATTTGGAAACACATTTTCAACGTTGCAGTAGCTGTTGATTTTTTTGGCATTATATATGGGCATATTGGCTGAGTTCACACGAGAAGCAAATGCTCATCACTTTGTTTTGTTATCTTTTACTGTCTTTGACTGAATGAGTCCGGTCTTATGCCCTGGTTATGCTAGGCAAACAAGTTTGGTGATCTGATTTTGTTGTTAGTGTTTTAAGAATAATATGAGAAATTATTAAAGCCAAACATTTTTGTTTGCTGTTTGAAACTGAATTTTATATTTTTTCAACAAACATAGCATTACCAGGAAACGAATACTTGATACAAGAAGAAAATGAACAAAATTAAATAGCAAACATGTTTGCATAGCATAACCAGGGCATTAGCGTCATCAAAATTATGTTTGAAGTTCATTTGTGATCTTACAGAGAGTTAATTTTTTTTAGCTGGAAAAACAAAAACACATTTGGATTCATTCAAGCATTTGTTTCTCGTATGAACTCAGACCAAAATACATAAGAAAAAAGGAATAAAAAAATTAACATGGGCCATAAAAAAAAATTATTTCAAAGTTAATATAAACAGTTTCGAAATGTTTACACAGTATACTTATATATAATAATATGTGAGACATTTTTTTTAAATAGGTCAACAAAAAGTCCGACCAAATCGTGCTGATCAAATAGAAACGATTTATTGAAGTGTTACATATAAATGTTGAGCAACTAAAATTAAAAAAAGTTTACAGCAAAGAGAAAAATATAACATAACAAAATAAAGAAGAATATTTTATTTTATTAAATATTTATTATAAACTTAATCAACAATAAATTCGTAAGCACTAGCAGCTGGGGCTATCGGCATAAAGAAGAACATATTTAAACATTTTGATTTGGTGGCACTGGTATCTTCAACTTAATCGGTATCTCATGTTGTTTTTTCCAATTTAAAAGTTAGTCTAAAAAATAAAAAATGGCAACACTACGATTTTTTTCATTCATAAATTCACACAGCGGCCATTGGTAAGCCTATCATTAATGCAATAATTTTGCACTTTTCGGAAGGAAATAATGTGCTTTTTTTTTGTATAGAATTATATTTTACATGAAGTAAAGCTTTTTACATATTTTTACTTTCGTTTTGAATGCAATCAAAAACAAACGTGTTGGAAAAGCTAAGTATATGAATTAGCAAATGACTTATTCACCTCAATATTTTAGCAAATTGACAGTTGAGCTAAAACATATTCAGGCAAGGGTTAAGAAATTCGTGTTGAACGAATTTTTCTGGTGCGTGTGTTTTACTTCACCACTTTTCGGGTTCCGCAGAGAAATTTCCTATTTTGTTATCTTTGATGTACAGCAATCAAAAAATTAACAAATTTGATTACTGCAATCTGTGTTCATCCGCTCTCACTCTTAATGGGGCAATTTACATGTCAGTGAAATTGACTGAAGCATATCGCGTTTTTTGCTCTCTTTTACTCTCCCTGAGATATTTGACTGAATTACCGCTTAAGAGGTGTTTACACGTCTGTCAAATGATTGAAGTATATCGCGATTTGTTACTCTCTTTTGCTCACTCTAAAATTTTTGATTTATTTCTGCTCACACATGATTTTTTGATTGAAGTACCGATGCGGGCATTTGTTACTCTTCTGCCTGCTTTTTTGCCTACTTTTCTGACTACTCTTCCTAGTTTCTCTTCAAAAAACTACTTTTGTGTTCAAATGAGTACTTTTTTAGTAATAATTTGCTACTAAACAACAGGCAAGTAAAAAAATGCAAACCTTTGACTGATTGATGCAGGTCTGGAGTTCAATCAAAATTTTGACTAATTCGATGAAGAGTTTCAAGTTCATTTTCGCTCTCGCAGATAGATCATTTTCTTTAACATAGGAAAGCAACAACAAATTTTGATTGATTCAATCATTTGACAGACGTGTAAACACCTAATAACACGTGATTTTTCTGACTGATGGCCATTGCAAGCATTTATTAATACTTTCCTACTGCCTACTATTTTGTGATTTTGAGTCGATCTGTGTGCATCGAAGTGTTATAAAAGATTTTAGTTATTTATAAATTTAATTTTAATGGAGTGTGAACGCTTGCGTTCAGCGGAAGGAACTGTTCCTCATCTTTCGGGCTGAATGGTATTCGCTCACAGAACATGTTCCTTGAGCTGTCACAATTTATATAGAGAAAATATTTTATGCTACTTTGATACCTGAGCGCTTTTACGGATAGAATGCAGCCAATGTTGAATTTTTAGGATTGAAAATTATCACTCTGGCAAATCAATACGCCGGAAATTTCAGATACAATAAATGTACTTTTATGCTGAATTTACTACTTTGTGATATATTTGCTACTAGGCAGTAGACAGGTAAAAGTTTGCAACAGTTTGACTGACTGATGCAGGTTTTAGGCTTATGCCTATGTTATGGTGGCGGTCATGGGCACGTCATGGCCATGAATTGTTGTTGTTTCAATGTAAATGGGAAATTTGAGAGAGTGAGCGAGGGAACAAATTTTGACCACCATGGTCACCAAATGATTCGGCTGTCCTTACCAAATCACGGGATCAAAGCAGTGTTGCGTTGTGATATTATTCAATATATTTGTGTTTTAGTATTAAGATAGTACACTTATAGTACGAAATGTATGAAAGCAGTAATAAAATATGCTCAAAGTAACACTGGACGCCAGCCATGTTTATTTGTGCATTCAATAAAACCGGCGAAAATAAAACAAAATAAAACGAAGACATCTCTAACATAAAAGAAAATGAATAGCGTAAGCAATTACTTTATTCATTATGTAAATAATTTTATCACAATTAATTATAGTTTTAGCATGACTGGACTTTGGGATCGCTCCAGCACGGAAATGTTGATCACCATGTTCCAGCAACATGAGTGTTTGTGGAACATAAAGACTTTGGAGTCCCAGGACAGGGACAAACGGGAGAAGGACATGTATTTAATAAGAAATGCATTAAAAGGAAGTATGAATGCAGAATTAAAAGTTACAGAAGTGTTTATCTTGACAAAACTTAACGTTTTTGGCATAGGCGATGCCAAGTTTTATCGCCTACATTCAAAAATTTTTTACTTACATCAGCGATGATACTACTTTGAATAAAGTACTAAAGGTAATAAAAAGTGTACTAGTGTTCTGGGATGAAATGACCGTAAGCATAACATACATTGGTCACTAAGCTCATCAAACGAAAAAAGAGCGTAAAAAAGGACATGACCGGGGATCATATGACCGCCACCATAACACCGCCATTACTGAATATTTGACTGATACAGTGAATTGAAAAAAGGTAATTTTCGCTCTCGAAGAGAGTTCAATTTATTTTTAGCTAGGAAAACAAAAACAAATTCTGAGTATGTATGTATGTATTTTATTGAGTCTTTAAAACAAACGATATTTACATAGTAAACTTAAACATTTTCTTGTACGATAACTTAGTAATTGTATGGCCTACAAATACTTTCATATTAGCTGCGTTCCATTTGCTTTAAAATAATCCAGATTATTTTTTTTTACATGCAAAGCAAAAACAAAAATAATAATCCTATAACAAATAGGTTTTGAACGACACACGTTCTCATGACACCTAATAGTTATTGTATCATGATTGATTGTTTGAATTTTATTTTGACTGCAACGGTAGTGCCCACTACTAGTCGTTTTTCTTGCCGTTCCTTTGAGAAAAGTTGTTATCGCGATTATATTAAGGCGAAAGGAATGCAGCTATTATTAGATATTTAATAAATCGACTGCCACTTGGCTTCTGTAATAATAGTGATGAGTTTGTTCTTGCTCGCAGAACAATTTAGTTTTCTTTTATGGCGTTTGTCATGTATTTACAAAATATTTAACATATATAATACAAGGGAGAAAGAGACAACGACAGCATGTATGTGGCGAACATGTACATTCGCTAAAAAAAAACTATTTACAATGACGTATTTCTTTTTTAGGTAAACAAATTCTGACTGATTACTGACTTTGACTGACGTCTAAATTCCGGCAATGCTTTTAACAGCTTCCCATTGAAAGCAACAATAAAACGAGTAGAGTTTTTGATTGGAAATCAACGTGTGAGTTGGGGAATACAAGCTGACTAGCACGAGTACCTTTGGTACACTGGCACAATTCGCACTTTTTGTTTCCCTGCACTTCATACGTAAACAAACATCTAAATGCTAGAAGTTCTGTCAAATAGCTATAATGCAAGTTAAACAAACAAAATTTGGCCACACCAAGAGAAAAGTATAAAGAAAAGCGATGAAAATAAAATTGTACCAATACGAAAATGTGCTATCACTTACGTGTAGAATAAAAATGTGTCCAAAATGGTACGAAAGTATATACTTGTGCAATCGTGCTGGTAATTCTACCATGGGTTATTCTACCATAGTACTTAAAGAACAAAAACTTTTTAAAATAGTATTACCTTTTCCTGCAACACTGCTTATGATTCATTAAATTTTTTGTCGACAATTTACATGGGACTTCTACCGTGAAATTTTATTATATTTAATTGTATCTATCAGGATGTCGGACAACGATGATGACTTTATGTGTGAAGATGACGAGGACTACGGATTGGTAATAATCTTCATGTGTCTGGCGAATTTTTGAAGAGCTTTATTCAAATATTTTTATCTCTGAAGGAATACTCTGAAGATAGCAATTCAGAGCCTGACGTAGACCTTGAAAATCAGTACTACAACAGTAAGGCACTCAAGGAGGATGAACCGAAGGCTGCGCTGGCGTCTTTCCAGAAAGTATTGGACTTGGAAAATGGTGAAAAGGGGGAGTGGGGCTTCAAGGCTTTAAAGCAAATGATCAAAATCAACTTCAAACTGGTTTGTATTCATCTGCAACCGGTAGTGGTCATACTTAAATAAGTTACAATTTCCAGAATAATTATGATGAAATGATGGTGCGCTACAAACAACTTTTGACATATATCAAGAGCGCAGTAACTAGAAACCATTCGGAAAAGTCGATTAACTCTATTTTAGACTATATATCCACATCAAAAAATGTTCGTGTGATAATACTAAAATAAGGCATTTGTTCTCCCTCTTTACTTTTGTTTTCTTGCAGATGGAGCTCTTGCAAAATTTTTATGAAACCACACTTGATGCATTAAAGGATGCAAAAAATGATCGCCTATGGTTCAAGACTAACACGAAGTTGGGAAAACTTTATTTCGATCGAAACGACTTTAGTAAACTTCAAAAGATACTCAAACAGTTGCACCAATCCTGTCAAGTAAATGTGACTCTTTTTGAACAGTTTAATTGTTTTTGTTTAATTTCAATGTATGATTTTACAAATAAGACTGACGATGGGGAAGATGACTTGAAGAAAGGCACTCAATTGCTGGAGATTTACGCCTTGGAGATTCAAATGTACACAGTTCAGAAAAACAATAAAAAACTCAAGGCCCTCTACGAACAGTCACTTCACATTAAGTCTGCGATTCCGCATCCTCTTATAATGGGTGTAATTCGTGAGTGTGGAGGAAAAATGCATTTACGTGAGGGTGAATTTGAAAAAGCACACACAGACTTTTTCGAAGCATTTAAGAACTATGATGAATCAGGATCACCACGACGCACTACTTGCCTTAAGTACTTGGTTTTGGCTAATATGTGAGTAGTTTTACAAAATATCTTTTAGTTTTTTTAGTTTCTTAAATGTGAATTTTTTTAAACTCTCAACCACTAATATTAAAATATATAACAATAGTTTTATTGCTGTAAAAAACAATTAAGAATTAACAATATTGTCTATGTGTACACTGTTTTTATACCAGCAACAAACATAATGCAAGAGTACTGAAAAGAGTTCCTTCATAATTCGGATACGTTAAATAAAATCGCATTTACAGTTTTTTCAGAACATCATAAATTCTTTGATGTTCCTCAGCTAGCATAGGGTACCTGGTTTTGCACGGGCTTTTTTTAAGTTGGAATATTATGTTGCCTTTCAGGGAGTGGGATGTGCGTTTGTGCAGTCCAATGTCCACATTGTGGTAAATTTCTTCTTCGTAAATGGTTAGTAAATGTTTCGTAACCTTTTTTGTTTTAGTAAAAATGAAAGGCAACGGCTAAAGGTAGTAAAAAAATGGTTGAGGCAAGGTAATAACTTTATTACTCAGTTGAACTACAATGGAAAAATCTGAAACGTCCGACACGAAACGTGCGAACAAATAAAATAATTCACTATGACATCACTATGCCCGTAATAAAGGCTTTTCTGAAAGCTTGTTAAATTTATAAAAAAATTGTCTACCGACTTTTAGGTACAGCTGATAAATTCGAAGATCTAGGCATAGTATGAACTTTGTCCCAAAATGACTTCCGTTTCGTGAAACGTCCGAACGCAAAAAGTTAGCATGTTTGGGGCTGCCGGCAAACTCTAGAACCGCTGAACGGATTTATGTAAAATTTTCACTATTCAAATCAGAATTGATCATAAATGGTTCGTCTATACTCAAAATTTTGATATATATTATAGCGAACAAGCAATTGACTGAGAAACTGTCGTAAATCTCAGTTTTTGATAAAATTCGGCACATTTTCCCATTTTCTGCCTAAGCAGAAAAATAATTCTGAAAATGTTTTATAAACATATGAAAGATCTTCCCGATTCCAACAAAAAAGTCGAAAGTGATATGGTAGATCCATATCAATGGTTTTGTAGTAAAATTGACATTTTAATAAAAATTTAAATCATTTTCTTGCAAGCAGTTCGTTTGTTGATGGACTTTGATGCTGTCACTGCTTGCAGCTTTGGTTTCGTTGTTGTTGCGTGTACCACTTAGTACTTTAGTATTATATATTTTTACTTTTTTTCCACACAATCATTTTCCTGTCATCAAAATATTTTCCAATCGTTGTGAACCGAAGGACTTAAACGCTACGAGTTACTTAGGTTTGAGTTGGATCTACACTCATGTTGTGATATTCGTTGTATTCTACATTAATTATAGGCCCGAGTTATGGTCTTGCCTAAGCCAATTCAAGTTTAATAAAATCATCAGAAATTCCCACAACACAACAAATATATTATTAATTTTACCTTCTTTTAATTTTTTTTATTAGCAAGATCAAGCTAATACAGAATACAGAATAGTCCCGCGATTATTCAAAAAGCATTTATTCATAGAAAAGGAAAGCTTAACCAAGCTTATTTTTGAAATAATAAAAAAAAACAATTCAAATGCAGATACGATGCGAAAAACATACATGTGCAAAAAAAAGAAGATTATTTTAGTTTTATATGTATTGGAAAAATGTAGAAAGTTTTTGAATCCGAGCCAACGCGAACATTTTCCAGACGTCTATGATTGAAACTCTCGCAGCACAAACGGGAAGATTTATTAAAAAACTTTACACTTTACTATATATAAAATCAATTTTTAAGGATTACACTGCCAAAATATACTTCTAAATGATTTTCATACAACATAATTATCATACGTTTTGTATAAGATTCTTTTATCGATTATTTTCGGTGTTTTGCGCTCATAAGGTTAATAAAAAAATGTATATGAATTTGAACTTTTTATTGCAACAAGATTAAACTATTGCAGTTTTTTCCAATAAAAATAATATCGCGATTCTCTCACCCACAAATTTTAAGAGCCTCATAAACTGAGTAGTTTTAGTGTCACAAGTGTCATGGCAATATTAATTTGTATGCGATAAATAGAGTTCTTAAAATTAATTCGCAGTTGCTATGAAATAAAGTTTAAATTTATCTGAAATTCAGAGCATTTGAGGAACCAAAATTTGAATTAGAGCAACACGTTTTTCAGCAGTGCATTAAGATAATTATTTTTCTTTGCATTGTCGATATGTTTCTAATTTTAATAAAATCGGAAAAACCGTTTACAAGAAATGCTGTCTTTATAACCCAAAATATGCTCGATTGTGTGTGGACGAAACAAAAAATTAATTTCAACTCTTTCTTTGGCTCATGCGTATGAGCCTTACAATAAATTTTTGCGGCATTCACAGATCATAACTGAGTTCGTCTAGATTATTTTCTCCTCATTAATTTTTGGTATAAATCGATAACCAAGAATTTACAGTTTGCATCTAGTGAATAAGGAAATAGTGAAATGTCTCGTGGAAAGTTACAAATTACAGAAATTTTGAACCAAAAGCCCCCGAACTTCCAGCGAATACTTTGCTGACAGGTGAAGATATAATTCTAGCAAAACAAAACTATTACGCAAAACAACATGAAAACTTGACGTGGGCAGAAGCTGTTGGCAGCTTTCACAGAGTTGTTGGCAAAGTTCAAACCTTAAACCAAACATTTCTGAAGCTGTTGAATATGCATAAAGTACGAAAAGGTGGCAAACAGTTCATCAGAAAATGTACAGCATTCTGCGTAAGTTGTTTTAATTTTTTTCAATTTGTTTTCGAATAAATGTGCTTAATATTGGTGATTTTTTTGTCAGTCCAATGCATTGAAACTTTTTGACATTTGCTGTTGTAAATGTACAAACCTCAAGAATTGCATGTGCATAAAAACTGATAAAGCGAATTCAATGGAACATACCTTTCTCACCGACGAAAAATGGCGATCGGTTCTGTTGATTTATCCTTCACAAAGGTTTTGCAAAAAACGAGTAGATCGTCAAAATCGATACAAGAATGATGCATCTGGATCGATGTGCTAGCCAAATGTTTCAAGCTCTGCAGAATCTCTTCCAGCTTATTATACTAACAGCCCTATTCTGACAAAGTAACAATTCGTCGCCTGAGAAATTAAGGGTCGTATGTGACTTTCGATAGTTTTGAGCAAATCAAGTTCAAAGTTGTAGGGCTAATAACTTTGTTTATAGCAGACCGATTTTCTTCAATTTTAAAAAGGACATGCACTTGGGATTTGACCATATAATTCTAAAATTGAGAGATAGCACCTCACTTTTGTACGTACATACTGTGATATTTGCTTAGAATTGGTTTATCGTATGTAACAGTTTCACACTTTTTAAACTAACCTGGAAACATACGACAAACCGTTTTTTAAAACGTGTGGAGAATCTATATTTATATATAAAAAAAAAAATATAATGAGTTTACAAAATTTTAAACTTTGTAAAACTATTGTAGGGCTAAGCCCGGTGTACTGTCGCATTTTGAGAGTGGGAGATTTAGATTTCAGTGTCTTAAATGATTTTTTTTTTTCGAAAAGTTTTGTGTGTTGCTTTGTGGCTTTTTTAACCCGAATCACCCTGAGTAAATTTTTTTTAAATTTTCAGAATGACCTGTTAACGCAAATATAAAATGGTTTAAACTAAAATAAGCACATTTTAAGTGTTTGCGTTGATATATGGCAACGACAGGGTGTTTCGGGTTAAATAAAAAAAAATTGGTGAATGCTGTACAAAAAAAAATTTATTTTATTTTGAAAATAGTTGACATTTCTACTTATTTAAACAATATCTTTGTATTTAATAATAAACAGAAGTTATGAAAATGATAATACTGAAAAATATAACATCAACATAATAATTTCAAAGCCGTATTAAAAAATAATTGATCTGCGTAATAAAAAAGGTAAAATTCTTTTTAATCGTTAAACCCCTTTAAAACATTTTTTTTGAGTAAGCTACCACTAATCCTGTTTCTAATATATTTTTTTATGTCTCTTCTAAAACGAGCATTTACTTTTATCCAAACTTGCTATTTTATATATGACTTTCGTAGAATCTTTATAATAAATATCGAATATATTTTTCTCGTACTTTATGAATTTGCACTTTAAAAATGGGGTCTGCTTAAAACATAGTTGATTAGATAGTTGGGATATAACTTAAAACCATCGGTCACCCTTTCAATAATTTAAAGTTTAAAACTACACCGAGAAAAAAGCTTATGTAAAATTAGCAAAAAACTTAGTATAATTTATAAGTGGCTTTGGCAGTTTTCAGCCTCCCAAGTTCTTCATCGAAACACCTAAGTCTTACAATTCGAATTTCGTGCTTACATGCATTGCTTGTACATTGTAATATATATTAAACATTTAATTACTTCGGTGAATAACCATAAGTTTTATAATTTCCATACAATTCTATTTACTTAAACCGACTTAGATGATTTTACTACTGTTTTTTTACTCGGTATATCGTAAGAAAAATTTATTGACTTAATTTATTTATTGTTAGTCAAAGAGGGCGAACTTCCGATTTCCATACTTCTAAATGCCCCGGCTCTAACATAAAAAAACATACGACATTTAAAAACTAAATAATTTTTTTTATATTTTGTATGAAAGCATGTCGTATGTAACGTTTTGCTACTACATACGATACTTAATTTCCAAATTTGATAATAAGTTGCCACAAACAACAAAAAAAATCAAACAACAAATTTCGCAAACAACTTAAGATATCGGAAAACTGACCACACCAAACGAAAGAGAAACTCTTAAAACATAAGGAATCGATTCTAACTCAAAACCGATAAAATGCCACCACATACGACACTTAATTTCTCAGGCGACGAATTGTTTACCAGTATTTCTTATATTTCTATGTTTGTTGTTTTCAAAACAAAATTTCAAGCTCAAAAAACAAAATTTTTGAATGAAATTGTCAATAACTGAAAAGCAAGCAGTGCAATCTTTATCAAAATTTATTATTTTTGGGCTTCGAATTTTGTTTTGAAATAAGAAAATTACAACAAACACATATAAATATTCAAAATACTGGTTAAAAATTGTCATTTTGCCAGAATAGGGCTGTTAGACAATATAAGATTTTTTTGAGCCCTTCCATCAAAGGATTCTAGTTGGTGTTCTCCAGGCGAACTTTAAGAAGGCATTCCATGGAATGGAAACAAAACAAAAAAATGTACTATTATTTAGCATTTTACCATGGCGAAATGATTATCTAAATATCTCCGCGTAAGTTATGTTAGCAAATTAGCTAGTTAGAAGAATGAGCCTCGTCGGTACCTTACGACAAAACAAAGCGTACAACACCAGGAAGAATAAAAACGTTTTCTTGTTGTCAGCTTTGCATTACTCACGAAGAGAGTCAGTAGTAAATGTTAAAGAGGAAATTATTGTTTCCTACAAGAAAACTAAAGGCGAAGTAAACGTAATGGACCAGATGTTGTTTAAATAAAGCACCAAACGTGAAACAAATAGAATAGCTATTTTTTATAACATGACCGACGTGGCTGCGTTGGGTGCATTTTGTGTCTATTCTTCCATTCAATCCCATGCCAAAATAGACATAGTTCTTGTCAAGGCTTTTTGATATCACTTGGTGTGGAGTTGGCGACGGAAAACGTGAAAGAAAGAGTCACTCATAATCGAATAACCCGCGATACACCAACGAGCGAGCTGCTTTTGAGCTTATGATCCACAAAATAATTTCTGAGCCAGTTTGTCCGGACGTTACAGTCCCATTCGGTTAAACTGAGAGTGATAAAACTGGTCGGTTTCCATCGAAGGGTCGTTGCCGACAGAAAGCCACGCAGGAAATGCGATGGCTGCATGCGGCCAATGTACAACAAGCCCACTAAAGTCATAGCACAATGCTACATTTACTGCTAATTTGTCACTTTTGTTGTTTTTATACCATTATAGTTTATACCCGGTGCACTTTCCTTCACGTTTTTCCTCTAAAATGTGGGCGCAACTTTATAAAGGCCACGCCCATTTTTAATAAAGTTGCCGACAATAACCAAACTAACTAAATTTCCGAATTTTAGTCTAATACGACCCAAAACGTCTTAAATATAGTATTTTTATTGCTAAGTGGGCGGTAAAAGGGGGAGTGGAAAAATCCTTAACTATCTCTTTGGCCCCTATAGACGAGCAACTAATCGCACAAAACTAGTTGTCGTGTTTTTAGCAAACCTGTAGCCAAACGGAAAACTTAAGATTAAAAATAATTATTTTTCTGTTTTTGAACTAAAATTGAACAACTGCCATTAATTGAAATTTGTGTCTAGGAAAAAACATCAACCGGTTTATCAACCAGTTCGATTAGTTGCTCGTCTATAGGGGCCTTTACTCAAAACGAATATACTGCCAAATTTTCAGTTTGATCGATCCAGTTGTTTTGGTGTCTATAGTATAAATGTGTGTGTAGAAATTTACGGGTACCCTTATCTATGGAGGGTAAAGACTATTCGACTTTGGGTCGGCTCTACAACCAACTAAACAATGTTTGAAAGCTAAAAATGCGAAAAAAACAAAAGAAAACGGCTATTTGTAAGATGTCATTGAGCCTCAAATTTTTAACTTTTTTGGCAAGAAAAATATTTGACTTCAAAGTCACTTCGGGTACCCAGGTACCCGTACCAGGAGGGTCAAGGATAAATAAACATTATAAAAAATTAAAATAAATTCATAAAAATATAACTTTTGAAGGTACTTTGAACAAAGCATTTTGTACGAAGCAGGCGCAATTATTCCCTTTGCTATCAAAATACGCGTAATACATCAATGAAAAATAGTGTCGAACTCTTAATAACGTGTCTCAAATTTCTTTTTCAAATGGTGTCTATACAAATTTCGTCAACATATACCATAGTCTTAAAAATGAATGAATTGTTACAAAACTAATTATTTGATTATATTTTATTTAAATTATCATGCTTTGTTTTTTTGTTTGTTTAACTATTATTTTATTTAACCCTCAACGGTCCCCTGTATGCACACGCATACAATTTTGATCTTTAACCTGGAATAAAATAAAAACGGTTCAGCAGAATGACCTTGTATTTTGCAAAGTAGAATTATTTTGCCTGAACAACCAAAAAAAAAAACCCGTTTTTGAATTTGTACCTTTACTGTATTTGCCTGTGCAGTTATAGTTACGAATCGGTCCCTGTGTATGTGCGCGCATACACATAAGCAGGTACCTGGAATTGCCACTTATTTTTGTGTGTGGATTTATAGCACGCTCTTATTTTTTCGTTTTATGAAATTCAGTTTGTTCTGGAACACACATAAGTGAAGTTTGTTTGCGCATTTATTTGAATTTTGGTTGTGTTTCGAAGTATTTGATATAAAATGGAAAGAGTTTTACATGAAAGAAGGCAGTGAAATGAACTAGAAATGGATTTTGATTTGGAAAGCGAAGCGGGCGAATCTCCGTGCAATAGTGACGATGATTTTGCATTATCAGACGAGGAGAATGATGAAAGTGAAGTTAGCGTGCATTCGGATGAAGACGACATTGAGCAAAATTTAGCATAAGAAAATGCAGCAAATCCTGAAAATAAATATTTGTCAAAAAATAATAAATTGAATATTCATCGCAACCATTTGAAATAAATCGAAGAAATTCATTTCGACGTGCACAAAATTTCACTTCAGGTAAAAACCTACCCTCTTTGTTATGGGTTCATGTTCATTATATGTTTCATTTTTGTTCAAAAGCAGGTCCAAAAACATTAGCAGCTGCTACTATAGTTGATGTTTCGTCTGCATTTCACATGTTCCTTGAAAGTGCGTGAAGATAAATTCGTCAATCCGACGCTAACTTAGCGAAGACTCAAACCAATACTTTTGGTACGCAAAAAGTTAAATTCGTACTTTTTGCTAAGTACGAATTTAATTTTGGGACGAAATTTCCTCCCAAAATTAAATTCGTTTTTTTTGCAAAGTACGAATATAACTTTTGGGAGGAAATTAAATTCGTTCCTTTTGCAAACTACGAATTTAATTTTTGGGAGGAAATTAAATTCGTTCAACTTGCAAAGTACGATTTTAACTTTCGAATCGAATTTAGCTTTTGACACAATTTTGAGTGCACAATTAAGACGTCTGCGTTCATGGTACAAAGTTTCAATAAAAAATGCAAAAATTCTCAAAATCTGATCGAAGAATGTTTTTTAGATGCATATCATTGGACAGGTGATTACCCCACCTTTATAACGATATATAGCTTATAAGCGCACGATTTAGACTTTTGCCATAAATATTTTTTTAAAAGTAGTGAATGTTAGGTTCAAAGTACTAAGTTTCAATGCAAAAATTCTCATTGGACAGGTGATTACCCCACCTTTATAACGATATATAGCTTATAAGCGCACGATTTAGACTTTAGCCATAAATATTTTTTAAAAAATAGTGAAACTGGCGTTCATGGTACTAAGTTTCAATGCAAAAATTCTCAAAATCTGATCGAAGAATGTTTTTGAAATGCATATCATTGGACAGGTGATTACCCCACCTTTATAACGATATATAGCTTATAAGCGCACGATTTAAACTTTTGCCATAAATATTTTTAAAAAAATAGTGAAACTGGCGTTCATGGTACTCAGTTTCAATGCAAAAATTCTCAAAATCTGATCAAAGAATGTTTTTGAAATGCATATCATTGGACAGGTGATTACCCCACCTTTATAACGATATATAGCTTATAAGCGCACGATTTAGACTTTTGCCATAAATATTTTTAAAAAGTAGTGAATGTTAGGTTCAAAGTACTAAGTTTCAATGCAAAAATTCTCAAAATCTGATCGAAGAATTAGTACTTTGAACCTAACATTCACTACTTTTAAAAAAATATTTATGGCAAAAGTCTAAACCGTGCGCTTATAAGCTATATATCGTTATAAAGGTGGGGTAATCACCTGTCCAATGATATGCATTTCAAAAACATTCTTCGATCAGATTTTGAGAATTTTTGCATTGAAACTTAGTACTTTGAACCTAACATTCACTACTTTTTAAAAAATATTTATGGCAAAAGTCTAAATCGTGCGCTTATAAGCTATATATCGTTATAAAGGTGGGGTAATCACCTGTCCAATGATATGCATTTCAAAAACATTCTTTGATCAGATTTTGAGAATTTTTGCATTGAAACTGAGTACCATGAACGCCAGTTTCACTATTTTTTTAAAAATATTTATGGCAAAAGTTTAAATCGTGCGCTTATAAGCTATATATCGTTATAAAGGTGGGGTAATCACCTGTCCAATGATATGCATTTCAAAAACATTCTTCGATCAGATTTTGAGAGTTTTTGCATTGAAACTTAATACTTTGAACCTAACATTCACTACTTTTTAAAAAATATTTATGGCAAAAGTCTAAATCGTGCGCTTATAAGCTATATATCGTTATAAAGGTGGGGTAATCACCTGTCCAATGATATGCATTTCAAAAACATTCTTCGATCAGATTTTGAGAATTTTTGCATTGAATCTTAGTACTTTGAACCTAACATTCACTACTTTTTAAAAAATATTTATGGCAAAAGTCTAAATCGTGCGCTTATAAGCTATATATCGTTATAAAGGTGGGGTAATCACCTGTCCAATAATATGCATTTCAAAAACATTCTTCGATCAGATTTTGAGAATTTTTGCATTGAATCTTAGTACTTTGAACCTAACATTCACTACTTTTTAAAAAATATTTATGGCAAAAGTCTAAATCGTGCGCTTATAAGCTATATATCGTTATAAAGGTGGGGTAATCACCTGTCCAATGATATGCATTTAAAAAACATTCTTCGATCAGATTTTGAGAATTTTTGCATTTTTGTATTGAAACTTTGTACCATGAACGCAGACGTCTTAATTGTGCACTCAAAATTGTGTCAAAAGCTAAATTCGATTCGAAAGTTAAAATCGTACTTTGCAAGTTGAACGAATTTAATTTCCTCCCAAAAATTAAATTCGTAGTTTGCAAAAAGAACGAATTTAATTTCCTCCCAAAAGTTATATTCGTACTTTGCAAAAAAAACGAATTTAATTTTGGGAGGAAATTTCGTCCCAAAATTAAATTCGTACTTAGCAAAAAGTACGAATTTAACTTTTTGCGTACCAAAAGTATTGGTTTGAGTCTTCGCTAAGTTAGCGTCGGATTGACGAATTTATCTTCACGCTCTTGTTCCTTGAACCGGTTGAGAATATTATTTTGAAAATGACGAATTTATATGGTGTGCGAAACTACAAAGGCGATAAGGAAAACATTGATTTGGACACTCTGCACGCATACTTTGGATTGTTGCTGCTTTCTGGTGTGTATCGGTTATAGGGTGAATGTGTCACTAAACTGTGGAATGACGAAATTGGTCGGCCAATATTTAGAGCAACAATGTCTTTGAAAATGTTCAAGCGTATCCATGGTTGCATTCGATTTGATGACCGCGAACAACGTATGGCCAACACTGCATCTACAAGTACTTTTTTACGTGACAAATTGGCACCGATTCGAAATGTATACGATAAATGGAATCATAATTTGAAAGTTGAATACACACCAGGAAAAAACATTACCGTAGATGAACAGTTAGTTCCGTATCGTGGGCGATGTCAGTTTCGTCAGTATATTCCATCCAAGCCGGCGAAATATGGCATCAAAATTTGGGTGCTATGCGACTTAAAAAGCTGGTCAGAATCGTAATGCCACTCCTGAACGTAATCTCGGACGGCGTGTTGTTTTGGATTTGGTGGAAGGACTTTCTGTCAGAAATGTAACGTGTGACAACTTTTTCACTTCGTATGAATTGGCTTAAGATTTACATAAGAATCGCATGACTATTTTGGGAACAATAAGGAAGGTTAGGTTAGGTTAAACCGGATGCCTTCGTGAAGGCTCACATAGACCAATTCAGGTCCTTAGTGGTACCGGTAGCGAACAAAAGGAACCTTTGTGTTTATTTAAAAAAATCTTTAAAGATTTGCGTTGAGTTCGCAAACCTTAGGAGGGATTCCAGAGACACCCTGGCTACATCTTTAAGCGACGGGAATGTCGATGAGCCTAGGTATTTTAGTTTCGATCTGAGTAGGGCGGGGCATGTGCATAGTAGGTGCTCCAGGGTCTCCACTGTGCCCGGTTCCTTGCATTTCCTGCAATTGTCATCCGTGGTGATGCCAAGCTTCCTCGCGTGGGCTGCCGTCATGCAGTGACCAGTGTCCTGCAATCTTTACGAGGGCGTGCCAAGATGAACAGAGTTCGTTTTTCGCATTGTGCATTGCACATGATTTTCGAGATCTTGCACGATGTTGTATCTTTCCATCTATGATTCACTGCTAGTGTGGCTCTTGTTTCGAGGTTCCTGTACAACTCTTGTAGCGGAGTAAGTACATGTTCTGCGCGTTCTGATTCCAGCCCGGCGCCTTCCTTTGCTAAACCATCTGCCATCTCGTTTCCCTCGATGCCCTGGTGGCTAGGGACCCAGTAGATGCGCACTCTCTTCGAAGCGCATAGTGCATCCCTGCCAGCCATGACTTTTTTTGGACTTGCTAGCGGAGCGCATGGATCTGATCGCCGCTTGACTGTTAACGAAAATGTTGATGTAAGAGTGTTGTGTGTCCATGCTGAGGGCTATCTCAGCAGCCTTCCTTATGGCAAATATTTCCGCCTGGAAGATACTGCAGTGGTTCGGCAGTTTATATGGCTGCCTTATATTAGGCTCTGCGCAATACACCGCCGCACCTACCCCCATAGGCATTTTGGAGCCGTCTGTAAATATGTTGACCGCCTGCTGTGCTTGTCATTTGGTCCCAGAAGAGTTAGTGCTTTGGAATTGACTATCGTGCGAGACACCATGTAGTCCGTGCTACTAAGTAGATCCTTTCCGATTGTACAATATCCAAAATTTTGAATGTGCATGATGCCTGCCGCCGTAAGGCGTTGTGCCGTTTTTCCTGTTATTAGTTTTGCTTGTATGTCCAGGGGGTCCATACTTAGAATGGTTTCGAGCGCTTTAGTTGGAGTTGACTTCAGTGCCCCCGTGATGCATAGCGCTGCCTGCCGCTGAGTTTTCTCCAAGTGCCTGAGGAATGTGTTGATGTATGAATTTGTTAACAGCCGGCTACCACACAATAATCCCATAGAGTAGAATAGGACGCACTACCGTTACATAGATCCAGTGCATCAGAAAGGGTGAGAGACCCCAGGTACTGCCTAGCATCTTTTTGGATGTGTATAGCGCAATGGTGGATTTCTTCACCCTTTCTTCTATGTTGGTTTTCCATGACAGCTTGCTGTCCACGACGACTCCTAGATATTTTGTGTGAGTTTTCGGTATGAGACGTATATCGTTCAATTTCGGTGGTATCCACTGTGGTATCTTGTACCTTTTCGTGAACAGAACCAGATACGTTTTCTCTGCATTAATACTGCATAGTCTGCATAGGCAGTTATCCTCGGGGCTCTACCTGCGAACTTTTCGAGTAGTTCATTAACTACAAGATTCCATAGCAGTGGCGAGAGGACCCCTCCCTGGGGTGTCCCACTGCGAGCTTCCCTTACCATGGATTTAGTGCCCCACTCAGCCCGCACCTTTCTGCAGCTTAGCAACTTGTCTAACCATAAGTTTATTGCCGGTGGTGCCTCTATTGCACGTAATCCACTAAGGATTGCGGTGGTTGATACATTGTTGAATGCACCTGAGATATCTAGGAACGCCCCGAGTGCGTATTCCTTGTGGTGGAGGGCTTTTTCTATGGTTACTACTAGGGAATGTAGTGCCGTTTCAACCGATTTCCCTTTCGTGTCTGCGTGCTGGTTGGTTGATAACTGGATTGAATTGTTTCTTAGGTGCAAGTCAATCAGTTTCTCGAGCGTTTTGAGAACAAAGGAGGTCAGACTTATTGGCCTGTAGTCTCTCGGACAGGGATGGCTGCTCTTACCTGCTTTCGGTAAGAATACAACCCTCGCTGTCCTCCAAGCCACAGGTACATAGTTTAGCCTGATGCATCCGTTAAATATATTCTTCAGCCATGAGACGACTCGCAATTCATCCGTTTGCAACATGGCAGGAATTAAACCGTCTGGTCCCGGAGATTTGTATCCCAACAATAAGGAAAAATTGGACTGAAATTCCTTCAGTTCTACTCGACATGCGCCAAAAGCGAATTAATCATACAGAAGTTGTATATTAACATAAATTGCAAGCAATTATGTTGTCATATGTTCCTCGCCGGTACCGATTTGTGACATTGCTCAGTACATACCACAATGTTGTCAGCATAAATGAGAAAAGTGAAAAGAAGAAACCTAACATCATTGAAGACTACAACAAAACCAAGAGTGGAGTTGATACTATGGATCAAATGGTGGCTACGTACACATGCAAACGAAAAGTCAATCGGTGGCCAATGGCATTATTTTGTAACATTTTTGATGTTAGTGCGTTGAATGCATTCGTGACGTTCATTGCATTGTTCCCGAATTGGAAAAATTCTAAAACGAACCAAAATATTCGTCTTCGCCTTTTTATCGAGGAGCTTGGATTGAATCTCGTTGCAAAACAGATCACCAAACGTAAAAAGCAACCTCAAAGTAATGATGCTTCCAGTGTTATTCAAAGAATTCAAAGAATGCACATATAAAAATAACAAAAATGTTTTTGCTACGCGCTGTGAAAAGTGTAGAAATTTCATTTGTGCTGAACATAGTTTCAATTTATGCGAAAAATGTACAAATAATTGACAAAAGTTAAAAATTCAATTTTTTTCTAATACAGGGTTTTTTTCTAATACCAACATCCGTCAAGAAATAACCGTCATTCCCATCGAAATGTTGAAGAAAACCATGGAAAATGCTGCAAAACGGGCACAATATGTCGTAGAGGCCAATGGCGACCATTTACGAGATATCATATTCAAGAAATAATGTAAGCAAATCTACTTGAACCCAATTAAATGATATTCACGACGAACAGACAAAAAATTGTGGTTTTTTTGATTGATTTAAAAATAAAATGGGAGCTTAGAATATTGGCAACCCTGTATATGTAATATTCTAATTAATTTAATTCTAAATCTACCTTTATGAAGCTCAAATGTATTAATATAATAGTAAACAATGTAATAAACATAAAAAATCACAAAACATAAATGGTTGATATTTTTTTTACCTTTTTTACAATTAAAAATATATGTGTATGCGCGCGCATACAATGGGACCGATTAGATGTATTTCCCGAGGGACCGATGAGGGTTAAATATATTTTTTGAAATGGTAAAAATTTTAAAACACACGTTTGACAAATTTGCATTGTTAATCTTTTTAGTTCTAGTTTTTTTTTTTCAAAAAACAGATTTTTCCGAAAATGATAGGCTTAAAAAATCATATGCCAACACTGTCGGTATACCCTTAATATCCATGAAATTTTATGTTTTTTTTCTGTACGACGTGCTTACTGTGGAGTTGAATAGTAAGATCAAGCCGTTTAAATAGGCGAATGTTAGACAACTTAAACTTTGTGTTTGTAACTTTAAAAAAATAATTGAAAATCTTATACTTATTTTACAAATAAAACTAAATACTTAACAAATCATTTAATATCCTTGTAGGTTGATGAAATCGGGAATAAACCCATTCGATTCACAAGAAGCTAAGCCATATAAAAATGATCCCGAAATATTAGCCATGACAAATTTGGTTGTTTCCTATCAAAATAATGATATAAACGAATTTGAATCAATACTTCGCATGAATCGCAGCAATATCATGGCCGATCCTTTCATTCGCGAGCATATCGAAGACCTTCTACGTAACATACGCACCCAGGTGCTCATTAAACTTATTCGTCCTTACAAGAATATAGCCATCCCCTTCATTGCAAATGCATTAAATATTGAGCCAGCAGAAGTGGAGAGTCTTTTAGTCTCATGCATTCTGGATAAGTAATATTTGACAAATTATCCTGTAAATTAATTTTAATTTCATTTAAACATTTGACAGCACGATACAAGGAAGAATTGATCAAGTGAATCAAGTGCTACAGTTAGACAAGGAAAACAGCTGTGCTGCGCGCTACAATGCAATGGAAAAATGGTCAAACCAAATACATTCATTACAAATGGCAGTCATTAACAAAATGGCTTAAACACTGCAACTGAAATAGCAAAAAAGGCAAAAATAAGACATAAACGTAATAAAAAAATTATTAATATATTTCTAGTGTTTTATTAAACACGAAGAAAAACCATGAAAGTTTGTTTTTAAAGTAGTTTAAAAAAAGAGTAAATAATTGCATTTTCATTGATTCTTTATAAGTTATTAATTTTTTTAGAATTTAATTTGCCTACTTTTATTCATGTTATAAAATATTTTGCCTCAACTTTTAACAAACTGTTTGAAAAAATCAAAATTTGGATTAAGCTGGCAGTTCAGAACGAACTAGTTTTCTATTAATATATTAATCATTAATTTTACATATTACTTTGAAAAAATTAATTTAAATTTTTGCTATTTTTAATTTTTGTTTAATTTTTCATTAATTTTTTTTTTACACATGATTGTTGCTCAATAACTTTTGCTTTCGTTAAATTTCATGTGTGACATTAAAAGTAAATTATTTTTAATAATGTCTTATTTGTATTGGAAAAAAATAATAGATACAATTTAAAAAAAAAACACGAAAGCAATCAACATAAAGTAAAATATTTCAGAGTTAACATCAGCATTTACACAATCTTATCGCTAACAATGAAACCGTTAGACAGAATTTTTCTCTTGTGTCACGCCTTAAAGGTCAACATGGTATGGTTAGTTTTCCGGTAAATCAAGCAGCGTAATTTGTACAAACTAAAGAGTATAATGCACCACAATATAGTAATAACTATACATCCAAAAATTGTGAGTACAGCCCAGCCAGTTTCAGACCAATTTAGAATAGGGTATATAAATCTATTGCCAAACCTTAAAATATAATTGAAAAAATTAGTAAAATTAATTGCTCAAATATTCTGCTTACTTACTGATCAACACCACCTGAAAAGAAATATATTATTGTAAACAACATGTAAATAAAGAGCAAGCAAAAGGGATAAACAAAATGCAGGAGCCTAGTAGGAAAAGCAACCAGCATGTGATCCACTATCATTAGAATTGTGTTAAAGCCGTGTGCCCAAAGGTTATACAAGGCCGTTGCACTAACCGAGTTCGCTGAAAACAAAAAGAATGACATATTTATCCAAGATTTGTTTTTAACTTAAAGATTGTTCTTAACTTCAGGATTAGAAGATAGCATTCTTAACTATTTTGCTGTATTTCAGATATTCATTATTCTTTGAGCTTTTTTTGATGAAAAAATATTATAAATCGGAGGCCGAACTACAACATCCGTGATCGAGCAAGATTACGAAGTGCCTATCAATCTTGTACAATTTGCTCGATCACGGATGCTGTAATTCGGCCCCAGATCTGTAACTTTAAATAAAACAAATCAGGGGCCGCATTACAGCATCCGTGATCGAGCAAAATTACGAAGGGCAAGACGAGATAAGTGCCTATCAATCTTGTACAATTTTGCTCCATCACGGATGCTGTAATTCGGCCCCAGATAGTAACTTTTGGAACACCCCGTATTAATGCACAGCAAAATACATAAAACTACAAAAACTAAGTGATTAGAGCCGAAAACTCCTTGAAAGGGAAAGTTGCCAAACCTAAAAATGTTCAAAATATTAAGTAAATATAAAACTAAGTGCCGGATGCAAAAGAAGTGTTTATTGTAATCGTTTTTCAATGTTTAATGTTTTATATGTACTTACGTCAGTAATAATATGCAATCGCGTTTAAAAATTGTTTAATGTGAAGTTAAAAAAAAAATATTTATTTTTCCCTGAGGATGACTTCCGATGGAAGTCGAAATATTGGAAAAACAATAAATTAATAAAAACAAAATTAAAAGGTTTTAATTATTTATAAATAAGACCTTGAGCCCGACAACTTGAATAAATAAAAAACTTTAAGAAATTGTCAAAAGTAAACAAGAACATACAAGGAGGAATCAAATTCCAACTGGAATATGGCAAAAATTACCATTTTTGGTAATTCGAGCGTATCCTCAAGCAAAAATATATTAATAATGGATAAAATAATTGTTGGTGTACTAAGAATTTCATAAACATGCATTGGTGTTTTCAAAAAGTGGTCTACCGTCTCTGTGAATTTCTTCGTTTAGGAGTTATGACATTAAAAAAAATAGAAAATTGTGATGTAGGGATTTCTATTTACCTCCCTCTAAAAAGGCCAAAAAGTCCACTGTGCGCTGTAAGCAGCATTAATCATTTCGACCAATTTGTTTCTATATTTTTGGTTTTTGTATTTGCGCACCATCGATCGTCATAACGTTTGCGTGTCGTTGTTTTTGCGTGCTTCAACCTGCGCGAATTCGCATTGCATATGTTGCTAACGTGCCTCTTTGTGCTTTTTTGGGTGGGATGACATTATGTCCACGGACATAATATCCATGGACTTGCGTTTAATAAATTGATAGTATTTATGTTTTCTTTTTTAAAATTTCACCGCTGCAATACATCAGGAAATTATTTTTTAAAGTGGCGTAGGCACTATCTTATTAGCGTGATAAAGTTATTTCTATTAGATTTATCATATTTTTGTCACGGATTTAAAAGTAAACATTTATTTATTTTGTCAACCGGCTTACATCCTCAGAGTTGACAAATTTAACATATAAATTAATGCTTAATCCCAAAATAATAAGAGTTCTGTAAAATGTTATAATCACTTAAGATTTCTGTTTTATATTTTTTTAGGCAGCCCGCAGAGTAAACGCTGAAGCAGGCAGGTAGGCAGACAGGTGCAGGAAAACTATGTGAACAAGCGAGATAAAAGTTAGCTTGGCTTTATTTCTATCTCGTCTCTTCGCAGGGGACTGCCTGCGCCTGCCTGCCTGTCTGCCTGTCTGCCTGCCTGTCTGCCTGCCTGTCTGCCTGCCTGGCTTTCGGATATATCAAACCCGTGACAACATTTCTTAAGTCTTGTTTAATAGTCTATTCAGAAAATTTAATTTAATTTTTTTCTTTGCTTAGTTTTAACAACGTTCATTCCGCTGAAAATTCGTTCAACTTCAGCGTTACTAAAAGGCAAGACAAGAAAATAAAATACTAAATTTACTAAGTCAGTGAGACGATTTTGAAAACCAAATGAAGGTTTCAGAAACACTAGAAATTGCCAGTTGAATAGAATGACAAATGCATGGCACAAGTATTTTTGGGTTGTTTCTGAAAAATAGTAATCATTCTCTTTTAACACCGATCATAACGCTAGCATTGTCTGTGCCTCTTAGTTTATGTGTACTTTTAGTTAAAAAAAACGATACACAAAATTACAATTTGAGGTTGCATTCACAGTAACACAAACATTTATTGCATACATACTTAAAAATAAAACAAAAACATTTAAATAAAAAAGAAATTGAAAGAAAATGGAGTTAATTTTTGTTTTATGTAAAAAGGCTAAAAAAGACTAAAAAAGACTTACGGCTTAGATTGTTCTCAATTTTTTAGGCTGCTGAAAGACCGGCAGCAGCTCACTGAGGACAGGTTTTTCATTACTAAAGAAAAAGAGAATGAAGAAGACTATCCTTTGGGAAAAACAAGCCTTATAAATTTCTGAATTACAACAAATTTACACGCTATTTTCGATTTTTCTGGCTAAAGAAAAAAAAAAGCTAAACTAGCCTAGCAACACGTCAAACAAATCACCGAATTGGTGTTCAAATACCGTCGGTTACCAATTGCAGACTTTGCTGATACCATGGTATAACTAGCCCTAGGAGGCGGTAAGTGACCATACTGGAACTCGCGAGGCCCGTAAATCATGGTCAGCTGTCTTTACGATTTTTGTCCATTTAGATGTCCTATCGCAAGCTGCTATTATGTAGAAGTATTGTTAGACACTACATCTGAGTGTGGGTGTCATTTTTAGGGGGTTTCTTAAAGGGGTGGGGGTTAGGATGCCTTAAAAAGTAAAATTACTTTTTTGAACGGCACAAGTTAACTTTTGACTGATTTATATTTTTTTTAAGCACAAATTTACAAAAACTAAAAATGAGGTAATGATCATTGAACTTATGTGCTGGATATATAACTATTCAGCAGAGTAGCCATGGCACTGACAAATTTTCTGCGAGGTATCGTGTTCAAGGCATATGCATTTTTTTGCATTTTTTTTACACGACAATAATGTGTTTGCCATTCTGAGCACGACTCACAGTCTTTCCGTTCCATATAATTCAGGGTAATGCGATGATGTATGTTATTATAAAGGTAGAATTAGGAATTTATAAAATATTATTTTTTTTTTTTTATATAGACAAAAACATTGAATTATAATTTGTACGTAGCTATGTGAGAAGTAACAAACTGGGATGTCAAAATATTTAAAAACTCACGATGTTTATCCGTTTATAGGTTTTTGCCACTCTTGAAAGAGTAGGAACTGATCATCTGGTCTATAGTGCTGACACCTGCTTTATAATGGGTGTTTTTTTATAGAGTAATACAACTTTGAGTGGGCATCACTGCTTTAATTGACCACTCATTTAACAGTTGATAGTTGTGTTTTGTTTAGTTTGCTTTGAAATTTTATTATAGATCGACTTACACCAGAGCAACGCGTGCAAATTGTGGAAATTTTTAATCAAAATAATGGTTCTGTTCGTCAAACTTATCGTGCACTTCCTCCATTTTATGGCGTACATAATCGTCCTTCAGAGATACTAATTCGAAGAACAATAGATCGTATTCGGACCACATTTACTGTTACTGATAATGTGCATCCAGTGAAACGCCGAACAGTGCGCACTGAAGAATCTGTAGCCGCTGTACAGAAAAGCATTGAAGATGATCCTTATCAATCAATTCATCGCCGTTCTCAGCAACAGGGGTTGTGTCCTTCCACTTTATGGAAGATTTTACGAAAAGATCTTGGTTTAAAACCTTTCAAGATTCAACTTGTGCAAGAATTAAAGCCAAACGACCATCGTATGCGCCGCCAATTTGGCGAATGGGCTGAAGCACAAATTGATTTTGAATTTCCATGAAAAATTTTATTTTTTGATGAAGCCCCTTTTTGGTTGAATGGGTACGTAAATAAACAGAATTGTCGTATTTGGAATGAGGAGAATCCACAAGCTTTTGTCGAAACACCATTACATCCACAGAAAATTACTGTTTGGTGCGCTTTATGGGCTGGCGGATTCATTGGTCCATATGTCTTCAAAAACGATGATGGTCAGAATGTTACTGTCAATGGTGAACGGTATAGGAACATGATTCGAAGTTTTTTGTACCTCAATTAGCTGGCATTAATCTTGCTGATATGTGGTTCCAACAGGACGGAGCCACATGCCACACAGCGGGCGCTACAATTGATTTACTCAAGGAAGCTCTTGACGAAAAAATAATTTCACGAAATGGCCCAATTAATTGGCCCCCAAGATCGAGTGATTTCACCCTATTGGATTATTTTCTTTGGGGTTATGTAAAATCACTGTGCATCGATAAACCATAAGCAATTGAACACCTGGAAATCAACATTCGAAGAGTTATCGGCGAGATACGGCCGCAAATGCTGCGAAAAGTTTGTGAAAATTGGTGTTCCAGATTGCGCTTTGTACGCGCCAGCCGTGGCGGCCACATGGCCGAATTCATATTTAAATATTAATGTCATAAAATTTTCTATCCAATCACTCTATAAAAACAGCCTTTATTTGTTGTAATTCAGAAATTTATAAGGCTTGTTTTTCCCAAAGGATAGTCTTCTTCATTCTCTTTTTCTTTAGTAACGAAAAACCTGTCCTCAGTGAGCTGCTGCCGGTCTTTCAGCAGCCTAAAAAATTGAGAGCAATCTCAAGCTCTTCCCACACTTCGTCACCTATTCCC
Source organism: Dichetophora obliterata (assembly GCA_963920525.1). Lineage (NCBI taxonomy): Eukaryota > Metazoa > Arthropoda > Insecta > Diptera > Sciomyzidae > Dichetophora > Dichetophora obliterata. The sequence continues at coordinate 91,295,237 of OY986436.1, forward strand.
GATATTTCATATATTACTTGCAATAAAAAAATTAATATGTAATGTGACCATATGCACACAAGATTTACACATATAAAGTCGTCGAAAGTGATCGATTGTGTTTGAACATATTTTGTTTAGTAGCTTACAGACATTTTCCAAACATTTAACGAACGGGCCTCAAGAGGCCCAGTAGGTTCACTTACGGCCTTATTATAAAAACAGAACAGATAGTTGGCATAAAAAATTTCGGCGCTCAGAGCAAAGAAAAAAAAATTTACGACTTCTCAAAGTCACAATAGGCCTCGATAAGCCGAGTTGCACATCCTAGGGCTAGAGAAGGTAGTTGCATTTGGGATTGCGTTGTCTTTCTCATAGCCAAAATTGTCAAAGTCAGCTTTTTGCGAATGAGAACAAAAATAAATCAATGGCCGCATTCAGCGGAGTCAACAGTTGGTAACTGACTGTTGTGGTAACATTCGCTTGGCAGTTTATCTCTGAAATGCATCTACCTTCTTTAATTATACCATGGCTGATAGTCTTAACATTTTAATTAGAATTTTTAGAGAATTTCGGTTTTGAAAGAGTCGGGTCTTCTTTAGTGCAAAACAACTCAGATTTTTCTACAAAAATCCACTTATATCGCCCCGCAACCACCGATTTAGTTCCGTGTGACTTCTAAGGCGCCTGTTACACGTTCTATATTTATTGTGATACTTGGATCGCGATCCAAATTCATGGATTGATGGATCGCGGTTGAATACTATACGTTCAATACTTATCGCGTCAGTATTCATTCAATTTTTGCTAAGTGTGCTCACGAAAACCTAACTGCACAAGTACTTAAATGCACAGGCAAATGAATACAGTGAATACCGGTAATTTTTATTTCACCGCCTACTGCCGTATCACGTTTTGATGACACAAAATATGCTACACCTTCAATCTTTATTGACAGTTTTGCGATCCGCGATCTAGATTTCAAAATATTTAAATATTTTGCGATCTGGATCACGATCTGTCAATATTACACGCTCAATAAATATCACGATACTGTATCAATATATATTGAACGTGTAACAGGCGCCTAACTATTCAGCAAAAACCACTTTGGGGCACCGCTTTGAGTCGATCGAGGAGATAAAAGCCGAATTGAAAAACTTATCTTTGTTGTTCATGAAAACGAGCGCTTAATAATAAACCACTAAACTAAAGCGGGATTATTTTTAATAATTCTAAAAAAATAATATTTTTTAGAATTATATATAAGCTTAATGCCAATTAAGTTCATGAAGCAACAGGTTGCAACAACAATAAGTTCTTTGCAGAAGAAACCACCAAGCAGACTAGACAGCTGTTTCGTTGATAGCTACATCAACTCATCAGTAGTCTTCTGTGGGATTCACTGATCACCTTCAGCAAGTTTTCTGCAAAAATTTAAATTATTTTAATCAAGTCAAAGAGCGTGCAGCAAGTTTTTGTTACTATCTCATTGAGTGTGGAGAGAGATACGGCGCAAGAACTTCATATAGAAAAAACTTGCTGAAGGTGGTTAGTGAATCCGACTTAAATAAGACATGAAATTCGATAGAGATGTCTAGTGCTACCGAATACATATAAATAAAAGAGATTTAGCCGTATTTATAAAGCACGCGCAGTTGAAGATGGCCAGTCCCAATAGCATTTGAACACAGTAGTAGTTCTATACTGAACTATGTCTATACTGAAAAAAGTTTCACACATCCAAATATTTTAATAACTACCCCACCTGTCACTTGTACCCCACTTGTGTTCCTTTTGCCAACAAAAACAGGTTTAAAGTGCATTAGGCTAATGTTTCCTAGCTTCTAATGGTACAAGTTTTAAAGTATGACTGCATCGCCGACTTACTTGGATAAAGAAATGACCAGTATACTGATGAGACCAATGTTGCCACCACCAACGTGGACCAATGCAGAACCCAATAGATACTAATCCATAGACTGCAATTATCTAAAATGAAAAAATTGTTTATTACTCTCAATCTATTTGAACTAAAGCTAATAACTTTCTTAATAACATACCGAAATATTGTGGTTTTAAGTGATAAATTGAGACCAGAATAGCACCAAAAACGCTTGTCAGCATGCAGAGAAAAAAACCCCAGTCAGTGAGGTATATAAACCATTTGCCCGCCTGGAATTGCTCAACTAAGCTACCGATGACGCCAAAACAAAAACAAATCGCTAATCCCCACCTGTAGATCAGCCACCAAAAAGCTTTCGTATGTTTTTGCCACTGAAAATTATTTGATTAAATTACTTTATTTAAGAGTAGTTGCTGTAACCTGCCTGCCTTTGCTATGTCTTTCAATGAATTAAGTATGTGTTATTTGTTAATAAGTTAATATAAAATGTTATATTTTTATTGTAATACAAGGGACCCAAAATAATCTTTATTTTTCAATGAAAAAATCACATATAAAAAGTTATTGTAATATACATTTCAATACAGTCACGTGATGCCTATAAGCTGGATCATTAATTTTTAACATGTTTTTATGTGCCATGATTTTTATAATAAAAATCAAAATTATTCCAATTACACTGTTGTCGTTAAATTTTGGTTCTGCGGTAAGACCAACTTTTTCGGATTTGGCGGAGTGCAATGAGTACAACTGCTAGATTGGCTAGAAATTTGTTAAAAAATGGATTTTTTCCTATTCTAAGCCTATTTTCACCGTTGATAAACAGTTGCACGATCTTGAAAAGCAATAAAGGAAATGAAAGGTAGCAAAATTTTCGTCTAACATTTCTAAGCAACTTTTTGATCTGACATTTGGTTTTTGTGTAATTACTCAAATTGTCCAGAAATTTGGGTTTTTTTAAGAGAATTAAATTAATCACAGGTTAATCAGGACAATTTTTCAGATTTTTCAAAACAATAAGGTTTTTTAAAAAGATTAAAGAAAATTATACATATGTCGGCGTTTTGAAAGTTTTCATCCAAATAAGTTTTAAAATTGGGTTAAAGTTGACATTTATTATATCCTACACCAGAACAGGTGAGGTTACATTAGCAAGAGAATGAGTAGAAATTATTGGATACAACTTGGTACAGCAGCATTGAATATTTTTTGGAATGCGCTTACGGAAACACCCACCCCTCATAAAACCCACTATAATAATAACCTTGAAGTACCTCAGCGCTCTGTGACCCTTGTCGTCTTGCGACTGGAAAAACTTCTTTAGCAACAGGTGATAATATTAGAAAATGCATATTTTTTTAAAGTGAGAAATGAAGTTTAAAAATTAATTACTAAGTCCCTCAAATGCACTTTCAGAGACATATGTACACCGATATTGTCGAAAGATTATCCACCCGATGGCTGTCAAAAAAATTTTGGATCACAGTTTTCAATCCATTCCAAGCAATGAGTTCTTCCTATTTAAAAAAATTATTGAAATTTTCGGCCTTCAATTTGCGGATGAGCGGACCATTAAGCATATCTGAATTCAATATATCATTGAATTTATAATCAAAAACTACCAACATTTTTTAATTTTGTGTGTAAAAATTGAAAGTAAGTATTTACTTCCTTTTATTTTAAATTAACTCAAACGAGAGAAAATTTAATGCAATCGTTCGAACGCTAGTTCATTTCCCCGTGCAATCAAAGCCTTGCTGAACCAGGGGCCGAATTACAGCATCCGTGATCGAGCAAAAATGTACAAGATTGATAGGCACTTGTCTCGTCGTGCCCTTCGTAATTTTGCTCGATCACGGATGCTGTAATTCGGCCCCAGCTTAAAAGTGCAGTGGTGGAAGTAAAATTTTATCCATAGGGACCAGCTGCATGTGGATAACATTGCTTGGGATAACAATCGAAACCAAAATCAGTTGCTGAGGAACTGCAGTCGTTTCAGTCGTTCACAAGACTACATCGCAAAGGTGCTTCAGGACTTTTACTATAGTTATAAGCGCACTCAAAAAATATTTAACACTGCACATTCTCGGGTGTACATAAACATATGTATTATACAATTTTTACCAAGGTTTATACAATTATCTCAACTCCTTCTCCTGCTATGTACCCTCACCTGTTCTGGTGTAGGATATAATAAGTTTCAGCTTTAAACCCATATTAAAACTTATTAGGATGCAAATTTTGAAAACGCCGTCATACCTTTAACTTTTTGTCTCTTTTACCGAGATCTTTTTTAAAAATCCTATAATTTTGGAAAAACTGTAAAATTGTCGTGCCGTGAAATTAATTTATATTTATCTTAAAAAAAATTATTTTTGAACGATTTGAATAATTACACAAAAATTAAATGTCGATGCGAAAAGAAGCTAACACGGGGGTTACACGAGACAGTACTGTTAAGACAGTCGTAACACATTCACAAATTTTTAGTTACTCACTCTCACTTTTGCAGCTGTCTGCTACTGTCTGCTCTACTGTCTTAACTTTTTCATAGACAGTTGGCGGGACAGAATCTAGGACAGTAGAATGATATTTAGCATATCAAATGACAGAAGATGATAAAATTTAATAGAATTAATTGGAAATTTGTAATACTTTGGCGTGCTCGTAGTTTTAACAAAAATTTCTTCATAAGATATACATTTTTTGCTATTTTGTCTACTGTCTTGCCAACTGTTTTAACAACTGTCTGGACTCTTATTCACAGACACAAAGTTTGACAACTAATACGTATTTTTAACTGTCTTAACAGTACTGTCTCGTGTAACCCCTGTGTTAGAAATTTAATTTTCTTTATTGCTTGTTAAGATTGTGCAACTGGCACGCGAGATATCTTAATTAATAACTGTGAAAATAGACTTAAAATAGCTCAAAAACCAAAATTTGGAAAAAACCCACTGTTTTAAAATTTCCAGCCAATCTAGCTAAGCCAAGAACACAGTTGTGCTCAGGGGCTCCCCACATCCGAAAAAGTCGACCCTGTTGCAGAATCAAAAACTTGTCAAAAACTACAACAGTGTTATTTTTGTATCGTTTTTTTTTCAATCGGAAATAAAAATCAACCCTTGATCGTTATTTCTATAAAAATCACTCGTTGATCGATACTTTCAGTGATGTTCCTCGACGCGTCGTCTTTAATTTTCGACATTTTGGTGTCGACAATGCAGAATGTGTCGACAATGTAGACAATGCCGAGAATTGTGTAAACAATGTCAACAAAATGCAACACTGCGAAAATGCAAGTTCCATTTAGATTATGCTGATTCTTAAAACCTTTTGAAAAGTCGTTTAATTAACACAAAGTAACAAATTTTACAATTAAACAAACAAAAGCCATGCCCAGAAGGCGTAAAAATAAGGAATACTTCAAACTTGGACTCAATTTAATTAAATATTACAATTAACATGCAGCCTTTTACATTAATTATTTACATGTCGTTAAAAGCAATTGTCTACACGACATTGTCGACACCGTCGACAATAGTATTGTCGACATCATGTTCTCTACGCCGCACATCACTGGATACTTTCAACAGTAAGAACCATGATAGAATTACCAGGTACTATTAATCGCTACTTTTACTCGTTACTTTGGGCATATAGTGTCAAATTGATGTCAAATAAAAGTACTGCAAACACACCAAGAAGTAAAAGGGGATTTTTACTTATGCCCAGATGTCTACATATGAACTTGGTTTTTATATAGGGGATTTTTCTGCTGTAAGTTACTGCTGTTGAGTTTTATGCCATATCTTACATTTAATTTTTGATAAGTTAATAATATAAGCATCGTTATTTTGTGTGTTACTTTTTAATTAACTTATTTATTTTATTATGGAGAATATAAGTATATGTGGATTTTTAAAGTCAAACATAAGAAATTTAAATCATATTGTTTCTCTTATGCTTACTTGTAATTTTTGATGTAATGAACTAATGAAATTGTTGTTTATCACGCGACTAATATCAAGTGCAAAGGCAAGATAAATATTTTAATTTTATATTTGTATTAAATTTTTTAAAATTACAAAAACAAAATGCACAATGTTTATTCCCAAAAGGATTTTTATTCAACACCGAAAAAGCTACTGGCTGCATTGTAGGTTTATTTAATAAAAATTATTATAATTAGTGTTTTGTTTAAATTTTTTCATGATTTCCTACAGTAAAAACCTAAACAATGACAACCAACGAGTTCATGTACTTGTTTGTCTGAGTTATTGACGCTCAGCAAGAAAAAGTAAACATGAAAATAAATACAGCAAGTAACGAAAGAAGAAGAAAAGAATATTATAAGTATATGAATGAAAACCAAACTTCTATTTGTCACAAATTTTACAGCTTCTTTTTTTGTGTTATTTTTTGGGATCTTATTGGGTTTGCCGAATTTATGTTGTTTCTAGTTGGACATTGTTGTTGTGATTTTATTCTAGCTACATTTTGGTTTCAGCTGCAAATAATAGTTTTTTCATTAGCCGAATAAAATGACGGAATTCTGATTCGGCTAATGAAATAACTATTCTTTAATAAGGAGTTGCAAATATGTTTTTTTTTCATGAACAGAAGAAAATAATGCATTTATAAAATGTCTTCCTCTGCTATATTAGAATATAAAGAAATAAAGAAAATATAAATAAAATTGCTTTTTACCTATTTGTTTTAATGTTGTTAAAATTGTTTTTAAGTGCACTGAGAAAAAAACGTGCTTTAAAATCAAACAAAATATTTTAAAATAGAAATTAAACGCATTTGCGTTTCTACAAAACGAAATTTAAAACAAGCGTGTTTAATTTTCAACTATAAACTCATTTCTGATTTTTGTATAATTTTCTCTTATTATTTCCTTCCAATAACAAAAAATACGTCGCTATCAGCGATTAAGACAACTGAGACCCCGATTGTACATTTGATTGTTTGAAAATATTTTTGAATTAGTCTTACAAATATTGAACATAAGAAATAACAACTAATTATTTATTTTGATATTTAAAATATTTCAAGCCGCAATAAAACGCAACCTTCATCAAATGAAGTAAAAAAATTTGTTACTAGGGGGGGTCCCAGGGGTAGCTAATCACGAATCGGACTTCGAAAACGGGAAAAGTTAAAAAAATGACATCAAAAAAATGGCATGTTAATTTATTTGTTTTTAATTTAAAACATTTGTTTTAAGTATTTAAGTTTTTGCATTAAATTTTTCGTTTAAATAAATGTGTTTAAACTAAAAATTTTTACAATGAAAGTATGTTTTTAAATAACATTGTTTTGAAAAGAAAAACTTTTGTTTTAAATTAAACTTTAAAAACATTTGTATTTAACTAAAATGAAATTGTTTCAAGCTCTATTTAAAAAACAAATTCGTTTAATATGAACAAAATTTTATTTAATTTTAACACATATTTCCCTCAGTGTAGGTATTTTATTAAACGAAACCAAAGCTTTTGTTCGTTAACTCACCCTAAACAAGTGCGCGTTGCGCTGCGTACCCAAGCGCCATGCAACTTTATTTTACGCTTAACCTAAACAAGTGCGCTGCGGAAAAAACTGCTGCTCTCGAACCAGCTCAGTCTGATGGTTTAAAAATCTTAAAAAACTTTTAGTATTGTGTAAAAATCTATTAATATTGCAAATACTTCCATTTGCAATTGAGATTAATTAATTAATAGCAGCCGATTGCTCTTTGTTCTAATACATTAGTTTTATGCAGCCAACTTCACATCCGAACGCACTATCAAAATTGGAAATTCGATTCATGTTGCGGTAGTCCGGTGCGTGTTTCGGTAGGCTTCATACAAAATTTTGACAGTTAGGGTGGACAGACTATTAGGGTGGACAGACTATTAGGGTGGACAGACTGTTACAGTCCACCCTAAACAAGTGTGCGTGCGTAGTTTAACTGTCAAAATCGGCTCATGCACATCATAGAAATAAAAGATAAGGAAGTGGTGTTATACTCACACACACTATACGTGTGTAGAAGGAATTTTCGTCGCTGAGGAAGCGAGATAGAGCGTCGTTTTTTGACATAAGCTCTTCCCGAGCAAAAAAAAAATCCATTTTTGAGGAAGAGCATCTGTCAAAACACAAGTTCTGCTTCATGAGCGCATTCATTATTTAGGGTGGCAAGGGCCTTAATTTTTTTCATATCGGGATAAGCTTTAATAATTATTTAGTTGTTTACAATTTCTTTGAAAACTTGACATGAAATTAAAGTGGATTAGCAACCTAAGGTTACAAGCTATAACTAGGTATTTTTATATAAAAAAAAACTAATTAAAAGCCGACAGTTCGGAAAAAACTACACAAAACTATTTATTTTAAAAGAGTTTAATTTGGTATGTATTTTAGTCGTTTAGTTTTTGTGTTAGTTTAATATCAATTAAATAGTTTATAAAAAATAGTTTTTTGAAATTAATTTTTAAAAAATCATTAAAAGTAACTTTAGTCGTTTCAGTCTTATTCTGAGTTCATGTCTTTTACTTTATTTTAGCAATGCTTTTCTCTGTAAAAAAATTGGCAATGCAACATATTATATAACGATGCTATATAAAAATTGCATAGTAAGCATACATCTAAAAAATAATTTACGCCTTTATTTACTACATAAATGAATGCGGCCCTGTTTGAATGTTTTTGTGTTTGTGTCAACTTCACTGTGTTTGTAAAATACTTCATTTCACTTCAACTACACCGCTTCCTTATATTTACTTCTATGATGCACATACATTTCGTATGAAGCCTACCGAAACACGCACCGGACTACCGCAACATGAATCGAATTTCCAATTTTGACAGTGCGTTCGGATGTGAAGTTGACTGCATAAAACCAAAGTATTAGAACAAAGAGCAATCAGCTGCTATTAATTAATTAATCTCAATTGCAAATGGAAGTATTTGCAATATTAATAGATTTTTACACAATACTAAATGTTTTTTAAGATTTTTAAACCGTCTGACTGAGCTGGTTCGAGAGCAGCAGTTTTTTCCGCAGCGCACTTGTTTAGGTTAAGCGTAAAATAAAATTGCGTGGCGCTTGGGTACGCAGCGCAACTCGCACTTGATAGGGTGCACTGTTAGTTTAATTTCTAATATAGTGCACTTATAGTACGTGTAAATTATAAGTTTCAATTATATGTTATGTAATTAAAATTAGTACTAAAGGTTTAGATGCTTTTGATGAGAATAACAACGATTTTAATTCGGGCCATAAAATGAGTTTACAATTTTTTCAACAAACGAAACAACAAACGAGAAGAACACCAAAATGAAAACAAAGAAGCAATCAAAGTGCTGTCAAACACATCAAGTAACGTAGTTATTTTTTCTGGGGGAGCAAATGCGAGAAAACACCCCTTATTTCCTTTCAATAATAGTACTGAAAAATATATTTGCTTAAATTTATTTCTAAATATATTTATAATGTTATTAATTTCATTTCAATAAACCAAGTTTCAATAAGAAAATGTCGATATTCCTTCAACGCTATAAATTAATTATCCCCTTTAAATATATTGTGACTACGTTTTAATGTAGCCACTTTGACAAGCTCGAACTACGTCACAACAAAGATGCCGGACATGCGCAATACTTTATCTGTAGTTGTTTGTATCATGGGTGTTCCTTAAGTCAACAATTCCAATGCTCTTGGAGGTATCGAATGCAAGAGCTGGATGCGTAGGCGTGTACAATTTGATTGATTAATCGATTGATGACCTTTGACCTGAAATATGAGCGTTTAAAAGGAATTTTCGTAATAGCACCTAAACTATAAGAGATGGAAGAGCATGGTGTAGGAGGGAATTTTAGATATTGCTGAGATGTATAAAAAACAAGCCAAACATTTTTCGCTATCACTTACGGATACCCTACAATAAGCATTTTTGTATGTAACATGTGTGAATATATACTGTGATAGTGAAATTTTTTACATGTAGTAAATTTTGAAAAAATTCCGTTATTATGACATCACAATTATTGCGATATCTCAAAAACTATAGATTTTCTACTGAGAACATATTTTTGTATAAAAAGACGTTGATTAGTAAAAATAACGATAAGCGAAAGCTTTTTTGAAAATATTTTGTATGAATAGTGGAAGTCAAAAAATTCTCGTTATTATGACATCAACATTTTTGCGATATCTTGAAAACTATAGATTTTCTCAGTATAACGTAATTTTTTAAGGCGAGGTCATCGTCACAGAATGAGAAGTTTCAAGTTTTAGCTTTGCAAGCAATATCTCCTCCATTTTCTAATCGGTTTCAATCAAATTTCTGTTTTCTAAAAGTTTAATTAAATGACCTTGGAGAAATGAGAAAAAATTTACCGTTACCTCACTAATTCAATGCTTTATATATGCATCAAAAAACCTCTAAAATTTACACTTTTTGCTCAATAAATAGGCCTAAGTTGTTTTTGTTGTAAATTTGTTTTTTTCAAAAACTTTCATTTCATGAGACACTCCCCCACTCTTTCATAAGACATATCATGTATCTGCAAAATTGGCTTCATTTTGACACAAAACTCAATAAACAGTTTCTATCATTAAAAATCCTATAATTTTTTTGATGAAAATAAATTTTTCAAAATGTTGTTTTTTTATTTTTTACAAAGTTCTACAGATTAAAAAATAATTTGTGTGAAAAAATTTTTCAAATATTTCAAACCATTCCAAAGTTATATACATAAATCTATGTCTTAAGCCATTTCCTTATCTATATATTTATTTCCCAATATAGATTATTTATTTGCTTATTTATTTGATCAAAGAATAGGCCAAAAGTTGTTTTCGTTGTAAATTTGTTTCGAAAATTTCCATTTTCACCGCTCTTTCATATGACATATCATTTATCTGCAAAATTGCTTGAGGGTTATTTCATTTTGTAATTTAAGTAATCGAAAAGTTGATCCAGTTTAATTTTTTTCTCATTTTGTAATTCTTGATAAATTTTTGCATTATTTTTTTTCATTTAGCTGAGCCTTTTACAAATTATTCCTTCTGTAAAAGGCACATTTGAAACCAATTATACGGTAGAAGAGGATAAACTGGATTTGTTTTAAAACTTTTATAATATCATTTTTCGCATTTTGTATATTTGATCATTTTTGGCATAATTATTTTCTCTGAAAGGTGCATATACGAAATGTTGTTTTCGCCATTCCGTATAAAGGCAAATCAAGTTTTTTATGGTGTTTTTTACGATAAAATGATTTGCCTTTTTACGGAAAGTTTCAAGCATATTTACCTAAGTTGTTCTGCTTTCCTTACAAAGCCGATTACGGCTTACGATAAGTGACTATTCATTGGGGGTTATTTCATTCATTTTGGGGATAATTTGATTTTAAGTTTAAACTTTTTTTTATATGGGGCTTATATGATTTTTTTGATGATTTTCATTGGGGCTTATTAATTGTTTTTGTTGGGTGTTACTTTATTGTATTTAAGCATTCTTTAACTTTTTTCGTTTGGGGTTTATTTAATTTTCTTTGGGACTTATTTCATTGAGGCTGATTTCAATTAGGGTCTATTTCGTGGTACCCCAGAAAAAATTTTAAATTGCGGCGACCCAGAAATCGGAACCGTGCCTTTTTATCTTCACGAATGGGAAAATCGAACATCAAATGACTAATATTAATCAAAAGTAGAATAAAACCATGTAGTTAGTTGTTGCTTGACATCTTATTTTATTCGGTCAGTTAAAATTCTGTAACACGGCTATACAATGGGTTAAAATGTTATCACTGTCATAAAGCAATATTAAGTACATTTTATATTAACTAATGAAAAGTGACTTGAATTAGATTGCTTTACATAAACTACGTTCTAGATTCTTAAAATAAGTACATCGAAAGGATTTTATTTAAACCTCTCTGTTAAGAACTGTATACTTGTTTTATTTATTTTTCAAATTGGTAAAATTTTTTAAGAAAATCTCGTCTCACAAAATTTTAATTTTTAATTTTATTTGTTCAGCAGAGCCAAAACTTTGTAAGTATTTGATCTTCTCTGTTAAATATTAATTGTTTGTTGATAGTTAAACTAATTTGTTAAGTTGTTTACAGAGAAATAAACGGTTGGATTTATAATCAACGTGTTTAATGTCTACACCTCACGAACACTCTCCTTCTACTAATGATTGGAACCCTAAAGCAGATATCCAACCCACACGATATTCGGGGGAAAATCACTAGTATTTTTAATTACATTACTAAGGTTTGTATTGTAATGGTTCGATTTAAAATAAAACACAGAAGCAATAAATAAAATGTCGGTAATTTTCCTTTAATATTCCGTTTATATGCAGCATGTAAAAGATTTAATTCTTAAATGACAATTTTTCTAAATAAATAATAATAATAAATAATAATAATATACTTTAAAAAGGGGATAAAACGGGAAAATGTTTAGGAAAGAACGGGAAAAACTTCTTGAAATGAATGAAAAAAACGGAAATGATCTCTCCCAAAATCTGGCAACACTGCTCACAGTACGGCCAAACACCATTGTTCGTACCAGTAGCCAGGAATTATCCATGGAGGGGTTTTCATGAACACTTTCATGAACACTTTTATTCAAAATTAAAAAATTAAAATATACACTTTTTGTTTCATTTCCTTTTCAAGTTAATTTTATTATGTATTATATATTTAAGTATATATTAAGGTGCCTCGAGTTCCAATAGAAAAAATTTTCTTTTTACCCCCCTAAAAATTAACCATTTTGTAACGATTTAAAAACCTCAAAAAATCATGTTTTTCGTTAATATATTGGCTGGTAGAATAGTTGTAAAAAAAACTCAAAAGTTTTCAGCTAATGCCGTTTTTCATGCCTTTTTTTGATTTTTTTGAATTTACTTTTACTAAAATTGCAATAACTTTGAAAACATTTGTTTTACTAAATTTGTAGCCAAAACAACTACATTTATTTTAACAGCTGTCAACTGAGATGAGTAAATAGCAGAAACATTATAATCGTGGTTTGATGTGTTCTTAAGCAACTTTCACACAACATTGGAGTATGTGAAAGAAAACATTTTTAATGTCAAAAACTAATTTTGTTTAAAACATTTTACTGTGTATTAAAGTATATTAACCGAATTCCAGTTAGCCTACCAAAAATAACCGGTTATCGGAAGCCATTATCATTCGTCATTTTTTCATTAACCGTCGAATACTGTTAGTTATATTAAACGGTTAACTGTAACCGAATTGATAACTCTATTATATGGAGATTGTAAACTTGGAAGCAAGATTTCTCGAAACATGATTTTTACACTTACGATGTTATTGTAAAACGCCACAAATATATTTTTCTTTCCTTGACTCAACCAATTTTTTATTATCTTTAGCCTATTCTTTCCATTCCTACTAAAACAAAAAAGTTTACGAAACATTTACGAAAAAGAAAAACTACATTTATGAAACAGTGCAGACGATTTGATTATCATGGTAAATGAATTTATGTATAAAATGCTTAAATAATTAAAGTAAAAATGTTTCTCTTATATGATAGCATCAAATAATAAGTTTTAAATAAGTGTTAATTTTTTGCTTACGGTAGACTTTTCTTATTATAAAAAATGAACTTGTAAATTAATGTATCCACTTATATAAACGTTTTCCTAGCTAGAAATAAGCTAAAGGCCAGAGCTGTAAAAGAATGCATTCAATTTGATTTTATTCACAAAAAAGTGAATAACGAAATAAGAATGTATTCAATAATGCAAAATTGATTTATAAATAAAATTTCCAACTCACATTCATTTTTAAAAAAATAATTAACTTTTCATTCCAATGATTTGTTTTCGTTATTCAGAATAATGAATCAATTTTTTTATTAATTTTAATGCTATTCACAAAGAATGCAATTCACAAAGAATTTCAGAATTTTCAATTATTTTTTTTTATTTATTATTCATTTTTTATTCGTTATTAATTTTTTATTCATTTGTTATTCATTATTCATTATTAAATTTTATTCATTTGTTATTCATTATTAATTTTTTATTCATTATTAATTTTTTATTCATTATTACTTTTTTATTCATTATTCATTTTTTAGTCATTATTAATTTTTATTCATTTTTTAATTTTTTATTCATTAATTTACTTAAATTTATAAGAAATCAATAATGAATAACAAATGAATAATGAATAAAAAATGAATAATGAATAAAAAATGACTAATGAATAACAAATGAATAATGAATAAAAAATTAATAATGAATAAAAAATTAATAATGAATAACAAATGAAAATGAATAACAAATGAATAAAAAATGAATAAGGAATAACAAATTAATAATGAATAAAAAAAGAATAATTACAAATTCTGAAATTCTTTGTGATTTGCATTCTTTGTGAATAGCATTAAAATGAATAAAAAAAAAAGTGATTCATTATTCTGAATAATGAAAATGAATAATTATTTTATTATATTTTTAAAAATGAATCTGAATTAAAAAGTTAATTTATAAATTAATTTGGCATTCATTGAATGCATTCTTATGTTGTTATTCAGTTGTACTTAAAATTCTGAATATGAATGCTGATTTTACAGCTCAGTTTGATAGTTTAAATCGTTTATTGAGCTTTCTTTGGAAAGATTCGTTAGAACAATTAATTGTTCTAACCATGACCTTAAGCTCATAAACGATTTAAACTATCAAACAACTAGAATTTGTATTTAAAAACAAGTATGATTTAAACTACAAAACATTTAGAATTTGTATTTAAATCATATAAAATAAACTAAATAAATAACAAGGTCATTTAGAAAAAACTTCAACCAGAAATATTTTTTGGATTTGGTATTCTCAATCAGCACGATTCTGAATAATTTTTCTCGGGGAGTCCGAAAAGGGAGATTTCATATTTAAGATAAAGTTCAAGAACATTTTGGAAATTTTTAATGCAAATATGTTCATCCACCATCAATATTAATGAGTGTAAGAAAAAGTGAAGTCTTTATCTGCTATCTTAAAAATAAAAACTCCCTTTTCCGATTCCCCGGGAAAAAGTATTCAGAATTGAGCTGATTGAGAATACCAAATCCAAAAAATATTTCTGGTTGAAGTTTTTTCTAAATGACCTTGTTATTTATTTAGTTTATTTTATATGATTTAAATACAAATTCTAAATGTTTTGTAGTTTAAATCATACTTGTTTTTAAATACAAATTCTAGTTGTTTGATAGTTTAAATCGTTTATGATTTTTTTTTTTGATGAAAAATTTTTTGCGGTTTTTGGTGGTTTAGTTAACGACAAATGACGAGTAGGAGTATCAAAGAACTGGCAGCTCTGATCGTTGCTGTTGCATTCACAGGAGAGAGTGATAGCCGATACACATTGACTGCGACAAGCGACGAACACCAATTGTCAAAAATTAGAACGCATGTTTTCTTATGAAGATGCATTTTTTGAAGACGGCACAACAAAGAGAGAACACGACCACAATTGTTGCTGCCGCAGACTTCAATCTATTTCTAATTTGATAGACGACAAAAGCGATCATAGAAGAGTTTGTTTATGTTTTATATGAAATACAGACTGTCGCTGTTGCGTTCATTATAATCAAGTCGTCGAGAATACTGCGCCATTTCTTTCTAACGACAAGTTTTCGTTTTGTCGGTGGGCGCCTGTTGTGTATCGGCTATGACACAGACAGTTCAACAGAGCTGTGTTGCATTGCTGTTATTACTGTTTTATAATTACTCTCTCCTCGAACTTATAGCTTGAACAGAATGAAGTTGCCGCCACGTCAGAGTCAAGAAAACTACGATGAAAGTATGTTTACGATGTTTTCGTGTAAACAAAATTTTTTTATAGATATAAAAACAATAAAATATTATCATATGTGATAATTGTGAAATAAAATGTAGCTTTTTTTGATTATATTAAGACCGAAATTAAATTGAATTGATGAATTGAATTTTTGCAGTGAAAACTTCTTTAGACGCGTTGAGTGATTTTGTGTGGAAGAAAATCTTTGCTTCACGTCACCCTTGCTTACGACATGACACCCACAAATTAAGAAAAATTCCCTATTTCAGAATTTTTAGTAGTATTTGAGTAAAAATTGGTAGTTCTATTGAAAGTAAAATGAAGTAAAAATTTGCCACACCCACTTTTATCGCCCATAAATCAATAAAAATCCTATATTTCAGACGGTGATGATCGTATTAGACTTAAATTTTGTAGTTAAGCTTGTGTGGTTAATATCGACAACAGTACTAAAAATGGGCAGGGTCGCACTATACATACATACGCCCTTTTTAAAAAATAATTCTTGAGTTGTAGACTATTTAATAGTTAAACTTGGTATGTAGGTGCTATGGGTCTAAGAGGCGCCCACTATATAAATAAATGTTACCACGCCTACTTTAAACGCCAAACAATATAAATAAAAATGAAATGGTGTTCATTGCCCTCCGATGCACTTATGAATGGCTCAACTGATTTGGCTGGAATTTTTGAAGTGAAAACTTCTTTAGGTGCGTTAAAAAACAACTGGTATATCATAGATTTTAGTTTTCACTTCGGTCGGTTTTCATTTTTGTTTAAAAATTTATAAATCAAATTAAATGATAAGCGCGATAGTTTGATGAAGAATGTTGGTTATGATACAATAGCTAGAAGGTAGAAGTGACTGGTAAGAGTTTTTATTGCGACCGAAAAAAAGTAAAACAAAATGGATAGCGAGCGGATGCAGAATGGAGATAGCAAATATGTTTTGTGTCACACACAATGGCCGCATTCAGCGGAGTCAACAGTTGGCAACTGTTGTGTTAAAATTAGGTAAATATTACAATTATGAAAGCGCTCACTAATTCTGACATCGTCAGAGGGTCAGTAGCAGAAAATGGGAGCTAATCTCCCTCTCTAATCTCTAAGCAGCAGAAAATAGGTACTAATCTTCACGAATTTATTGGTAAAAAATGTTGTTGCATTTATTTAATGAATTTTATTATTTATTCATGAATGATTCTGATTACGGGCATACAGAGTACGTAAAATTAGTTCTGAAATTGTATTAGCCAAAAAAATTTTTCAATTCGATGTATTTTAACTTTGCCGAACGTTCTTCAATAAAAGTACAAAAAGAAAAACAAATCGGTTTTGATATGGTCAAATTTCGACCACAGGCGACCCTAGTAATTTATTATATGCCTTAGTAAGAAATAAATATATGAATAAAAAAAAAAAAATAATAAAAAGATTGTCATAATAATGCAAATCATAAGTAGATTTTAATTGTTCGAAATTTCACACAAAAAGTTGTCGTTAGGTAGAGACAATTAATACAGACAACATAGACACTAGGTTTTGTTTAACTTAACAAGTTGCATGACTTAAATATCATTATGTACTATACATAATAACTAAAAACTAAATAATAATTGACACATAGATCTCGCAATATCTTGCCCCTGTTTATACTTTTCCAATTGTTTTTTTTGTATTGAAAACATTTTTAGGGGAACCTGTATGTTGAAAATCCTCGGTCCCGTACTTGGCTCTCTACGGGCCTTACTAAAGCACCATCTTGTGTCAAAAAAAAGTAAAAAAAAATTTAGTATCCGATACATAATACTTTTGAACAAATTTTCATGCAAGTCGGATGAGTTATTTTACGTTAGTATGAATAAAAAAGGTAAAAACAAAACACACACCGCACCTAAGTACACCTATGCACAAATTTTCATTGTTATCGGATGAGCGGTTTAGGAGTCTATTTCGTATTTCTACACAGACAATTACTACAAGTAATTAACTAAATCACTTGTATTTTATACAGCTTACCTGGGATTTCAGGAAATCTTCAGCCGGTTGGTGCCTTAAACTGAATTTTTCTTTCTGGAACTCCTTTACTATAGGATGAAACAGTCCAAAACAAATACCAGAATCCACTCTCATCTATTGTTGAGAAACAATACAAAACTAAGAACGATAAAAAGCGTGTGGCTGCCATTTCACTTACCTTTCAATTATCACACCAATTCCTACCTTTTTATTCTGCTAATGAATTGAAAATTATTTTGAACTTAATGCTACAACATTTTGTCAAGACTATCAGTTGTTGTTGTTGAGAGATCGTTATCAGACACTGATACTTGAATTCATATCTTTTATCGAGCGCTACATACATAAGTAGAAACGCAAGGGTCGAGGAATGGCTATAAACATCAGATTGAAATAGAAAAATTCAAAGGCTTTCATAACGATAACATTATCTTTACTGAATTGAAATTAGAAAAGATATTTTCTAGATAGAATAAAGTAATAATAAAAAAATATTAAGGCCCGAATACGTTTGTCTAATCCAAGCTAACCAGAATTTCTATAACGCCCAGGAAAAGTTCATTAAATCATTTTAATTTAAATAAACTGGCCATTTCAGCCCTTGGAAGGACTTTGACCTAGCTTCTATTGATCAATTGTGTTGTGCGTCTTATTAAATGTTTGATTACAAATGACCGAGAACTGGACCTACGTGTTTTATGCCGACTCTGAACGGCTTATGTTCTCAAGAAGCTTTACATGGCAATTTCTACTCTCTGAGGTTTGCCATTGTCTGCAGAGAGGTGACGACCGAACAGAAAAATGTAATCAATTGAAAAAAACTTTCTGTCAGCTGGAATTGAACCCGGGCTACCGCGGTTCTTTAGCTTAGGGGCCACGCACTCTACCCACTAGGCTACAGTCGCCACTCAAGGGGTCATATGTAGTTGAATTTAGTTGACAAAGAGGTGACGACCCACAGAAGATTATTTCAGAACATTTTCTGCATATCCTGGTAGGTATCAAACTCGGACATCCCAATTGCTATACATGAAATGTCCATACAATTTCGCTAAATAAAAAAAGTAGTGATGAGTAAAAAACAACATCTTCCGTCATGATAGGATGGGTAGCATTTTAGACATGGGTATCACGACGATAAAGTAAATTACGCTCAGTTTAATTCATTGGGGGCCAGTTTTTCAGTACGAGTTGAAAGTCTAGGTCAAATTAAACTGAGCTTAACTCACAAAAATTGGACGTTTAATTCGGTTTAAGTAGATATTTTAGCATTTGTTGAAGTTAAATTGACTTATATTATCATTTAATGTGTTTCTTTTTTCTCTAAACCGATTTTAACCGTCCAATTTTGGTGAGTTAAGCTGAGTTTTATTTGACTAGACTTTCAACTCGTACTGAAAAACTGGCCCTAAGTCGTGAATAAAGCTCAGTTTAGACACACTTGAAATAAATACAACAAATCAAATCAAAGCCTTGTAGCAATAGGTCTGTTTCCGTACTAATTTCAAGTAAAGTTCGAGTGAAGTTCGAGTAATAGAGCGTAACTTGATTATCTGTCAAATTGAAAATATTTATCAAAAAGTACGGAAATCAAAAAGTACGGCTTCAAGTAAGTTTCAAGCACAACAGCTGTTCAAGCATTTTTGTAATACAAAAAAATTTATTTTTTGCTAGAAATGATTAGTTTATTCCAAAGCTGTTAAATTGCGATTACGATTAGTAATCAATTATATTCGATTTTAAAAAGAACTGTTATCATTATATAATCCTTGAGGAAAAAGTTTATGGTTAGTAATTGATTACGATAGCAAATAATCAAAAAATAATTACGATTACTTGACATAACGAAAAAAATCAAAAATGAATCAAAAGTAATCAAGAAAAATAATCCGACTTCTTTCAGAAATTATTTATATAATCAAAAAGAATCAAAAATAATTTCTAAAAGTAGTCGGATTTTTTTTTCTTGATTACTTTTGATACTTTTTGATTATTTTCGTAATCTGAGGTAATCGTAATTATTTTTTGATTATTTATAATTGTTATTATTAGATTACGATTACAAACAGAAAAGAATCGTAATCTATTTCACCTATTAAAAAATATAACGTATTACTAATGATGACAATTAGTAATCATTATTTAACAGCTATGGTTTATTCTTACAAAAAACACTTTAAGCAAAATATATAAGACAATAATACTTACATTTAATGATAACAATAATTTTTATTTCACAAAACAATAAAAATATTGATCTTAGTTTGTATGTAGAAATTCGTGCTCGAAGATATTTTTCAAGTAAAGTTCAATCTATTTTCGAGTAATTGTAATAGAATAGAGAGTGTCATTTAGCTGGTTCTTCTTCTCTCTCGATCTTGAAAAATGTGTTAAGAAACGCTTTCAAGTAACTTCAGGTTCAAGCGAGTACGGAAACAGACCTAATGAGTGTCAATAATGGATATAATCGTGTGCATTAGTGCCACGTATTTTTGCTTACTTACTTAATTAGTTGGCGCTACAACCGTATGTCGGTCTTGGCCTGATCTAAGAATTTGCGCCAGCCATTTCTGTCTTTCACTTGCTGGCGCCAGTTGGAAATTCCAAGCTTCGTCAGGTTATCCTCTACTTGGTCTTTCCAACGAAGATTCGGTCGTCCTCTTCTGCGTTGACCACTGCTGGGTACCGAATCGAATGTTTTCTTCACTGGAGCATCGTCTTTCATGCGCTGAACATTACCTAGCTAGCGAAGCCACTCGATTTTAGTGCATTATTCTGTATCACGAAGCAGCACACCAACGACAAGCAAGACACGAGAAGCAAAAGAATTTCGTATAGGAAAAAGTATTGCTTCTCGTGTCTTGCTCCTCGTTGGTGTGCATTTTCGTTGTACAGAATACAGCAGTTAATGCGATGTCGATGTCAGCGTACAGCTCATACAGTTTATCGTTCCATCGTATTCGGTACTCGCCATTGACGCAGATTGGTCCGTAGATCTTACAAAGAATCTTTCTCTCGAATGCTCCTAAAGTCTTTTCATCTGAACTGCTCAGCGTCCAGGTTTGCGATGCATAAAGTAGGACGGGTGCGATGATCGGTTTGTAGACCGTGATTCTCGTTTGGGAGAGAGGGCTCTAATTCTCAATTGCCTACTGAGCCCAAAGTAACACCTGTTGGCAAGAGTTATTCTTCGTTTGATCTGAATGCTGATGTCGTTGGTTGAGTTTATGCTGGATCCCAGATAAACGAAGTCCTTCACAACTTCGAAGGAGGTATTGTCAACGGTAACGTGGGTTCCAAGACGCAGGGACTGTTTGTTTGTTGACACCAAGTATTTCGTCTTATCTGCATTCACTGCCAGACCCGTTCGACTTGACTCTCTTTCTAATCTGGAAAATGCTGCACTGACTTCACGCGTATTATGGCCAATGATATCGATGTCATCAGCATAAGCAAGCAGCATAACACTCTTGTAGAATATTGTGCCACTACGTTTCAGATCAGCAGCTAGGATGATCTTTTTCATCATTAGGTTGAAAAAGTCTCACGATAAGGAATCACCTTGTCTGAAACCATTTTTTGGAAATATTAAAAAAAGGAGAATATCTAGAAAACCATCAGACAGCGCAGCCGGAGTTGGACCTTCTGAGGGTTTTAATACTTGAGCAGTGGCCGAAAGCTGCCTTTTGAAAATAGAATTATATCCAGAAATATTGTTTTGAACAGCGAAGTCAGTGTTGGAAAAACTTAGGGTTGTTATTTTTAAGCAGCGGCCCAGGCACACGTATTAAAAAAATAATCGTATCCATCAATAATGTAGACAGCGCAGCCGGTGTAGGACTGTCAGCCGTTATGTACTTTCAGGCTTTATGGACTTTCAGGCCTTATTCAAATGTTTCAAATTTTCACTCAGAGTACAATTTTGTTATGAAAGCTTATAGTAAAATATCAAGTTTAAACATGAATTTTTTATGTAGTTTTTACTATTATAATGTCGTCACTTTGTATGAGAGGTAAATTATGTGTTCAGTTTTTTTACCAAATTTCTAACATCGGATGCGTAGTTAAGATCAAACGAGTCGGAAGCTATTTTCGTCTGGGAAGGCAAAACACTTTATCAAAAGTTGAAGTTAAATACACCAATTATCTTACACAGGAATTCAATAAAAAAATTGTAATTTTGGTAATTATTGCAACCTATTCTTTGATTTGACATGGTTTTTAGATCAAATAAGTTGTGAAAAAGGCAAGAACAACAACAACCCCGTACAGAGTCAATCACACAGCATACGAGACAGACTGTTTCGGAAGGCGCCACCCGTTCCATCTTCAGTAGCCTTGAAATAGAATAAAAATTAAATTAATATTGAATAAATAAAATAAATTCAGCTTTCTAGAAGCAAAAAACTCTATTCACAATTATTTTTGGATCTTGGACAAATTCGTTGAACTCCAAAGAATAGTGAAATAGAAAAGGCAACTAAAAACACAACCCCTGGTAGAGTTTAAGGCTCTAAACAAAAATAACTCAAGGCAGTATTCTAGTGTAGGAAATAGAAAAAATAAATTTTGTTTTTCATATTTCGATAATTCATGTATTCAAGAATATGTCCTTAAAAGGGTCTTTCAAAAGTCGAACTATTTTAAAAGTTAAAGCCACTTTAGTGTCGTCAAATAGACTGCCTGAAACTAAACTAAAAAATTTTAAACGCGTTTTTCTTGAAACTACTTTTTCCAACACGGTTGACATGATATCTCAAGTTCTAATGTTCCGATTAACTTAACCCTTCGTATGAGTTTTCAAATATTTGTTACTATTGTCATATAGGAATAAATATAAAATTTAATTTTGTTGCAGATATGCATCAGAACACTGCTTTGAAACTGAATTGCTTTCCACTGAAAAGTTGGAAAACATTAATTTATTTGTAACTATAACGGCAGCAACAGGGTTATCTTCATGGCGAATTGCAGGGATTATAAACAGTCTGGATAGCGAAGATGAATTAGACTTTTCAGGAGATGACGAAAGCGAATACCATCCTGACGAGGAAGATGTAAGTGATACGGAATATGAATAAAGGTGCAGTTATGATGGCTAACGATGCTCTTTTTATTTTATACTAGCTGGAACCCGGCGCGTTGCTGCCACGCCCCCGTTGCCAAACTTCCATAAAATGTTATCAGTGAACCTGCATTGGGTTGATCTAAATTTGGGTTGAATGAGAGGTGCCACGCCCCTTTGTTTAACTCCCATAAAATTTGATTAGTGAAACGGCATGTGTAAATCGTGGTAGAATAATGAATTCTTAGGCTATAACTTCAAAGCTATTCGATATCGCAAATCGCATATTTGGGTTGTATGGGAGGTGCCACGCCCCCTGAATGGCGTGTGTAAATTGTGGTAGAATACCGAATTCCGAGGCTGTGCGAGCTGTAACTGAAAAGCTATTCGATATCGCAAATTATGGGAGGTTGCCACACCATACGTCCATAAAATGTTATCAGTAAAACGACATGTGCAAATTGTGCTCGAATACCGAGGCTGTGGAGGTCTATAACTCCAAAGCTATTCGATATCGCAAATTCTGGTTGCAAGGGAGGAGCCACTCCCCTTGTACAACGCCCATAAAATGTTATCAGTAAAACAGCACGTGTAAATTGTTGTCGAATACTGAATTCCGGGGCTGTGTGAATTATAACGCAAAAGCTATTCAAAATATTAAATGTGGGTTTTAAGGGAGGTGCCACGCTCCCTTTCCCAACGCCCATAAAATTTTATCAGTAAAACGGCACGTGTAAATTGTGGTCGAAAACCCAATTCCATGGCTGTGCGAACTATAACTCAAAAGCTATTCGATATCTCAAATTTGGGTTGTATGGGAGGTGCCACGCCCCCTTGTCCAACACCATAAAATGTTATCAGTTAAACTTAATGTGTAAATTGAGTTCGAATATTAAATTCCGAGCCTGTGCGGTCTGTAACTTAAAAGCTATTCGATATCGAAAATTTGGGTTATATGAGAGTGCCACGCCCCCTTGTCCAACGCCCATTTTTTCTTTCTGTAAAAAACGTTTGTAGACTAATACAAACATTTTAAAAAAGTTAGCCAAATTGGCGCAGGCGTTCTGCGATTTTAGGTATATATAAAAAAGTGGGCGTAAAAGTGGGAGTGGTCAATTTTTCTTCAGTAAAAACTTAAAATGGATTACTACGAACATTTAAAAAATAAATTAGCCAAATCGGTGTAGCCGTTTTCCGATTTTAGATAAATAAAAAAGTGGGCGTAAAAGTGGGCGTGGTCAATTTTTCTTTCCGTAAAAACCTAAGTTGGACTATTATGAACATTTTAAAAAATATCCAAATCGGTCCAGCCGTTCTCAACTGATGCAATTACCAACGAACGACATTTGATTTTTATTTATATAGATATCAAAACAGTGGGCGCAAAAGTGGGCGTGGTCAATTTTTCTTTCAGTAAACACTTAAATTGGATTACTACGAACATTTGAAAAAAAAATTATCCAAATCAGTCCAGCCGTTTTCCGATTTTAGATAAATTGAAAAAAGTGGGCGCAAAAGTGGGCGTGGTCAATTTTTCTTTCTGACAAAACTTAAATTGGATTACTATGAACATTAAAAAAAAAATTATCCAAATCGGTCCAGCCGTTTTCCGATTTTAGATAAATCAAAAAAAGTGGGCGCAAAGTGGGCGTGGTCAATTTTTCTTTCCGTTAAAACCTAAGTTGGACTATTACGAACATTTAAAAAAAAATATATCCAAATCGGTTCAGCCGTTCTCAACTGATGCAATTACCAACGAACGACATTTGATTTTTATTTATATAGATATATATTTATTTACAGCCATATATGCATAAAAAGTAACAAACCTCTTGTAAACCCTTTGTAAGACAAATGCCTAAAAACGTTATTCATAAACGTTCAGTAACGAAAAAACCTTTTGAAACAGTTTCACAAATGAGAGAATTTTAAAATAAGAACAAACCATAGCAGAATTACCCAGGTAGTGCTGACAGTTTTTATGGAAAATATAAGCTGTGTAGTGTCATAGCACAGCCAGCCCACGGTACAGTAAATATTTGAGTCGATGACAACAAACTAATTTTCGTTTTGTTTATCTTCATTTCTGCACTGGGTCAAATGATTCATATTACATCGCGACTGACGCAAACAATGTTGCTGCATTGAAATTGCAAGCGCAGCAATAGTAATTATTTGAAGTGTAAGAATAAAAGAAAACAAAGAACTTATAAATGTAAAGAAATTGCTCAATATGTTAATTAATTGGTTTTGGCTACTTTTAATTTCAATGTATGTGAAAATATGGGGAGGAGTTTTGGCTGCAGTATAGAAGAAAAATACTGGTATTTTTAATTTATATAGATTTGGAAAATTGAATAAAGAGTCAGTCTTGTGCTAAGTCTAAAAATCTAAAAGACTTTCTTCCTTCCTTTCTTTCCTTTTTAAAAGTACGGCGTAAAGCCATTAATAGGTCCAGCCGTTACAGTGGCATCAAAATTAGTTACAGAAATGAAGTAGTACACCACATGGCGATCCTGCAAACCGACCCTGCACATTTTTTGATCCTGCAACATCTGATCGAACCAAAATTTCAACCTGCTCAACAAGGCCCTAACGATTCAGCTTTTTGATCCTGTGATTTTTTCACGCCTACAACATCAATGTCAGAGGACGATTTCAACGCGCTATTTGAGAGAGCAGCAGCAAACGCAAGGAAATTCGAAGAAGAATTCGTGCCACAAGCATTGGCAGAACAACGCGAAACAGCTGTGTATATTCCAACACCTAAGACAGCGGGACCACAACCTATAAGCATTGAAAAATACAAAGAACGTCAACAACGGCGGAAGGGAAATAACACCACACAGGAAACAATCGACAAAACTCGAAAAAGAGTTAGAGGTGGTAAGCGAGTAATCGCACGTCAACGGGTAGCAGAAATTTACAACATCCTACCACTGGTTAACGATCTAGCCCAAAAGCAGCGTTTACTACAACAAATAGCGTTGGAAAAACTCAACTACGGTCCGAGCAACAAACACCAAAATGGGTTGGTTCGACACCAAAGAGGTAATCAACAATAACAATAATAACAGCAGCAGCAGCAACAGCGGTGAAAGTGGATTTTTAAAAATAGTAGTAATCATTAGTGTTATTTTTATGATTATAACGATATTGTATTTAATAAATAGATATTATAAGAACTATGTACGCAAACAGATGTTACGCAATATAAACAATTCAGTTTAAAATAAAAAACAATTGAATGAATAGAAATGAAGAATTTGATAGAAAACATTAAGATATTGAGTATAGTAATTGTAAAATTATGATAAAATATTACTATGTCAAAATCAGCAACAAATTGTTTTTACCAAGGGTGTTTCGGCATTCTTTTTGAAAAATATTGTGCCAATTGCAAAGAAAAGATGAAAGATATAGGTAAGGTAAGATATCTAGCATATGAAAAGGATAGTTTTCATTATAGATGTTTCAGATGTGAAATTTGTAAAAAAAAATTGGTAAAAATATGTTTGAAAAACACAACTCTAAATATATCTGCAACAAATGTTTGTGAAATAATATCAAACTTAAATGGAATTAGATACAGTTCAACAGCTTTTAGCAAACTTGCGTAAGGCTCCAAATAGAAAATATTCATTGACATTTATAGAGAAAACCAAAAAGCATTTAGCAGCACTTAGAGAAACACTAGTAAAAAATACGACTAGCAAAAGTGAGACAGAAACATTTGATAAGATAGTGAATACAATAGACCAGTTTTTGAAGCCAAGACAAGGAAGTGAAAGTTCAGGGACAGAAATAGAAGAGGAAAATAGTAACTCAAACAACATGTCAGCTTTCAATCTAGAAACAGCCCTTAAGGCCATACCAATATTCAACGTACAATATAAAGAACTGGAACCATTTTTGAAAATCATAGAATTCTTACACAGATCTTACACAGCTGACGCAAGAATAAGCCTAATAGAATTTGTAACTAGTGTAAAGCTTAATGCGGCAGCTCGAACAGCTTTAGGCCCTGATGTAACAACACTCGAAGAACTTAAGAAACGGTTACAAGAAAGATACAAGAGCAATTTTACAATCGCTCAGGTACACACACAATTAGCATTAACAACTCAAAAGAATAACACAGTAATAAATTTCAAAGACAAGAATTTAAATTTAGTATCGGAACTTAATAGGTTACAAATTAATTAACTAGGCAACACTGCAACGAGTGAGCAAAAGGCGGTAGTAGGAAAAATGAATGAAAAATATGCTCTGACAATTTTCAAAAACGGTTTAGAGAATCGTTTGAAAACCACATTATTTGCAGCTCAGCCTAAGGATTTCAACACAGCCGTGGATATTGCACAGGAAATCGAACGAGACACCCAAAACAATAGCTCTCACATTTTTAGCTACCATGTACACCACAACAGACAACAAACTCGACAGTTCAACAACTATAATAACAGAAACAACCCTCAGAATATAAATAGATATAATAACACTAGAGGCAATAACACTTTCATGTATAACACAAATCAACGAAATAATCACACTGACTACAACAATAACAGAAATTTTGTACATGACAACAATTATTACAACAAAAGGCATTCGTCATATAACAACAACAATAGAAGAAGATATGCTAATAACAATAGAAATAACAATCAGAGGAAATCCAATCAAGGAAGTAACCGACACTATATGCGTGTAATAAACCACCAGGGAAACATGGACGGCCCGGAGGAAGATTTCCAAGCACCTCCGGAAGGCCAACAATAAATAAAAAGAAAATTTGCCTAATATCAGCGTATCTCACCAATTACGTTACACTAAAATGCGCACAAACAAATCGTGCTCTAACATTTCTATTAGACACGGGAGCAGACATTTCGATATGCAAAGAAATGAACGCAAATTTTGAAACAAATTTCGATAAAAAATGCAAACTAACAGGCATAACTAAAGATGAAATATACTCTTTAGGCGTTACAAAATTAACATTATGCCTAGGAGATAACCGTGCAAACAATGATTTTCACGTAGTGGATAACGATTTTCCCATCACTATAGACGGAATTCTAGGTAGAGATTTCTTTGTAAAATACGCATGCAAGATAGACTATGAAACATTCACTATTACGATTCCTATAGCCGAAACGGATTACGTAGTACCTATCGCAACAAGACTACCAAAGCATGAATATTACACAATACCACCCAGAACGGAAATGATCCTTCCAATAAACCTTGAAATAACGGAAGACTGTGTCATTTTGAATCAAGAACTCGTAGAAGGCGTGTTTATATCTAACTCCTTAGCATCTCCCAAAGGTTTCTGCCACATCAAGGTTATCAACGTAAACGATAAAGAAGTAATTTTGAATGAAAAACGGAAAAACTAACAGAATACACAATATTGACTACAAAAAACGAACACAATGAAGGAATAAACGAACAACGTTTTAAGAAGTTAATGACAGAATTGAAATTAGACAACAGTACCGAGACCGAATTAAGAGACATAGTTAGAAGACATCAATCTATTTTCCATCTTGAAGGAGAAAATCTAACGACTAATATGCACCATTGCTACTAGTTCCAAAGAAAAGCAATGATGACAAAAAAAAAATGGCGCTTGGTTGTAGATTTCAGGAAATTGAACGAAAAATTAGTTAACGACAAATTTCCACTGACAAGATTAGAGGACGTCCTAGACATGTTAGGAAGAGCCAAGTACTTCTCAACATTAGACATGACAAGCTCTTTTCATCAAATACCACTAGAAAAAAATTCACGACCATTAACAGCATTTTCTACACAAGACGGACATTACCATTTTAAACGTCTACCATTCGGTTTAAAGATCTCTTCAAACAGCTTCCAAAGAATGCTTACAATAGCTTTGAGCGGTTTGAATTCAGAAGCTTTCCTTTATGTCGATGACATAATAGTATTTGGATGTTCACTTAAGCATCATAACCAAAATCTGGTTAAAGTTTTAGAGCGCCTGCAAAAATACAATTTAAAGCTAAACGCGGGCAAATGCCAATTTCTCAGACTGGAAGTAACATACTTCGGCCATTTATTAACAGACAAAGGTATTAAAACGGATCCAGCTAAATGTGAGTCTGTTTTAAAATACCCAACACCAAAAAATGCAGACGACGTACGAAGGTTCGTGGCTTTTTGTAACTATTACAGACGTTTCATACCGGACTTTGCAGCCGTAGCAAAATGTTTAAATTCCCTACTCAAAAAAGGGACACCCTTCATCTGGTCAGAGGAGTGCAAAAAAGCATTCTGTAGCTTAAAACATAAACATGTTGATTCACCAATCCTACAATACCCAAATTTTGAGAAGCCATTTATCGTAACTACTGACGCATCCGATTTTGCATTAGGAGCTGTTCTCTCGCAAGGAGAGATTGGACATGATCTGCCAATATCATACGCTAGTAAGTCATTACAAAAGCATGATATAAACAAGCCGGTCATAGAGAAAGTACTCCTAGCAATACACTGGAGCATAAACTTTTTCAAACCCTACCTATATGGAAGAAAATTTATAGTAGTGACTGACCACAGACCACTAGTCTCTCTATTTTCACATAAGAACCCATCGTCCAAAATGACCAGAATCAGATTAGATTTGTCTGATTATGATTTTGAAATTACATACAAACAAGGAAAAATGAACACTAACGCATTATGACTCACTAATGCATTATCCAGAATAAAATATGACAGCGAAATTTTAAAAAATATGATTCCAATGAGCAGTGAAAAAGAAGTATTAGCAATAACAAGGAGCAAAACAAAACAATTACGTAAAAGGAGCAATAATGAAAATGAGGAAAGAAATGACAATCAAGCGAGTGAAATGAGTATGGATACCAAAGAACGTGTTAACAGGAACAGCACATCTCATAAAGAGACTGATCACCTCTACATTTGGGAATGCACATCTTTTAATGACGTAAGAATGGCAATGAAATTAAAATTTGTTATTAAAGAAAAGAGTAACGTTACTATGAATATAAATAATAATGAAGTGCACATAACATGTAGCGATGACCTTTCGAAACTAGATTCGATGTTAGAGAAACTACATTGTTTATTAAATAGATCACAGATAAAGGAGCTAGCCCTTTGTGACAAAGATTATATATTTGAAAATATTAAAATGAATGCATTCAAAGAAAAGTACAACAAGTTGAAAATGAATAAATCCTCGCCTATAAAGATATTAATTTACAAAGCTCCACGACATATAGAAAGTACACTGCAACAATACAAATTGATAGATGAATATCATAACACTCGAACAGGAGGACATTTAGGAATCAGAAATACAATTTTAAAATTGAAGCAACGATACATCTGGAAGAATATGAGAAAAATGGTTAAAGATTACATAAACAACGGCGAAAAATGTCACAAAAATAAAATAAACAGGCATGTTAAAGAAGGTTTAATAGTAACGAATACACCGACAACAAGTTTTGAAAATATATCTGTAGACACAGTAGGCCCATTAAAATTTTCTAATGGAAATCGATACATTTTAACTATCCAATGCGACCTTACAAAATTTATGGTAGCACATCCTATTGAGACAAAAGAAGCAAAGACTATTGCAAAAACTCTAGTAGAACAGTTCATACTTAAATACGGATGTTTTAAGATCCTTAGATCTGACTGCGGCACAGAATTTAAAAATGAGTTAATGGCAAACATATGTAAATTACTCGACACGCGACAAATTTTCTCAACTCCGTACCATCATCAGACTATAGGAGCTCTAGAAAGAAATCATAGGGTTCTGAACGAATATTTATTATCATTTGCGGATGACCAAGAATGGGATAAATGGGTTCCGTACTACACGTTTGCGTACAATACCACACCACATGTAGATACATCATATTCTCCATATGAACTTATATTTGGAAAATTACCATCACTTCCGAGTGATATTTTAAATGAACATGATAAAATATATAATTTAGAAGATTATAGTTATGAATTAAAAATAAGGTTAAAGACATCCGTTAAGAGAACTAGAAATATGATTAAAACAGTTTCACGAGAAACAAACAAACTCAAGAGAAAGAAAGAGTATGATAGAAATAAGAATAAAGCGAAACTAGCTCCCAAATACGATAGCCCATACGTCGTCGTTGGATTTAGTTCACCGGTGATCGCGCAAATTCGTCCGAAAGGTAAGTCCAAGATAAGGAAGGTGCACGTGAGTGAGTTAAAGAAGTTTGTCGACGGGACCAACGTCGTTAAACAAGGTCACACCACCGCAGCCGCATCTGCGTCACCAACTGCCACCGCAGCCGCATCTGCGTCACCAACTGCCACCGCAGCGGCAATCTGCGTCAAAAACTGCAGGATGGCGGCAGCAACCGCATCAATGACGGTACGACGGCGGCGGCCACCGCGAAAACAACGGCAACAGAGAATGAAGGAGACAAAGAAGTTTGTCGACGGGACCAACGTCGTTAAACAAGGTTACACCACCGCAGCCGCATCTGCGTCACCAACTGCCACCGCAGCGGCAATCTGCGTCAACAACTGCAGGACGGCGGCAGCATCCGCAGAAACAACTGCAAACGGCTGCAGCCACCGCGATAACAACGGCAAAGAAAAGAAGTTTGTCGATGGGACCAACGTCGTTAAACAAGGTCACACGGCCGCAGCAGCACCTGCGTCACCAACTGCTACCGCAGCTGCCATCTGCGTCATCAACTGCCACCGCAGCCGCAATCTGCGTCATCAACTGCCACCGCAGCAGTAACCTGCGTCATCAACTGCCACCGCAGCAGTAACCTGAGTCATCAACTGCCACCACAGCCGCAATCTGCGTCATTAACTGCCACCGCAGCTGCAATCTGCGTCATCAACTGCCACCGTAGCCGCAATCTGCGTCATCAACTGCCACCGCAGCAGTAACCTGCGTCATCAGCTGCCAATAACGATAGCTCATTCTCAACGGCTCACTGGGGCAATAACCAGCTGTTTACACCGCGGCTGCGACCGCGTCACCAACCGGGAAAATGGCAGCGGTAACCCCCACATACGAACTCCAGGCAACGATGACAACAGCCGGACGTCATCATGCCGCATTCGGCGAAAACTATCGCGAGCAACCCCGAGTAGATAGCTACAGCAGCGCACCAGCATGCGCTCACACTTCACAAGCGTTCAGCCAGACGGGCCTCAGCATAACGCTTCCTAAGGCGGACCGAGCCGTACGTGAAGTCACCATCGGCAGTAAAGTCGAACACACTTCCAGTCAGAGTCACCTATGGCAAACAGATCCTCTGTTCCTGAAGGAACTAATGCCAGATGCATCAATGAAGATTGCCGCAACGACCACAGACGGAATGAGTCTTGACGAACTCCAACCGCAGGACGGATGGTCAACACAGTCCATCACCGAAGATGACCCACACTACCAGCCCATCCAAGCCATCTGGGCAGAAGCGCGACAGCATCGAGAACCAGGGCGTAGAGTCCGCTTCCTAGTCCCCCTTGGCGGCCGACAGTTCCAGTTCGTCATCAGGATGAATGGCATCGAACTCCTCCGCCACCGCCCCCTGAAGTAAGAGGGAGATGTAAGGACCAAAACTTCTCTAAAGTTTTGCCCTACATGTTTAATTGTTTTAAGAATTATTTTCTTTCAGATGTTCCTGCTGGGTCGTAGATCAGTCAGAAAGACAAGGGAATGTCCCAATAGGCAGGCAGGAACGCGAGGGCAGATTTCGGAAAGGGGCGTAGACGACGGGTCAGGTCCACCAAGGACCCCCCCACTTGATTAGGGCACAAGAGCCACAAAGAATTAAGATTAGGATTAAGCTTGTAGTACTTTTGTTTTAAGCAAACAAAACATTGAACTCTTCATTTAATTTCATTTTGCTATTTTTTTATACTTACATATATATTTACATATCAATAATATAATAAACCCTGAGGCGGTAAGAAACCGAGTTGAGCTGGTTGATTATTTGATCGTAGTTGGCTTTTACACATTCAGGCCTTAGGCCCAACAAAAGGAATGAGTTTAAGCATTCCTACAAAGGTGGCGCAATCACGTTTGGGTTATTGCATCATCCACTGTGTTACTACGCAATAAAATATTAATGCTAATTAGTGTCTCTAATGGTTGTTGTTCTTTTATTTTCATGGCAACGGGACAATCGGACGATGCCTCGAATAACAATGAAAACCTGCAGTGGAAAATTACCACGAGAAGGGAGACCACAATAATGGCATACAGGCGGAAGGGAGACAGAAGATTCGTGATGGTATGACTTGAAGGTCTGAAGTAAAAAATTGAAGACGGGGAACTTCATTCAGTAAAGTGCCGTCAAACAGAGCAGAAGCTCTAGTCCGGGAACCAACGTCAACGAGGGAAGTTATTTTTTTAAATCAGTGTGCGACACCGAAGTACCGTGCAGTCACGGCCCGCGATCGCTACGATAACGTCTACGTCAACTGCGTAGCCACTACCAACGGCAGCGCAACGTCGATACCGCCAGCACAGCCAACAGAAACGTCCACGTCAACTGCGCAGTCACTACTAACGACAGCGCAACGTCGACAGCGCCAACACAGTTAGCAGAAAACGTCCACGTCAACTGCGCAGCCACTATTAGCTACAGCGCAACGTCGACAACGCCAGCACAGTCAGCAGAAACGTCCACGTCAACTGCGCAGCCACTACTAACGGCAGCGCAACGTCGAAATCGCCAGCACGTCAACAGCAGGACGACAGCAGGAGGCCAACACCAGCGCCAGGAAAAGGCCCAGTAACTAAGTATCCTTTAAATATACATATATATTCTTTTCCTTTTTAAAATTGTATAAATTAAATCAAAGCATATAAAATTTCGACTACATGGTAGTCACCTAGGAGTGCTCATTTTTTTTAAATTAACGTAATTTTGCAAATTGCTCTTTGCTAGGAACCCTACCACAATTCCTTTTTCCACCTACCTATCCAACTGAGTTAAGTGAGAGTCGCTGCTCAAGTTGCCCAACCTTGTCCGTCCATCCTAGTTCCGATCTGAGTTAAGTGAGAGTCGCTGCTCAAGTTACCTCCTCCAAAACCATCCTGTTTGAAGTTAAGTGATACGCTTGCGTCAAACACCAAAATAACCCATCTTAGCTTGTGTTAAGTGAGAGTCGCTGAACAACGCTACTCTATCCTAATTTATTCTAGTCAAGGGCTAACTGCTACGTCAGTGGCTTGGGCTATCTATCCCACCATCCGGCTTTGTTGTTAAGTGAGAGTCGCTGTACAAAGCTACTCTAACCTCCTTGTCTACTCTAGTTTTGGGCTAATTGCTACGCCATTAGTTCGGGCTATCTATCCTATCCTCCGGCTTTGAAGTTAAGTGATGCGCTCGCGTCAAACGCCAAAATAACCTGTCTTGGCTTGTGTTAAGCGAGAGTCGCTGCACAACGCTACTCTATCGTCCTTAAACCCATTTTCTTTTAATTTGTAAGCATTTTTCATTTAGATCCTAAATTCAAACACAAGCGCACTCCTAGCCCGACTTATATGTAGGTCGAATTCAAACATAGACATTATTTAAGATTTGTATAAATTGTATTGATAATTAATGAAAATTAAATAATAACGCATTATAACGATATAAAAAAATAAAGAGTTTTGATTTGGCGTTCCAAATATAAAAATATTTGTGACGGAGCCTGGGTCCGGCGAGGAAAAACGAATCGTTACAAGTGGAAGGATAAAACTAATTATCTGTCAAATCAAACATGAGCTAAGTGTTACCATTCACGAAATAAGCACTAGTTGAAAAAAAAACGTTAGATGGCGGACCCTGTAAATAATTTATTAACAAAATAAAAATTAATATAACAGAATATAGTAACTTTAAAAACTGAAATAAATAATATGATTAATTAATGACAACAGCAATTTTTTTCTTACAATATTAATGCAAATGTATGCATACAGTATTAATGGTAATATATGCATGCAGTATTAATGACAAGGAATACATAGGGTTCTACGAATTCCCCATGCATACAGCAGTAGTAATTGTGCGTGTACACAGTACACATACTCTTGTTTGACATCGCCATGTAAAATGGAAATGAGCTTGCATTTATGTTGGCATGCATACAAAACATCAAACAGGCATACGTTTCATCAATACATCATCAATGCTGTATGCATGAATGTACTTACTGGGATGTGCCTCATGTGTGCCGGCCACTGAACTAAACATTTACGGACGTAAACACAACAAGTAGAGACTTGTCCATGCGTCGCTTGCACAAGTCGCAGTGCTCGTCGAATCTCGTGTTCAGCTAGCCGGTGGTAAAATAATCGACGAGCTACTATGCTACTTTGTTGCACTCGCATAACCACGAAAAATATTATAGTGTAAAATTTAGTCATATTTTAGTTGAGAGACACGTTTTACTCAATTTAACCAGTTTTCTCATCATTCTACACTGTTTCTTGCTGATAAAAAATGACGTCATTTTTGCGAGAACCTCCTCTCCCCCACGTGAGGGTTAGTGAGATTCTGATTAACCCCCCACCCCCCTAAATGCCTCACGTAATTAATGGACGCCCCCTAAGACATTTTTTAAGTAAAACAAATAAAAAAATTGAACTAACCCGCATCCGTCGTTTGCATCAAATGGATGCCAATTTTTTATTCAGATTTTTATGTTAAGAACAAACATGCATGTTTTGATTTAAATATTTTGATTCTTTAAATTTTCGCTAGAATTAAGGTTTGCAGTTTTTTTATTTTAATTAATTAAGTAATTAATTAATCATCATAAAAAAAATTTAAAAATTAAAAACATTTCAATGAATTATATATTCTTTTTGTATCTGCATCAAATTGGTGCACAACGTGCTTTTCGTTTATAGAAAGTTCCTATGGATGCGGGTTAAAAAATTATTAAAATTCAAATCTTATTTTTTGGTAGCAAATGTTGGCAAATTTGGTAGCAAATGTAGAAATTTGAAAAATTGAAACAATTTGTCTGAAATGTTTTGTTAAATAAATTTCATATACATATTGAAGTCATGAATAAGGTGAATGTGTATATTTTTTGTTATTTTAAACTAAACTAATTTTAAAGCAATAAACAAATATATCAATAAAACGCATTATTTAAAATTAATTATTTAAAGTTTTTCAGTGTCTGATTTGGCCAGGGTCCAACGGTTGTAGTAGGGGGCATTGCCCTCTTTCTCCCCTGGCTAGAGGCCTGTTGCCAGTTCTTTGAGAGTGTAGACAGTTTTCCAGTTTTTGCGAAAAAAATACAGTTTTTTATTTTACCCAATTTTTCAAGTTTTTACGATTAAAGCAATGCTTACTAGTTGTATGAATCAAATACTATACATAAAATAAATTGTATGTTACTACAAAAATATAAGCAACATTTGAAGATGCTACTACTACTTTTCGCGCCCTTAGCAAAAGAAATTGATGTAAATGATTCCAAGTTTTTAAAAAATCCTAAAGTCATTTATTTAGGAGACGAGGAATATTCGGCTTAAAGTTCTACGCATAAATTATTCGAATCAGATGAAATGGATTTTAGAGAACGTGGCTTAGAATTTTATGTTGAGCTATGCAATTGTTTATTACAAAAGTTTGATTTTAAGAATAATTTTCTAAAATGTGTCGAGCATTTAGCACCTACGAATATTTTAAAAAGGCAAGAGTTCACTATTTTCAATTTGAGTATTTTTCTACCTAGTGTCAGCCATTCAAAAAAATTGCAAGAAGTTTACGAACTTTACATAAAATTTTAATTCAAACGAAACTACAAGATAATTGCACTAATATAAAACTTATATTATTAAAGTCAAAAATAAAATAATTTAAATTAGAGCTTAAATAAATTCTAAATTTAAAAACTGACATAGAATTTATTATTTACTAAAAATTAAAACATATTAGAACATAAACACTAAATTCAAGCTAAAATGAAAACTTATTTTAAACTAAAAATGAAAACTTATTAGAAACTAAAATATATGGGAAACCTCAAACTTAATGTACACTCGAATCAAAATCATTATGTATTAACAATTTATTATTATAATTAAATTGGATTTTGTTAACATGAAATTTTAAGGGTTTCTTTTATTTGGTCAAGGGAGAAAAAGTTTTGTTTGGGAGGGTTTGTAAAATTGATAGCCCCTGAACCGTCACGGTAAAGTGGGAATAGTGTGGGCCGAGCTCGTCCACCAGAGCTTAAAGAGTTTTTGTTGTTGGTTGGTTAGGCCAGGAGTGTCCAACCGATTATAGACCTTTATTTTTTTTCTTTTTTAAAGATTTAAATATTTTTCAGATGTTTAGGGTTTTTTTAATTATTGGCTTGAATCACCGGTGTGCTGATGACATATCCACGTGATTATTTGTACGGCGAGGGTACACGTGGACGGTCACAAGATTCCACCCCGCATCTCACCGAACTGCTAGCGATGGCAAACCAGCACGTGCAGTCGTTGCCAACCTAGTGTCCGCGGGTCACTGAACCGACGCGGTGATGCCACCTTGGCGAGGAGGATGCTTGTAAGCCGGGTCAGTGGATACACCATCGGCTCAAGTGCTCAAGTGCTGATGCAAACTTCGCCCTGTTTCAAATGCATTAACTGTTAAAAAGCGAAAGTGCATCGACATACCAAAAGACTACCTCATAAAACACACATCCCACATGGTCGTTTTGAACATATACACATTGACATAGTTGGTCCTTTACCCATATCGTACGGACACAGATATCTTTTAACAGCAATAGACAGAAATACGAGTTGCCAGAGGTTTATCCTCTCAAAAACATAGAAACTTCTAGTATAATCGACACATTCTATAGAGAATTTATTTCACGCTTTGGTGTCCCTAGTGAAATCACTTTCGATCGAATACTACAATTTACATCTAACACTTTTAAGCAGTTTATTAAAAACCTCGGTTGCCAACATATCACGACTTCCCCTTACCATCCACAAGCCAATGAAATATAAGAAAGATTCCACAGACAGTTAAAAGCTTCATTAATGGCAAGTAACAATCAGAAGAACTGGTGCTCAGAAATTCCTCTAACTCTGCTAGAGCTTAGATTCACAATTAAGGAAGACCTTACAGCGTCACCTGCTGAGATGGTTTTCGGTCAGAATTTGAAATTACCGCAACAACTGGTTGTAAAAACGACAAACCTTTCGGATGAATTCATCAGAAATTTTATCTTCACTTAAAGAATATGTTACAAATACTAAATCAGATATCTCTCATCATAACAAATCCAATCAACAGTATGTTCCTAAAACATTGAAAATTTGCAAATTTTTATTCATCCGAAATGATTCTTTACGACGTACGCTTCAAAATCCGTGTGATGGACCTTGCTAAGTATTACTCAAAACACTAAAATTCTTCACAATTTTTAAAGATAACCCTAATGTAACAGTAAACATAGACAGACTCAAACCAGCTTTTCTAAACACAGACACTTCAAAGACACTTTTCCCAAAACACAATAAAACAAAAAGAGTTCATTTTAGTTAATATTTTAGCCAACACAGTTAAACATTATGGGGGGGGGAATAATGTGGTGCTCTAATCACATATAAGTTAACGCACCTGTTATTGCATCCACCAGCGACATACATAGTTGCTGGTAATAAGAACAACAATTGTCATGGATCGACAGCACAAATTGTGCCTTGGATGGCTTAAATCCATTTTAATTACCATCCAAGGTTTTTCCATCCAACAATTTTAAAATTACATCCATTTTAATTAAAGCAAAAAATTTTTAAAAATGTGCCGTATTTTGTCGAATGACACAAAAGAAGTTAAAACTCTCAAAAATGTACGAGTAACTCGAAAATATCACGAGTTCTCAAGTAACTCGTAATTTTGAGTTAATTGAAACACCGAGTTACTCGATTCGAAATTCGAGTAGTGTTTTACTACTTGACTCGACTCAAACTCGAAGCTACTCGCACAGGCCTAGTTAAAACGCCAAAACCAAACATACCTAGGTTTTATTTTAAGCTATTGAATAAAATTTTCCGATCAATAGCTTAGAAATATTTTTTCAACTGTAAAAAATCATTCCAGTATCACTTTGATATTGAATATCCCAGCTAGACAGCTCTAACGTGTTTACAAACACATTGAAACAAAGTTTGGTTGTCACCAATACATTCATACGTCCTGATGTTATGTTAAACAAGGTAAGTTATATATGTTTGCATATCTTGCTCTTTTACTGCCAAAATTATACTAAACTAGAAAAAAAACCAAACAAAATGAGCAGTGCAAAAGAAAGGAAGTATACAAATAATATTATATTTATAAATCAAATAAAAAATTCAACAATTTTTCTTTTCAAAACGAAACAGATTCCCGGGAAACATTTCGGATTATCAACAATTTTAAATCAAAACATTTTCAAACAAATGCTGCTGTCGCTAGTGCCATTGTTGCTGTTTATGAAAATACGCGCATTTTTATAAGAATTGTGTGTGCTTACATATTAATTTTTATGCCGCAACTGTTGTAAGCTAAAGGTAATTTGTTTATTAAAAAATAAAGGTCTGCACGGGTATGTTTGAAAGGATCTTTAACACATTCTCAAATACTGTTGGAAGCAAAAGCTGTGCAGTAACTGCGAATTTTTGAAAAATGCTTTTATCGCATATAACATATCGTACGTTGTCGTAAATGGGTTAAAACAAACTGTAAAATGTATTTCAATGTTACTGTATTTATAATGATTACAGATTTAAAAATCTAATGTTCCTTTAAAATGAATAAAAGTTACGTTTTATGTTATGTTTTTAAGTTTTAGTTAAAGTAACATAACTAAAAGTAATAGTTAACTATTCTAACCTTTAGTTATGTTTTACGTTGTTTGTAACTTTTATAAGTTTAATGAACTGTGAGGACACAAATTGTTGTACAATTTGTGCCCCACAAATGATATATATAATGATATGTAATAATAAATGCAATGTAAATGAATTGTGTATATTTAATAAGTTTAACTAAATTTAATATATAATGTAAATATTAAAATATTATATACATAAAATGTATAAAATACAACAAATTATTATAAATACATTGTAATTATAATAAATAAGTAAATAAATAATAAATACACACATACAAACATGCAAAGGCATGTTCACAGTCACACACACACAGGCAGGGAAAACAAAACACATGAACGGCGAAACAGAACACAGCGAGAACATATATAAGGCAACTCGCTGGCATACAAAAATCAGTCTGGGTGCAAGCGCGGCTGCGTGCACATGTCGAGACTAGCTAGTGAAAGTGTTTCCACCTTTCAAACGTAGTTAGAAGTCATAGGAACGTGTTTCCACCGTTCAGCTAGTAGTTATAGGAACGTGTTTCCACCGTTCAGCATAGAAGTCATAGGAACGTGTCTCCACCGTTCAGCATAGAAGTCATAGGAACGTGTCTCCACCGTTCAGCATAGAAGTCATAGGAACGTGTCTCCACCGTTCAGCATAGAAGTCATAGGAACGTGTACCCACCGTTCAGCATAGAAGTCATAGGAACGTGTACCCACCGTTCAGCATAGAAGTCATAGGAACGTGTACCCACCGTTCAGCTTAGAAGTCATAGGAACGTGTCTCCACCGTTCAGCATAGAAGTCATAGGAACGTGTACCCACCGTTCAGCATAGAAGTCATAGGAACGTGTACCCACCGTTCAGCATAGAAGTCGTAGGAACGTGTACCCACCGTTCAGCATAGAAGTCATAGGAACGTGTACCCACCGTTCAGTATAGAAGTCAGAAGCTATTAAACATAAGATCTATATTAAGTTATAATATATATATAACATATATAAATATATATATGTCACAGTATAATTAAGTAAATAATTATTGAACTAATATAAGAAAATACTAATGAAAATAACAATAAAACCAGATTTTTATTACAGTTGAAAACTTAAAACACCGGCTTTCTCATTTAAATATTGGAATCGTTAGAATATAAATTGTTTTGTAAGAACCCTTGGTTTACTCACTGAGCTTACCTCAGCAAACTAGTAACGGACGAAAAAGGGTTCGTTACAGAACATTTTATAAAAAAATCAAATATACCAAAAATTTGTAAAAAGTTAGACTGACTTCAATTGAATAATTTTATTAGCTGTTAGTTTTAAATTGAAAAAAATATATAAATATGCTAACACGGATTTACACGGATATTTTATGTGGTATTTGTGAATTTTTACTCCACTCGGGTTGGCATCACTGGTTTTAGCTGTAAAATTATAAAAGATTATTCGTCAGTATAATCAGTTTCATAGCGGTGGTGCTAAATTCCTCACATATTCTTAGGCATATGCTGAAATTAAAAAGAGAAAAAGCCACTTAACAACAACAATTATATGCAAACTTTAACTTGCTATAACTTAAAATACATAAATTTTTAAGGAATAAAAAGTCCAGTTTGCACATCTGCAGGTCTAAAACTACCAAACCATACTAAATTTATTATGATTGGACTTGTACTTAAAAAGCCTTACGCCGTACAAAATTTGCGTTTGCGTAATAAATATAAGATATCAATTACAAGGCAAGATTAGTTAGGTTTACGTAAATTTTAATAGGATCTTAATGTATTCCGAAACGAATTCTTTCGTTTGTGAGAGAAACTAAGAACAATAAATTTTGGTTTGACATCCGATTTGTAAGTGCTGCAGGGTTTTGAGCAATTCTTCCTATATCTTCCTACATATGGGTCATTCTTTTGCAAATCATACGGGGTATGCAAAAAATTAAATTTGACATTTTTAAATCATCTGAAAATTTTTTCAATTTTCTGTACCAAAAATAAGTCTACACGTGTAACGGCATTTCCCTTGGAATCAATAAACGCGCCATACGTTTCTACAAAAAACAAAATTGTCAAAACAATTAAGGGATTTTTTTATAGATTTTATATGAATTTTATATGCAATGCACTATATGTATATGTTTCATTAAAATGTTTTTCAATTTGGATTTATGTGATTTTTTTTTAATACACAAAAAAAAAGTCAATTTTTATTCGTAGAGTAAAAAATCTCAACTCCGGTAGTTTTTGTACAATTTCCATATTTCATAGCTCTCTTTTAAGAAAAAATAAATAAAAAATGATGTGCATACCATTTTTCAAAATTTACACTAAAAAACGAATTTGGATTTTTTTGAAACAAAAATTTATATAAAATCTATAAAATATCGTTCCCTATACGGGCGGGAATAAAAAAGTCATTTGAAAACTTCCTTCAGTTCTTATGCATTTATTCAAAATTCAAAAATTTAATGTTGAATTAAAATATTAAAAAATTATTAGTCCAACGAGTATAAAACAAACTAAATTGGATTAACACAACCCGAGGTACTTTGATTTAAGTAACACCAATTTTTGTATATTTTCATAATTTCCGTTTTTCCGAGAGAAATCTTGATAGACTTGTAAATTTATTTTACGTAAAGAAAATATAATAGTGGTATTCAAAAAACGATGTATTTATAATGAAAACGTATAGAAATAAGTTAACGCTAAGCGCTTCCATGACCCCAGCCTGAATAAAAACCGAATAAATTGCGTTATTGTATTTAAAACAAATTGCCATCACAAAATTATTTTAAACTTTACAGAAATTTTAGATCCATTAATGGTAAGTGCCTTTTTAATTTTTTAAATTGTTAAATTTAATTAAAACACTGCTTAAATTAATTTATTAAATTAAAACAATAATTTTATTAATGTGTTTCCGCCGAAAAATTCTTCAATCTTCTTTAGAGTCATGTTTTTTTGTTATAAAGTTATAATTTAAAAGTAATGTATGTATTTGATTTGAGTTCTCATTAACCTACATGAATTTCTCATTTATATATCACAACTGAAACTTAATGCAAAAACTGTCAAATTCAATTTGCTACCAGAGTTGTAAAATTGCGCACCTTCTCCAAAACTACTTTTCTAATCAAAAGTGTCGAGATCATGTTGCGAGCAAGTGGCTTAGGGGCAGTCTTTAGCGGGGTTCACATGGTCCTACATTAGGGCTGCCATAAGTCTACAGCACTTAACCGGGACAACTTTGCACATTTTTTTAAATTCCACAGCGCAATACGCAATTTTACTAT
This sequence comes from Dichetophora obliterata, assembly GCA_963920525.1. NCBI lineage: Eukaryota > Metazoa > Arthropoda > Insecta > Diptera > Sciomyzidae > Dichetophora > Dichetophora obliterata. Next base: position 91,338,253 of record OY986436.1, read on the forward strand.
TGTAAATTGGCGTTTATTAAAAAAAAATTACAATACAATACAATATTTATTAAACTTATAACAAAAAAAAAAAAGAAACATCAATGCGGAAACATCAATGTCAATGAGGTAAACAAAAATATTGTTTGGACTTCTTCAGAATAAAGGTTTGGCCCGATCATATTTGCAGACTTTTTTGATTCATTAAGAAAATGCTTTTGCATTTTAATATTATTATAAAATTCTGTGCACGTCATAGCATAATTAAAATTGCATTGCATAATGCTTTCCAAGGTGGTAATGTTGAGATAATTTCTTTCCTTACTAAATTGCAAGAAGACCAGTCGCTCCATTTCCCTTGTGCCCTGGAATAACGAATACAAATTGTTCTATTTTAACAAGTTTATTTTCGCTCTTGGAATTCAGAATTTTGTAAAAAAAATATAGTTCCATTTTCATTCTTTATAAACTTTTAATTTTTTCTTCAATATTTTTAACCGGAATATTTTTTACTGTGCACCGGGACACAGGCACACCGATCTGAAAACCTAGGGCCGAATTACAGCATCCGTTATCGAGCAAAATTACGAAGGGCAAGACGAGATAAGTGCATATCAATCTTGTACAATTTTGCTCGATCACGGATGCTGTAATTCGGCCCCTGGACATGTCCGGGAAAACCGGGACGTATGGCAGCCCTATCCTACATGTTGTCACGAATTGTAGGACAAGCCTCGTATTTGACCGTTCGAACGCTCGATACAGCCTACTGACAACATGTTGTCTTGAATTTGATATGTTTCAAATTCAAGATTATCACACCAGGCGGGACAACATGTAGGACCATGTGAACCCCCCTTTTCAGAGCTAGTTTAAACTTTGTTTAACTTTAGATTAGTTAAAAGAAGTTTAAAATTGGTCTGAGTTAAACTAAAGAATCAATTTTTCAGTGCTGGTTTAAAAACATGCAGATTAGGGATAAAGTTATTGATAATTTCTAACAGCTGACAATAAAACACACATTGGCCGCATTCGCGGACACACCATTTGGCACATGTTGTGTTAAAATTTGAGTGAGAAATGAAATTTAATAATTTACAACTTTTCTGACGATTAGAGTAAAAACACATTCAGAGAAAACATAACTCACTAAGGTATCGCTACCATTTTAGTTAACAACAGTTGACTTTGGGGGGGGGGGGTAATTAAACTGCACTGTCCCCGATTTTTTCACCAGGGGGACTGTTGCCCCTCTTCCACCGCTTCCGACGCCAATGGTTAAAATTAAAACTTATTTGCAAAATTTTAAACTATTGTTCTTAATTTTACTATTTTCGTAAAGTTATGGGAGGCATGCGTGGTTTTCATTCGATTTTTAGAAATTGCATACCCAAAGTGCATATTGAAAGCTTATGTCAAAATTTAGTACAGAATAGTCTTCGAATGGACCGAAGTTAAAATACCCCGACAGTCGTATTTTAGTTTATTCGAAGTTTTGAATGTTTTATTGTTTTGATGACGTCACTTTTATGGAGCGTCGTTTTTATTCAAAAATTTATAATTTTAAATTCAGAGTTAATTTTAATTGTTAAAGCTTAAAGAGTTTTTACCGTTGTGGTAAAGTCACTTTGTTCGGAAAGCAGGCATGGCTTTTGTCCAATTTGGCTCATTTTCGAACTTGATATATGTATATTTTTGAATAAAAAGTTTATATATTGAATGTCGTTACGTTAGCTCTAAAACTACGGCTGTAATCGACACCACTGACGTGCAGACAGACATGCCGAAATCGTCTCAGAAGCTGATGATGATCAAGATTATATATACTTTTCTCTACCAACCACGTCCCTTATCAGCGTTACAAACGCCGCACAGTACTTTGAGCCCATACAAAAGCGAGGAATAAATACAAGGAGTTGTTCGATCTTTACGAAATTTGGCATGTTTATTATTTTTTGGCTGCTGATTTCAAAAATTGAATCAGATTTTATGAACATCAAGTATTTACGCCATAAATGAGGTTTAAAAATAAAAAAAAAAACTGAAATTTCCCTATTTTCAATTAAATATTAAAATTATAAAAACTTTTTAAAAAAAAAATAAAAATATATTTTTGAAAACTTTTAGGTCTTAACTTGTTAAAACTGAAAATTTTATGGCAATATCTTTTTTTAAAAAAAGATATGCTTATAGTTTGACAAGCACTTTTTTCACGAAAATGTTACTTTTCATGTAAAAAAAATATGTTTTTGAAAAAAAAAAATATTTTTTGTAATTCTAAATTCACTTTGTATTATTAAATTAAATATTTTTTGTTTAATTGATTAAAAGAATAAAAATTAAAAACAAAATAAAAAATGTATGCCAAAAAATAGGTATTTAAGTAATTATAATAAAGTATAATTTTTGTTTGTATCGACTGTGACCTGAACTGCCATCCATACCCCATTTGCAAATAAGAGTAATTTTATCTGTTGCATCTTTACAGAGCTCTAATACACTTTTAGCTGTAAACCGCAAAAGTGGTTGTAAGCGAACTTCTGCAGTACTTTCCGAAGCTTCAATAGATAGTACTAATCGTTTCTTAAAATTTTGTATCGCATACAAACTCGGAAATAAATTTTTATGATAGACGTTGACAGTGTTGCGCAGAATATTATATTTTTCTTCCGAGAGATCCAAATCTAAGTACAGTGACAAAGCCATTTGTACTGATAGACAATTTTGTCTGTTAATATTCGAACCATGATTATTTTTTCTTGAAGCAAGTTCTGATGCATATTGTAATTCGTCTTCAGAATAATCAGATAATAAGTGAGCCACTTTCCTTTTTTTCATTTGTTCTGATAACAAATGGAACTCCTTTTCAGGCCTTCCGTGACTTGTGCTTGGTTGCTGAAATGTAAACTTTATTTTTAACTGCGCTAATATTAAATTTTATTTTTACTTGCGTACATTATTTGGATCAGAAATAACAATTGCTTCGGCACTTAACCAATTGGAATACTTTTTAATAAGCTTGCTTTTACTATATCCGCACTGCTTCCACTTCGTTTCCAATTGCAATATAAAAAACTTAATATTTTCATCAATTATTTCTTCACTGTATGGGATTTTACAAATTTTATCTTTAACAAATGACTTCAAAAACAAATATTTATTGCGTGGACCGGCAGAAATCCAACAATTAAATAAATCGTTATTAGTAATAATTATTGGCATTTTAAATTAAAAATCTTTGTAATGTTCTCGCTGAGAAAAATACGGTAAAAACAAATATGTTGGCATTAGTAAGCATGAGAATGACCTACATTTTAACATAAATAGTCATTATTTATTTTTAACCTGTATATAATAGCAGCATTTTAAAAAACAATTACAAAAGAATTCATACCCCAATTACTTTACTTTTACTTTTACTTTTACAACTTTTACAATAGATTTTCATACTCCAATTACTTTTACAAACATAATGAGTTAAAATCACTATTTAAAGAACCTCTTAAAAAAACAATTTTCTGCAAACTGATACGTCTTACTTTTGAGCGTAGAGTACAATTCATACAGATTACTTTAAAAATGATCTAAGTCTTAATTTTTTTAAAAGTAAACATTTAATGATTTAATAGAAATAAACATACTAGTTTTTTACCTAATGAAAACGATTATAAAAAAAATGGACTTCATTTGGACGTCATTTTCGAAATTAGTCACCCATAAATATGTTTGTTTACATTTCAAAGGAGTAAACTCCTCACTACATGCTACGTTTATTAGAGGAAAATATGATTTTTTGACCATTTTTCAAAATACGATAACTCTAAAATACGGATAAAAAAGGTTAATATGTTTTGGAATTTTGAAAGAAAAATACATAAATAACAATATATTTGGAAATAAAAGAGATGTTTTTGGTTGTTTTTTTTTTAATTTGCTCTCAAAAATTGGAAATTTTTGGAAAATATTTACAAAAAAATTTATTTTTTGGCGTATTTTAATTTTTTTACTTTCAGCTAAATTTTAAACATATTAAAATTTATGTATTTATACAGTATTTATCTTGAAGAAAAATCAAAAATAAAAAGAATTGGGCCAAAATTGCAATTTTGGCAATTTTTTTTTTGTAAGATGTGCAAATTACTAATTTCCATTATTTAAAAGAAAATATGATTTTTAGACTATTCTTCAAAACGCGATAACTCCGAAGGGCGGACGCAAGCGGATATCAAATTTTTGAATTTGAAAGATAAATATGTATATTAAAATATATTGAAAAATTAAAGAGATGTTTTTTGATGCTTTTTTTTATTTTTCTCTCAAAAATTGCAAATTTTTGAAAAATATTTAAAAAAAAATTTTATTTTTGGACAATTGTCATATTTTTAGTTTTAGCTTAATTTAAAATATATTAAAATTGATTTATTTTAACAATATTAGTCTTGAAATAAAATCAAAAAACAAAAGAATCGGGCAAAAATTGCGTTTACAGCAATTTTTTCTTTGCAGGATGTCCAAAATCAAATATTTCACAACAATCAAAATGCATAAAAATGGTTGACTTTAAGGAGCTGTAGAGTCTACAAAAATTGTTCAATTGGCAAAAAATTGAACAATTGATATATTCCTATGAGACAAAGTACTGTGCGCCGTGACAAATTTAATATACCCCTTACACAGTACACGTGGGTGTATAAATATGTTTTTATGTTTTTATAAATATGTTTAATGAGCAATAAAAACAGCATCACATTTTTTTGCAATTAAAAAACGCAAACGACTTGATCGAGAAAAACTGACAACAGGTGATTTTTTTAATGTGGTCCACTACCAATCCATATTAAAATGTTTATGGCACGAATCAAAATTTGCAATTTGTCGGACGGTGTAATAAGTCTGTGAGCTCTGATCGTTTAGAACTAAATAACGCTTGTAAACAACAATGCATTGTTTTTTTAAGCGAACCGAACAAAATAACAAGTACAAATTTTTAATAAAACTTCTTCGATTTTTTAAGCCTCACTTTAACATATGCCACAGACTTTTCTTAATTGTGTTTTTTTACTCCATTTAGTATCAGCGTGCTTAACCTTTTGCGTTAAGTTCAGTGGTCGAAATGTCATAACAGTACGTAAAGTTCCCACCGGGGCTGAATTCTGTTGAAGTGGGGCGCCAATAAAATAAGTTAGGGGCTACATAATCTTGTAGGTTTTCTTTGAAGAAGAAACTATGAAGTAAAGGAACAACAAACTATGCTTCAGTATTGTTTTGTTGTTAAATATCTAAAATTAACACCTAAAATTTATCTTGAATACTTATAAATATTATGCATTCTAAATGAAAGTTTTCTGTATGACCTTGTTATTTATTATGTTGATTTTCTATGATTTAAATGCAAATTCAAAATGTTTGATAGTTTAACTCATACTTGATTTTAAATACAAATTCTAGTTGTTTGATAGTTTAAAATCGTTTATTGAGCTTTAGGTCAGGTTAGAACAATTAATTGTTCCAACGAATTTTTCCAAAGAAAGAACAACAACATTTTCAATATGAAAAGGAAAACATCACTAACTAATTTTATTGCAATTTTGGTCGTGCTACAGGCTTCATCAGAAATCTTTTTCTGCTTTCTACTGAAATTAAAAACTAACATTTTTCTAATGCCTAAACAGAATGAACTCAAGCCAGTGATCAGCTGTAAAAAATTAAACAAAACATGAGAAACCCAAAATAAACGCTCGCCGCTGAATACAAACTATTTCTATTATTGACTTGCTGCTATTATTCTCCTATCTTCTGAGCAAAAAACTGGATTTGAATTCATTAGAATATTAACAATAATGTCAAGTTTCTATTTGTTTTGACATTATGTTTGAGTCGATTTCTCAAGTTTAAAACCTCACGTGTCAGAGAGTACCGATAGCCGCTGATGCCATTCATTTTGTTAAAGTAAACATCGCAAACATTTAAGTTCTAAGTGTGGTTTGAAGCCTGTCGTCCTTAAAATTTTAATTTAAGAAACAAAAAGTGGTTCAAAGTGTTCTCTGAAAAGTATTTATTAGGGATATTCACGATTCAGTGCACTTGCTAGTACAGTTGTGCAGTTAGGCTTTCGTGAACACACCACTATAATTTTTTCAAAGCTGTCAAAGTTTTCAGTGCACACAAGTGAACAACTGCTAGAGTCCTCAAGTTTGAAGCTATAGTAGAAAAGCACTTGTGCAGATTCTTAACGTACGTATATTTTTTTTTTAAAGTGCACAATTCCTCAAATGCACAGGGATGTGCACTGAATCGTGAATACCCCTAATATTTGTGGAAGCAAAGAAATATTTGTTTTCGTGAAATCAACATGCGGCTTTTTAAAAACTGTTATCAGTGCATAGAAAAAGAATTAAAAATAAGGAATTTTGCATTCAAACATATCCAATTGTAGGACTTTTGGAAACCACAGGTAGGCGCCCCAAGTTGAGTCATTGGAAATGGTCACAAAACCTGAAGGGGTTATCGAAAAAATACATAACAGTTTTTCATAACATGAGGCTTCATCGATGCAAAGCATCAGCGAAGTATTTACATCGAAGTTTTTGGTTTGCGGTAAAATCAAATGGTAAAATCATTTTTATGTTTTTTGATTGCGTTTTTTATTTTGTAACTAAAACTTTAAGCATCCCATACAATGCCGTAAAAAGGTGTTTCATAAGGGAGGGGCTTAAGTTAAGTAAAAGTGGCTGCCACTTTTAAGAGACACACTTAGGCCAATGAGGCCGGTTATGATACAATGGGGTTAATTCCCCTACTCCACTTCTATTTGAACTAGTGTGAACTGTTTACAAAGCTTTGGTTTCTGATGGGGGGGGGGGGGGTGGTTACTGAAGCAAAAAAACATGAAAAATAGATTCAATCGCTTCATTTTGAGCACGACGACAAGTATTTATTTAAGTACAATAACGAAAACAGACATTTTAAAAAGAAAAACATATATTTACATTAAGGTGCCTCATGAAAAAAAGTTGTTCGGGGCAGTTCCTCAAAATAATCCTTGGTTTATGTTATGCTGATTCCCCAAATATTTCGACTCTAGCCATAGCCATCCGTGAGTTAGAATGATTTGAAATAACCTCTGAAAATTGAGTTTTTTCTAAAAATATTAGCCAAAAGTGTTAGAAAAAAGAAATGGTCTGAAATAATATTTTTGAAAAAGTTCTCCCAATCAGCATCAAAAAATTTTAAATGTTTGCATTCGGATTAAAAATAATGATGTTGTTCGTTCATTTTTATAGTGTTTTTTTAAGTTATTTTCACTAAAGTTCAAAAACCTTAATTGTTTCTAATGCTATCCCCACTGGTCAGAGTTGCTGGTCAGAATTGCTTAAACTGAAACAAATTAAAACTAAAATATTAATTATAAAATAAACACCTACTGAAAAGATATTGTAAGAAATTAAAAAAAATTTATGAAGTTATTTAAAATTTTAAAGTTTTTGTATGGAAATAAAATAAAAAATATCAAAAATATGCATGATAAACAGCATACTCTTTAATCCGAATTCAATCATTTACAATTTTTTATGCAGATTAGAAGAAATTTTTTCGGCCTATAATTTCTGATAGTTTGTTTTTTTAAAACTATTACGCCAGCCAATATTTTTACAAAAAACTCGATTTTTAGAGGTTATTTCAAACCATTCCAGCTCACGGATGGATATCTGTAGAGTCGAAATAATTGTGGAATCATCATGAAATAAGCCAAGGTTTATTTTGAGGGACAGACTCGATCAACTTTTTTATTTTCTATGGAGCATGAGGCGCCTTCATAGACATAGTTGTAGATACTTACATAGTTAGTTCTTTAATTTTTTGGAACGCGAAGCCAATTTATCGATGGCAGTTTTCTCGTTCACAGAAATATCCTTATGAATATTTAATAGTGCTAAGCCAGTAATACGTATCCAGTAGTATTTCAAAGCCATTTTTTCAAAAGCTGTAATGTGGAAAAAGAACGTTCAGTGGAAGCTGTAGCATAGGGTAAAATTACAATTATTTCCAGAATTTTGTAAAATTGCGAAAACATTCATTTCTGACAGATACATTTGTTGCCGCAAAATAATTTAAGTGTTTCAAGAGCTGTTTTGCAACCCTCAATTCCTTTGTTGTTCAATTTAGTTTTCCATAATTCAAGTTCGGTTCCCAAATTTTCTATATCTGTCTTATTTGAATACATGTCCCTTATAGCAATTTAAAAAGATTTAATTTTTAACTTATCAATTTTTTAAGGAATTATGTTTTCAAAATTTGTGATTATTTGAAAGTGCTTTGAAAATTGGAATTCAATTTCAAAAATCCTCTGCTGTTGCCATAAGATCGCATCTTCATGAATGAGGCTTACAAATTTCCATTCAAAGTTAATTAAAGCATTTCTAAGTTTTATTAAATATATTTTTTAATGCAACTTTATCGTAGTTTATCCATAGTTTCGACTTCAAGATTTATATGTCAGCATCATTCTATTAGATCTTTATCGATGTTTTGCAACTGTATAGTCAAAGCTGACGTAAATTAATAAATTTTATGTAGCAAATGAATTGTAATGAAAAATTCTGGACTCGTAACTGCATGCATTAATAAGTTTGCTTGAGACGAAGTGTCACCGCTAGAATTTGAGGAGAAATTTTTTTAAAACCACTCTGCGATAATAACACACCGCTTAAGAAATCGTGAAACTGACAAATGTACCAATGAAATTCACTTTTACGTTCATTTAATAATACTGTAGGGACGTCAAAAAGACACACAAAAATGCCGAGACACGTAAACTTATTTTTTGGTCGTAGAAATTAGTGGCATACTCAGTTTTTCCCATCAGATCAAAATCTCGAGATATTTGCGATTGAAATTTAGTCACTTTTAGACGCATTTTTAGCGAACTTATTTTTGGAGAACAAAAATTTTGATCACCTTTGATTTTGCTTAAACTTTCAGAAATAAATCTACTAATGAAATAAAAATACTAATTTGAGAAAAAAAGTTTTAAGATTTTTTTAATGTTTTTACGTTTAACATTCAAATTTGGTCAAAAAGTTAAAATTTACCTACAGTGTAATTAAACGAACATAGAAACACTGCTTATCATCATTTGAATTTTACAGACTAGCTTAGAATAATTTTGTCCAATCTCCAATTTATACGCATACGTTCTGCAAGTATAAGCAACTAACGTAAGAACGTTAGCAACAATACATAGGCAAACAATTAAGAAAACCATTTATATTAAGGCTATTCACAGTTTAAGCGTACATTTAACAAATCGTATTTAAAGCATTTGTTATTGTTGAAACTGTGAGCACTCCGCTATGTGACTGTCGTATTCAAAAATTATGCAACCCTGTGATGTATGTTATATGGCGGCCGTAGGCGGCAGAGCATAAAGGCTTGATTACCCAAGAGTAAAGTAACGTAGCGCGACGTTGTCAACTGTCAAACTAAAATCTGGGGCCGAATTACAGCATCCGTGATCGAGCAAAATTGTACAAGATTGATAGGCACTTGTCTCGTCGTGCCCTTCGTAATTTTGCTCGATCACGTGTGCTGTAATTCGGCCCCTGTTTAATGATAAATGTGTACAAGTCATAACCGAAATCGTAACGTGGTGTGGCGCAGCGTAGACGTCTGTAGAAAATAGATTTTTACGCAACGTTACGATTTTTGACAGTTCGACAGCTGTGGGACAAGCGAAAAATTTTGTTTCACTTCACAAAATTGTAAATTTTAATATTAAATAAGAAAGGATGCAGTCTTTTAATGGAGAGGAGAAGTTAATAAGCTAGAATAAAATGAGTGCCCTTATAACAAATTTTCTGCTGGCTACAAATCGTTTGTAATCGTCTGTAATCGTCTGTAATCGTTTATTCTCGAGGCAACGTCGCACTACGCTACATCCCGTTGCGCCACCTCACGTTACGATTGGGTAATCAAGCCTTAAAAATACGAGGAACAAAAAACACGTCCAATGGCTACTTTAATTTACGCGTGTTTGCGTATTTTCGTTTGCATGCAAAACATTAACAAAGCAAAATACGCTTACGTAAACTGGCTTACAAATAACACATCGTACAAAAAGTAGATCAGCTTATTCAAACTGTGAATAGTCTTATTGTATTACACTTAACTTAATGTATGCTAAAAAAACTAAGCGTGTACAATGTACACTGCTCATTGTACAATTTTCAATTTATCTTCATGTTATGGCGAAATTAAATAATTTGAAACATCAGTGTTTTTATTTAAAATATAAAGAAATGTTGGATTACTAAGGAGGGAGGGGTTTGAACCCCCTGAAGCCTCCTGTATCTACGGCGTTGATCCCATATACTTATCAATTTACCGAACAACTGAGTTGCGGACTGAGTTTTTACTCGATCACACACTAAACATGGGTAACGCATCAAAAAATGCTGCGCTAATGCACCAACCCAAGCTCAGTTTACTGTATCAGCGTATTGCGTTAACGCAATAGCGTTATGACGTTATGAAACATTACTAAACAAATACCACATTTTTAGCATACATTAAAAATTAACCAATTTTATACTTTAAGCATGCAGTCAAACTGTATTCCGTTCATGTTTAATGTAAGCAATCACAAATATTCAAACACATTTCTGGTACGCAAGACAAGTTGGATGCTAATCTAAGGAAAAAATAAGCATGAAGCAAATATATTGCTGTGGTTTTGCGCTACTGCGTTACTTTGAACTATTGACGCAATATTCACCTTCAACGCAAAAATAAAAAGTAGCGCTGCTTAACATTTAGCAAAACAATTTTTTCTCGTACTTTTAAAATCGAACACGTTTAAATATTGTTATACGTATTGAAAAACCATTCCTTGGTGAATGGCAAAGCATCGAAACTAGGGTTCGGATTTTGATGACCTAAAAAACTGCAAAAATTACCTAAAGAAATTACAAAAATGACCCAAAAACTGCAAAAAATTACCTAAAAAACGCAAACAGTTACATAAAAAGCAACCAAAAAATAAAGCTTTAAAATGAAACATTACTAAACTTAAAATGTATTTTATATAATTTTTATACATAGCGTTACAGTATATTACAAGGCATATTTTTAAGTTATTAAAATTGAAGGAACGTCGATTGTCTGGCAAAATGTTTTTGTAAACAGAAAACTTATTTCTATTGCTGCACTGATGAGAGAAACATATTTAAAAGAAGATATGTCATAGGATATAAGTTCCTTTTCTAATTTCATAGTATATAAATGTTAACCCCCTAATATTTCAGCAATAGCGCACAAAAATAGAGTTAATAAAAACTAGCATATAATGAGTCTTTATCTAACACATATTTCATCTTTCTACATACCCTTTCGTCAGTTTCACCACGCGCAGAGCTTTTGTTCACCAAAGTCGATAAACAAAGGTACTCCTTTGTCGAGATGTAATGTTTCTGATAAATAGGGACTCTATTGTTTAAGGAATATGTTTAAAAATTTGGCATTTTTACATACTTTAGTACGAAAAAAAACGAAAAAGAATTCTTTTAAAATTACACTAAAATGACCAAAAAACCGAAAAATGGCAATAAAATAACACAAAAATCACAACAAATTACCAAAAAATGCTTTAAATCTAGTAAAAATTACCTGAAAACTGACCTAAAAATGACCTAAAAACTTTTTATATTTAGAATTTAGGAAACATAAATGGACGTTCTAAATAAGATGTCTTAGAAGCAGCAGAAAAAAAATGACATCAAAATTTTAGCCTTAATCATAAAAATCAAACACTCATACTTAAAAACGTCTTTCCCGCAACTCCGTTTCCATATTAAAATAAGCTAACAATGCTCGCTTCAAACTTCGCTATGTTAGAGGCGTCGTAAAATTTTTGCAATTTTTGCTCGCCGAATAAATATTTTCTAAATTTTCTACAAGCGTGTTTTTTGTATTACTGCGCCATTCCGTTCTTTTTTTAAAACAAGTTTATCAGCGCAGTGACGCATTTAAGTGCTTCAACTCAATAACGCAATGCAGCGCAACGTTATCCATGTCTACCACACACAATTCTATCGACTAGAATGACTAACAGTGCACCCTAAACAAGTGCGAGTTGCGCTGCGTACCCAAGCGCCACGCAACTTTATTTTACGCTTAACCTAAACAAGTGCGCTTAGCGTCCACAAGTGTTTAGGGTGGACTGTAAAGGCTGGATTACCCAAGCGTAACGTGAGGTGGCGCAGCGGGATGTAGTGTAGTGCGACGTTGCCTCGAGGATAAGCGATTACCGAAATCGAAATCCAACGTAGTGCAGGCGCCGCAGTGCAGGGCACTCATTTTATTCTAGTAGGCTTATTTACTTCTCCTCGTCAATAAAAGATTGCATTCTTTATTATAATGTATTAAAATTTACAATAATGTGAAGTTAAACAAATTTTTTCGCTTGTAACACAGCTGTCGAACTGTCAAAAATCGTAACGTTGCGTAGAAATCTATTTTCTACAGGCGTCACGCCACGTTACGATTTCGGTAACGACTTGTACACATTTATCATTAAACAGATTTTAGCTTGACAATTGGCAACGTCGCGCTACGTTACCTTACGCTTGGGTAATCCAGCCTTAAGCATTCAAGCGTCATTAGCGGGGTTCACATGAACCTACATGTTGTCACGCCTGGCGTGATGGCCTTGAATTTGAAATATTTCAAATTCAAGATAACATGTTGTCAGTCGGCTGTATCGAGCGTTCGAACAGTCAAATACGAGGCTTGTCCTTCAATGCGTGACAACATGTAGGACCATGTGATCCCCGCTATTATGAAGTTGGATTTTGACGGTTTTCTATGTATTTTTACTTTAAATTTTTTTTTAAATTACGTTTTAGTCGATGACTTCTCCACGCACATTTTGATCAAGTTACCAACTTGATGAGTTTCGAACAAACAGCTAATCAAAAAATTTGAAATCAACAGATTCGACAACTGCCAAAAAAATCAACTGCGGTCCACATAAGTTGATTTACTGATAGTTCTATCGAAGTTGGTCGGAAAGTGGATAAGTGTATGAGGTGTTAAACTCATTTATGAAGTTGCTTTCCCTTCAGCCTATTCCTTTGCTGGTTAAGAGTTTGACCAGCTTTCGGACTGAAAAGATTTGGCAGTCTAATACACCTCCTTCCGAAATTGCTGAGTTCAACACAAAACACGCCAATTGGCCACTATTTGGGACACAAACAAAAATTCTTTTTATATACAAAAAGACTTGTCCGTGTGTTTGATATTCCTTTTAGCTGATATTTGAGGATCTGATGAAAACAGCAGGTGTGTGATGAAATCCCTATTTGTATTTTCCCGAGAGCTTGTTTTCGTATGGTTTAGACGAGCATATAGAATGTGCTTGTAGGATGCCTTCAATGCGTCTTCCGATAAATTTCCTGAAAAAAACTGTTTACTATTTATTATTTTGATTCATTCCTAAAATCTAAAGATAACCTATGGGTAAATCGTAATATTTTATAACTTCAAACTCATTCATTAAAACTTTGTGAACAGAAATGGGCACAAATATCAACTGTAACACTCTAAGTACAAGTTCCTGGTATCTACAAGAAGCTTACTTAGCTCCTCGGTTTAAATTTTTTCGCCACATGACGAAATCTGCAATATTAATGAGAAGCTATAAATGAAATCTTTATTTAGGCCAGTAATTTTCGCTGGTACTTCGAAAGGAACTTCCTAGCCGTGTGTTTGTCATTAGTGGTGCCATAACCCTGTTTTAAATAGTCTATAAGCAGGCCCATTTTTTTCTGAATTTCTCTTGAATGCGGTTTTTTGTTTTCAGAATAAATTGCTCCATTCTCTTACTTGCCATATTTTAAACAAAAAATGATATGATATATGCATTAAACATTAAAAAAAAACCGAATCCAGCAGTGAAGCGTTGACAGTCCATACTTGTAATTACACGGTGCTACAAAAAAAAATCGCATGTACCTTTGAAGTGACATAGCATAGATTGTAAATCCGGTCGAGTGTACCATGACACCATACTTGAAATTTTTAATACACCCCGTTTAATTTTACCATTAAAAAAACGGAATTTTATGTACTTTATGCACTAACCAATTATTAACTTAGCAATTTTTTAGCCAATATCCATTTTTAAAATGGTTTTGAAAAGATAAAAGATAAAGCTTTTAAAATATGTAGATACATATGTTTAGAACTATAAAAATAACTTTTTGAGTTATAATGGCCCAAACCTAAAATTTTTACCTTTTTTCCAATTTTTTCAACTTTGAAGATTATTTACTGAAAAAGTGTTGCCAAACGCCACTAAAAAAGGTAATAATTTTCGGAAAAACTCTTTATTAAGAAGAAAATGAATGTTCATTTATGAAAATCGGATGAAAATTGACTGAGTTATAAAACTTCTATATAAATACGAAATAACTCCTTCATTGGTCCATAGGTTTTGGGATCGTTCATGCATCAGTTTGACGGTTCTATTAAATATATTTTTATGAATCCTTTGAAAATTAGTGTATTTTTTTAATGCGAATGACCCTTTCTTTTATTTCCCTATTAGGAAACAACCTTTTAAACGTACATAACTATGTCGAAAATTCTAAAGGTTATTCAGTATACAAAACATCAATGGCATATCGTCTCGGATCTGAAAGTCCTATCTACACTATTTGGAATGCAAGGAGGATATACTAAGTATCCCTGCTATCTTTGTGAGTGATAGTAGTTTGTGAGGGATAGTAATGCGAAGGATCACTACAAACGCAGTGAGTGACCACCGCAAAAGTCGTTTATGATTGGAGAAAGTAATGTTGTGCACATTCCTCTCGTGCAAGCTTGAAAAATAATTTTGCTACCATTTTAATTGGGTTAAAATCAGTTTGTGAAACGACTTAACACAGAATTCGAAGATTTTTTTATATATAAAAAAGTTTTTCCTGGGCTAAGTGACGCCAAAATCAAAGAAGGTAAAAGTTTTTTCTTGTCGGAAAATAATATTTAGACGCAATTATATATTTTTCAATTTACAGCAAACTTCGGCAAACTTCCAGAAGCTCAGTTGGCTCAGGTACAAATTTGATTTGTTTTATCAACTTTGTGTTTGCACATTTGTAAAAACAACAGCACGTACAAAAAATAATAACAAAACCATCTTTCATCAAATTTCTAACTTGCTAACAACAACAACAAATGTATGCAAAGGCATGCAAGCCTTACCCAATGGCGGTGCGCTTAAGATGTTTGTGAAGTAACATGTGTTGCACACAAACACACATGATTTGTTTTTGTTTTGCTCGTAAATTTTTTTAAAGAAATATAAAATCAGTGTAACCTTATTGGTGTTTTTGAAGCGAAGCTTTTTACGCCTCGTTTTGTGATTTGCTAGAGTGAAATCAGAAAAACGACACTTTTTTCCATACACCTTTTTCTTAGAACTGTTGTTGTTTTTTACTTGCGTCTATTAAAACAAGAATATAAAAAATTAAAAATATTTTTTTGCAAGTAAGTAGTGAGAATCGAACTCGCACCCTCTCGATCGAGAGTTATACACACTTACCACTACACCAAAACCCTTCATATTTATAATGATGTGATAATTCAATATGAAGTATTAACTGAAGCTATTTTGCAGTAGATGACAGGAATTTATTAAAAGAGATTGAGCATTTGCTATTGTACATATTCTATTGTGAATGCGTGAAGCTATAATGCAGCAGATCACAATTTCGATCAAATACTACGTTTCTATGGCGAGTTAAGTCGGGCTTGAATCGGGATTAACTTACCATGGAAACGCGAGTTGAGTTGAATTTTGTCAAATCCACAAAACTCTACGAAACTTCTTAGATTTAACTGAATTAAGACCTAATCACTTGACTCGTCTGTTTTGGCATTTAGCCAAAAATGAAACGATTTGCTCAACACGTCTGAAACAGCTGATCAATTGAGAACAGAGTGTCTTTTAGTTATAAATTAATGTGCAATTACAACTTTGTTAATTTTTAAATATACATTTGAGAACTATGAGTGAAAAAATGGCACATTTTGAACAGCTGTTGTTGACGAGTTGAGACTCTAAAAGTTCGGTTCTTACGGAACAAAACGTGTTGTCAAACCGTTTCCTTCAGTTTCGATGAGTTGACGTGTGTCTATTTTGGACAGCAACATTGAATTGCATTTAAGCGAACATTTTCGTCTGAACTCGTTACGTAGCGACTCGTCTATTTTAGTTAAGCCTTTAGATTGGATGCTTTCAGAATATGAAACAGTTGCTCAACTGTTAAACGAGGTCTTATTGATTATTTATTTTATTTTATTTTATTTCTGTCACTGAGCTGACATAAAATGTAACAAACCCTTCAGCAGGCAAACAAAGTAGCGGTCTATGAGTAGCAAACAAAGACTCAACATGTTTAGTAAATTTTGTACCTTCTTAACGCACACATTTATACAAAGAAAAAATGGCGAATAGAATGACCGAAGTCCAATTCGACTCAATGTTGCGCATGGAAACACTATCGAGCTAAAAACGCCATTTTGTCAACTTGACGAAAACCCAACTCAGTTCGACATGGAAACGTAGTAAAAAGCATTGTGCATTAGCTATCCAAACAACAAAAGTATCAAGGTTCCATAGAATATGTTGAAAGTTATCACAAGATGCCAATTGTTTTAGGTGTCGATTTTAATTGAGAATTCAGACATGAATGTTCATAGGCACTTAGGAAAAGGGGCATGGGCGGTGTTGTAGATTTTGACTTTTCTATTTATCTGAAAAATAAAAATCAAAAATTGTAAGGGTTCTCATCTAAGCATGTAAACATGTACAGCATTTAAACTTTTTATGAGCGATAAAGTGTAAATAGCGTAAATGTCGACAAAATGGCGGCTGCGGCTACGACAACATTATGACTTTTTACATTTTAAACCTTTTAAAAACCTTCATTACACGGGGGTTACACGAGACAGTACTGTTAAGACAGTCGCAACACATTCACAAATTTTTATCGACACACACACACTCACTTTTGCAGCTTTTTGCTACTGTCTGCTCTACTGTCTTAACTTTTTTGTATACAGTTGGCGGAACAGTATCTAAGACAGAAGAATGATATTTAGTATATCAAATGATAGAATATGATATAATTTAATAGAATTAATTAGAAATTTGCAATACTTTGGCGTGCTCGTAGTTTTAATAAAAATTTCTTCATAATATATAAATTTTTTACTATTTTGTCTACTGTCTTGCCAACTGTTTTACCAACTGTTTGGACTCTTATTCACAGATACAAAGTTTGACAACTAATACGTATTTTTCACTGTCTTAACAGTATTGTCTCGTGTAACCCCCGTGTTAGCATAGAAAATTAAATAAAACGTATTCATATTTACTCCAACTACTTTAAATATGTAGTGATTAGCGCCAAAGGCAACCCTCATTCACACACGTAGATTTACATGCTAGTTTACACTACAAAATAGGCTCGGAAATTATGTAAACTCACGCCCATACAAATTTTGACAGATAGTTTACGCGCATGTAAGTTCACAAGGCTGACAATGTTTACGGGTCAGTTACATGCTTAGATGAGAGCCCTTATAATTAAGCACTATGAGTGCACAATAGAGTGGACCTTATTTAAAACAGACCTCCCAATGGGCTCAAACCGTTGTAATTGATGATAAATTAAAGGGTGTTTTTTATAGAGTGATACAAATTTGTGTTGGCATCACTGCTTTATTTGACCACCCATTTAACAGCTGATAGTTGCTTTTTGTTTAGTTTCATTATTGATCGACATGACATTTCATTATGGATCGACTTATACCAGAGCAACGCGTGCAAATTGTGGAAATTTTTAATCAAAATAATGGTTCTGTTCGTCAAACTTATCGTGCACTTCATCCATTTTATGGCGTACATCATCGTCCTTCAGAGCTGCTAATTCGAAAAACAATAGATCGTTTTCGGACCACATTTACTGTTACTGATAATGTGCATCCAGTGAAACGCCGAACAGTGCGCACTGAAGAATATGTAGCCGCTGTACAGGAAAGCATTGAAGATGATCTTAATCAATCAATTCGTCGCCATTCTCTGCAACTGGGGTTGTGTCCTTCCACTTTATGGAAGATATTAAGAAAAGATCTTGGCTTAAAACCTTTCAAGATTCAACTTGTGCAGGAATTAAAGCCAAACGACCATCGTATGCGCCGCCAATTCGGCGAATGGGCTGAAGCACAAATTGATATTGATTTTGAATTTCCATGGAAAATTTTATTTTCCAATGAAACCCATTTTTGGTTGAATGGGTACGTAAATAAACAGAATTGTCGAATTTGGAATGAGGAGAATCCACAAGCTTTTGTCGAAACACCATTACATCCACAGAAAATTACTGTTTGGTGCGCTTTATGGGCTGGCGGAGTCATTGGCCCATATGTCTTCAAAAACGATGATGGTCAGAATGTTACTGTCAATGGTGAACGGTATAGGAACATGATTCGAAGTTTTTTCGTACCTCAATTAGCTGGCATTAATCTTGCTGATATGCGGCTCCAACAGAACGGAGCCACATGCCACACAGCGGGCAAAAAAATAATTTGACAAAAAAATAATTTCACGAAATGGCCCAATTAATTGGCCCCCAAGATCATGTTATTTAACCCATTGGAATATTTTCTGTGGGGTTATGTAAAATCACTTGTCTACGTCGATAAAGCACAAACAATTGAACACCTGGAAATCAACATTCGAAGAGTTATCGGCGAGATACGGCCGAAAATGCTGCGAAAAGTTTGTGAAAATTGGTGTTCCAGATTGCGCCTTGTACGCGCCAGCCGTGGCGGCCACATGGCCAAAATCATATATAAGCATTAATGACATAAATTTTGCTATCCAATAAAAGCAGTTTCATTGATATTAAAATTACATTACTATGTTTTATTATGATTTAAACTTGTATCACTCTATAAAAAACACCCTTTACATGATGATGATGAAATCAGCGCACCAAGATTAGTCGAAAATAATACAAATATTGCTGAGAAAATCCAAAAATTAAAATTTTATCCCCTTGAGTTATTTAAATAATTTCAGGTGATACCCTTAGTAAACTGAAAATTTTTTGGAAAAAACAAAAAAATCTTAACTGTTTCAAATGGAATTGCAAATGAAAATATTAAAAATTAAATTAAATATTAAAAATCATGGTCCACTCTAGTGCACTCGAAAAAAGATATGAGAAATTGACAGAATGACACGCTATTGAAAATTAAGTTCTTAAAACAGCTTGTTTTTTACCAGTTATTAAGTGTAAAATATACGATGTTTTTTAAATAAAACTTTGATTCTAGTTCCAGCGATAGCCATTGTTGTTATGAATATCATATTTAAATTTCAGATGATTCGACTGAATAGTTTTTATTTTCCTACAACACCATGCCGAAAAAATTAGTTTCGAGATAAATGATTATAAAGAGAATGAATGTAGACGACACACTGTGGCTCGACACCTACTAAAACGGCTGTAGAAGTGAAAATAACGTCAGAAAGACTATACTTTAATAATTTCATTAACATTTACAAAAATAATTCAAAATTAATGTAAAATAATAATGTAAGGTAACAACATTTACTGGTGGGTTTTAGGTATTTAAAATTTTTCAATATAAAAATTTTTATTATTTATTAATAAACCCATTAAATTATCAAACCTATGAAACTGCGAAAATGCTTCGCTTCTCTCATGTGTTAACATTTTTTATTTTGTGCTTTTGTTTTTGCTACGATGAGCAAAAGCAATAACGAGGATAATTTTGTGTTTGCTAAAAAAAACTAACATTGTCTTACTAAATTTATTTTCCTGCTCATGACTTATTTACAGGTATATTCGTTGCACCTCAGATTAAAAAAATTATGCACGGTGAAAAATTTCCCAGGAAAATTGAGTGAAGTTGAAGGAAGAGCATGGAGAAGTTTTACTTCTTTATGAAATAAATTTTGTGAAAATTGTTTGGAAACGGAAGAAGTGCCGATTACGTTGACGTTGTAAACGAATTCTTGAATGCCTACGGAGAAATGGGAAGCAAAATGTCCATCAAAATTAAATTTCTGCATTCTTATTTAAACTTTTTCACAGATAATCTTGGTAAATTGAGCGATAAGCAGGGTGAACAATTTCATCAAGAAATGCCATCACTTAAAAATCGTTTTCAAGGAAAAGCCAAATCAGAATGTAAACTTTTTACGATGAAACAAAAAATGGAACACTCTAAAATATTACTTTATTCAGATAAAGATTAGTACAATGTAAAAGTAATAAACTTGCGTGAGTTTAGAAGGTTATTTCCGAGTAGGAAAATAAAAGAAAGGGTCATTCGTATTTAAAAAATACACCAATTTTTAAAGAAATTATAAAAATATATTTAATGAAACTGTCAAAGAGATACATGAACGATATCTCCCAAGACCTATTGAACAGTGAAGACGTAATTTCTAATTTATAAAAAAATTTAATACCTTAGTCAATTTTCATCCGATTTTCACAAATAAAAATTCATTTCTTACCCGACTTAGGCGAAGCAAAAGGAGCAGTATATGTGCTTTACCAGTATGTATGTATTAGGGAGTCCAATCCGGGAAGCTTTTCTCGATCGCTGGATTATCGGGATTAAAAAGATCATATCGTATAGTTTAAGGTATTATTGTATAAATGTTAAACATATTATGTTCATGTTTTTTCTGTTTAGGACAAATTAAGGTTGGAAAAGGCTTTTCAAAATTAAATTTATTGCTTAAATTATTTTTAAAGTAATACATTAAGCTGATTAACGCGTCTTATTTTTCATTAGAGAGTTTTGTTCGGATATTTTTACAAATATAACCCGCTGATGAGAAGCATCGTTCTGATTCAATGCTAGTTGGAGAAATAGTTGTACGATAATCGTAACCAATTTGTAAGTTTCGATCACGATTGCCTTCAGCACAAAAAAAAATTATTTCCCAAGTCAGAATATCTGACAATTTTTAAATACATAGCTGACTTCCCGATATTGCAAATTCTTCTAAAACTTTGCAAAGTCTTTGCTCCAGTGATTCACACTCATCGTTCTTACAATCTTTTTCAGCCTAAATAAAAGGTTTTTCTAATTCTATATTCATATCAACTTAACCGTAGTCCTACGTTGAGAAAAACATTTAAATTCCACGTTGAGGTGTAGATGAGGAATTGAAATTTTTAAATATTTTGAAAAAATTTATAATTGAGATTCTACAAGGAACATGATTTCGGTCTACACTTAGCATAAAATAAAAATCATGTAAGCTTGCTTTTATCCCAAAACAAAACGGTTTTGGAAATATATAAAAATTAAAAAATATGTAGTTTTCTACACCAACGTAGGTTTCTACGGTTAAATTGAAATTGTTGCATTTACATGAATATGTGTAATAGAAATTTGTTTATTAAAAAACCCGGGATTCCTGAAAGATTAAACCGGGATTTAAAGGGGCTTAAATCGTCCGGGATCCCGGATTGACTTCCCTAGTGAAGTGAATGTGTTATCAGTAATATTCTGTTACGTGAAGTGAGCTTTGTAATTGTTAAGCGAATTCAAAATGGTTTTCAGCATTTGAATCAAAAGACTGTGGTTTGAGTGACGACTAAGTATAAGAGCTTTGAGTTTTTATATAATGTATATAGAAGTCACTTCAGCAAAACAAATAAAGCTAGTCACGCTGCTGCTCGCGTAGCGCTGCATTTCTCAAACCAAGGTGCTGGCAAAGACTATGTGTGAGGGCGAAAGTGATTTCTTCAGTATTAAAATTTGCAACTGATCCTTTTATTTATGAACTAAAATTAGGGAATGCATGTATTCAGTAACTTTACTGCTTTAAATTGAAATGTATGGTTGAGTCTCATGTTTCAACACTTTGTTATTCCCACAGGAAAAATCGTTTTAACTTTTTTGTTTATTTAAAAATAATTTAAACAATTTAAGTTTTATGATATAAAAATTTAAGAAAAATCTTACGAAATTTAATATGGCATGCCATTTTCAAAAACCCAATAGTTACTTTCAATAGGTTTGTTCACTAACAAAAAATTGTTCCAAACGTTACAAGTTTTTACCAGCAAAGCCTTTACATAATCGAAAAACTTGCAACGAGAGTGGACAACCAGAGCGTAAAAAGTTAGAGAAAAAAAAGTAGCTACAAATTTCTTTTAGCAAAATTGTTACTAGTGAATAAGAAAAAAATTGGCAAGTTTGTTAGTAACACAGTTTTTAAAAAAATCCAATAACCATAGATTAAATTTAATACATACTCTATATAATTATTTCAACTTTGACCTCTAAAAATCTCAGTGAAAAACCTTCTCTTAACTTTTTTAAAATAAGTTGCAAGAATTCGTCTTTTGTGAATATGCAAAAAAAGTCAAAACTGCTTTGCCAAACAAGTAAGTCCTCTCTTAAATTAATCTACTCTTGTCATTATATGAAATTGAATTTTTTTAGTAAGACTATATTAAAGAATAAATCAATTAACCACTTAAAAATCTCTACTTTTTTAGGTTAAATTTTAACTTCTACAGTGAATGGCGGCCAAACACATATTTTTTAACCCTTTAACTGCGTAAAAACGAAATCAGGTTAATATTCTTAATATCAATCTTACATAGAAGAGAAAGGCGATAATTTTGTCAAGCCAATGAACGAGAATAGTTGGAAAGGCCAGATTTCCTAGAAAATTTTCACCTAACATATTATTGGCGCCAACTTAATTTTTTTAAAATGTGACAAAAATGAAGATCCGTAAACATCAAAGAGGAAAAGGTAATTTACTCGTTGAAAAACACCTTCTTCGATATCAGTTTACTTTAACGGCAAGTTAGATAATTTATAAAAAGTACTTAAGGGAGGTTTTAGGAAAAACCGCTTTAAATTAAGATGTTTTCTGAAAAAATTTAATAAGTACTAAAAAAATTTCATTCCTCGACCTAAAAGGTATAAATGCATTTAAGCCCTTGAAAGCAATTTGAAAATTTTATTTTGATCGAAATTCCATACGAAAATTTTCAAAAAGTTGCTCATAAAAGTGACAGGAAAGCATTTTAATTTAGTAACTTAAATAGCTAAGAAAAATATTTCATGTAATTGGAATAGCTCGAAAAAGGGTTTAAATGATTTTTAGGTCGAGATTTGTGTGTTTATTTAACATCATCAGTTTAAGTAAAGATGTTTTTTTCTTAACATATACAGTGTGACAAATACGTGTTCTTTTGGAAACATAGTAATATTATAAAGATGTGTATAACAAAATATTCGGAAGAAATTGAGTTATATATAAAATTACATTTTAATTGTTTGTCGCGACTGTAAAAAGTTATTCGGTATGGTTGATATACGCTCCTTAATTGTGAATAAATACAACATTGGTTTAAGTTGTGGAGTAATCATCCGCAATTTGTCAATTTAGGAGTGAAGAGAAATTACGTATATTATACGATTCGGCGATTTCTGGATACTGGCTCCATACAAGATCGTAATAATAGTGGGAGAAAACGGAACGTCCGTATTGCGATTAAAATAGTGAGAGAACGAATTCGACGAAATTGTGACCGTTCAGCACGAAAGCCGGCCAAAAATATAGGAATGAACTGAGAATCTTTAAGGCTTTTTTTGCGTTGCGACCTCAATATGAAAGCCTTTAAAAAGAAGAAAATGCATGGCTTTACTAACGTAAAAATAAACGCTCAGTATTACCTAGAAGAAGTCTTGCAGAAAAATCTGAAGCCTAGCTTAGAGGCCATGTATGGAACCGAAAATAATTGCTTCCAGCAAGATGGCGCACCTGCCCACACCGCTAAAATGGTTCAAGATTGGTGTGTGCAAAACTTAACAGATTTTATACCTAAAGATGAATGGCCTCCTAGCTCACCAGACTGTAATCCCTTGGACTTTTGCATATGGGGCTATATGGTACAGCGACTTAAGGAATATAAGTACAATAGCTTAAGGGATTTTAAAGCTGCTATTCTTGATGTGTGGAACAAAATACCGATGGAAGATGGAAGTGCGTACTGCGTGCAACAATTTTGATTGCAGACTTCGGCGGGTTGTGGCTAATGAAGGGCTGTCCATCGAGTAATTGTCATATAAATATTTTAACTTTATTAAATATTTGTGCATTCGTATTTCTTAAAATAAAATGAAGCTCTATTGAAAAAACCTACTCTGTTTTTTTATCAACACATATCTGTCATACTGTACATTTTTTATATATAAAGATGGCTCAGAAATTGTTGTACTTGACACTAAATGTACCGATACCGGTAATTTGACCTGATTTATGCTTTTAAAAATGCAAATATGTATATTATTTCGGTTTCGCCAGCTCAACTTATGACTTTTTGTATATCAAATGCATATTATTAAGCCAGAGGAAAAATAAAATCGTATGGTACAAAAAGTGGTCCGGTACGTTTAGTGTTAAAAAAGGTGAAAATCGGGCCACACCAGAGCTCGGCTCCAGATCGTATGGAAATAAAAAATTTTCGAAAATAGACCCTTGAATGTGCATCTTTTATCAAAATGGAATGAAATTATGGAAAATTAAGAAAATTATGAAGAGTAGAAAAAGTCGAAAAATATACGTTATTTTTGGCAATATTGTTGCGTGTATGTTTCGAGAAAAAAGCGTTTAAAGTTACTGTGCTAAGTTAAAGCTACTCGGGCGCATAGGGTTTTAGCGCTGTAGAATCTGTTTCATGTGCGGGATTGATTTGAATTCTTTTTTACATATTCTTGAATTGTTGTGCAACAATAATTGATTAAAAAAATTATTAGATTTTAAGGGGTCTTTTTGATTTGAACGGCTTAAAACAAAACTCTATTTTGAATTTTTTTTGGAAAAAGTAGTAGTGCTGTAGTAAGTTTATTTTATCTTTCCAATTATACAAAAATATGACTAAAATATATAAATATTGAATTATTTTATAAACACTTACATTATAAGGATAACATAATAAAAATTTTGAAGCTAAAGCTTAATTGGAAAATATCTGTTATCTATCCCAGTGGGCAACAGCAGGGCTTTGAAGCACTTCTAGCAGGCCATCATGGATTTTCTAGACCTTCCGTACTCATATCCTATCCCATTAACTTTTTTATAAGAAACAAGAAAATTTTCTAGGCCTTCCCCTCCCGCGACTTTAAGGAAAGCTGCTAGAAGCCCTTTTTGAGAATGGACGTTAGAAAGAAAAACAGTATAAATATCAACTTGAAAAATAAAAAACTACTGACATATCCAGATTTGAACCAACGTCCTCTCATGTGGCGGTTCGACATCTTATCCACTCGTCTACAGCAGTTGTTAACAAACTTCAGCTTATTTTGCATCGTTAAAAATAAAAGTAAGCTTTCAGGAGCGCGGGTTCGAGACCCAGCTCGGATCAAAACAAAATTTTTTTTTTAATTTTTTTAAAATCTACATTTTTTACAAATTTTTCTGTTCATTTAAAAATTCGTTTGGAATTTTTATGTACAAGTTTTTCACACAAAAATTATAGAAAAGATTTAGAATTTTTATATATAATAGTTTTCATATAATATGATAAGTAACGTGTTAGATTTCGGAGACCTGAGTTCGGGACCCAACTCAGACAAAAAAATTATTTTTTTTTTTAAATTTTGATTTTTTTTTTAATTGATCTGATCATTTATAATTTTTTCTAAATTTTTTAAAAAATTTTTCATATAAAATAGTATGAAAAGACTCCAAACTTTTAGAAGGTAGGCCTTACAGAAGCACTCATCAATACAGCGAGCATGGAAGGTGTATTGACGCCAATAAGAGCACTACCAGCATGATTTCTTTTGCGTAACGCTAGCTAAAATGTCCACTGGGATAATTCGCAAGGAACTAGAGGCGATAACAGTTGCACAAGTATAAAAATATATATATATATATTATTATTAATATTATTTAATATTTGCGGGGTCAAATAAAATGAACCAAAATAAAAAATAAGTGTTGAGAGACCTATAAAAGTGTTTCAACATAAATAAAAAAAGTAAAAAATAAAATATATATTTTTTTTTAATCAAAGAGAAACTAAAAAAGAAAAAGAATTTAAAGGAACATTTAATAAGATAAATTATTTCGTTACTAACCAACACTGAACATCAAATTGACATCATTGTTATTTTGTCTAAATAGCCATGCTCTTACATTGCGAAGAAACAAGGACAAATTACGTATGCATCTTATGTCAATAGGCAAACTATTGTAAAGTCTAGGAGCTATTGCAGAATAGAAATGCAAAAATAATTGAAGTGAATGCTGAGGTATAGAGGCAAAATTCTGAACGTTAACTCTTAAATAATAGTTTATTGAAAATCAGCTCATTAAACACCCAGATTTGAGGAAAAAATCGTTGAGACCTTGAAAACGTATAGGTGCTTTAAAGACAAGATATTTAAGTTTCTAAAAAGAATCAGACTACTATGTAGACGAGATTTATTACAAATCAAGGGGATGGCATATTTTTGTGATATCATAAGTGGATTTATTTTGCTAAGCCGTACTCCAATTTTAAATGAAAAATCCCAAAATAAATACAATCCAATAGTTCCAGGCAACGAAAAGTTTTTAGCAGGTATAAATTTCTAGTTGCAGCCATTAAATATTTTTTAATAACTCTGTTGTGATCCGACCTTCGTCAGATCTACGGACCAATCTGCGTCAATGGTGAGTACCGAATACGGTGGAATGATGAACTGTATGAGCTGTACGCTGACATCGACATAGTCAAGCGCATTAAAATCGAGCGGCTTCGCTGGCTTGGTCATGTTCAGCGCATGAAAGACGATGCTCCAGTGAAGAAAACATTCGATTCGGTACCCAGCGGCGGTCAACGCAGAAGAGGACGACCGCATCTTCGTTGGAAAGACCAAGTAGAGGACAACTTGACGAAGCTTGGCATTTCCAACTGGCACCAACAAGCGAAAGACAGAAATGGCTGGCGCAAATTCTTAGATGAGGCCAAGACTGACATACGGTTGTAGCGCCAACTAAGTAAGTAGGTAAGTAAGTGATCCGACCAACTCATATTACTATCAAGCAATAGTCCGAGGTATTTAAAGGAATTTACTCGTTCAATGCGAAAACATTTAAACGAACAACGGGATTCAAAAAATTTTTGTAAGTTGCATGACAATATACAGACATCCCTAGTAGGGAGTCCAGTCCTGGAAGCTTTTCTCGATCCCGGGATTATCGGGATTGAAAATCTCAATCCCGGGATTAGTTGCCGTAGCAAAGGGGGGTCTTCGGGGTTCAAACCCTCCAGATGGTCGAAATTTAAATAAAAATTAATGCATATAAATAATTATTTCACTGAATCACTTAATAAGTTCTAAAAAACTTAAATCATATACTGAAGTTGCGTTTACGTGTCATAAAGTCTTTGTTAGGAGTTGAATCGTGTAAACAGCCAAGTTTATTTTTTAGAGGGGTACACATGGAAATTTTTTTTATGGAAGTTGGGGTACCTTAATATATTTACTTGCATATATATAATACATATAAAAAACTTAACTTGAGAATAAAATAAAACAAAAACTTACAGTCCACCTTAAACAAGTGCGCGTGCGTGGTTTAACTGTCAAAATCGGCTCATGCACATACATTTTGTATGAAGCCTACCGAAACACGCACCGGACTACCGCAACATGAATCGAATTTCCAATTTTGACAGTGCGTGCGGATGTAAAGCTGGCTGCATAAAACCAAAGTATTAAGGCCCAGCCAAAATAGACGATACGAGACGATAGCAACTTGACGAATGTCTGCACTCGTTACGGATGCTTACGGATTTAACCCAAAATGAAACGAGTTGCTCAACTCGTCTGAATCAGCTGATCAGTTGGCAATCGAGTGTTATTTATTTAATTTGTTCATTTTTTTAATAAAGATTTGTGGAAGATGAGTTAAATAATGGTGAAATTGAAACAAATTGATGAAAATAAAATAAAAACGCACTCTGCACAGCTGTTGTTGACGAGTTGCTACGTTAGCAGTTCGGTTTTTACGGAATAATACGTCTTGTCAAACTGTTTCGTTTAGTTCCGTTCAGTTACGTTAGCTCATTTTGGGTAACTTCATTAAAATGTATTTAACCGAACACTTACTTTTTTACTCGTTACGGAGCAAATCGTCTCTTTTGGTTGGGCCTTTAGAACAAAGAGCAATCAGCTGCTATTAATTAATTAATCTCAATTGCAAATGGAAGTATTTGCAATATTAATAGATTTTTACACAATACTAAAAGTTTCTTTAAGATTTTTAAACCATCTGACTGAGCTGATTGACCTACAGCTAATATTAATGACATAATAAACATATTTCTTTATAATTTGATCATCAACCAAGTTCTTCTTAAAATTCTTAAGATACAGTGTGTTCCACAAGAGCGTACGTTAAAAAAAAAACGTATAAAACTTGTCCGAATTTTATTAAATCAAATTTTATTTATGAAGTATATATTAAAACGAATTGCGCAATTATATAAGTAGGAAGTCCAGTCACCGTTATTATTTATAATTGCTTCGCATCTTCTTGTTCAACTTTTACTTAATTTTTGCGCGTATTCTAAACTTAAGCCTCTCCAAGTTTGCTTTAAGATCCGCGCAAGTTGTTTTGTAGTGGCTATGTTTCTTCCCTTAAGGCTCTGCTTCATTAAAAACCTCACATTTTCAATAGGTTTCGCATCAGGACTTTGTGACGGCCAATCTAACGTCTTTATCTCATTTTCCTCTTTCCAACGCGTGCAGAGACGACTCCGATGTTTTGAATCATTATAGTCTTGCAAAATCCATTCGTCATTGTTACGTCTATACAGGTATTTGGCAGACTTCAGCAAACCCTACTGGTATAATTTGACCACCGGGGTTTTGTGTAAACACAATTAACTTTCCAAATCCATAGGCCGAGAAGCATCCATAAACATGCACTTTTGCTGGATGTTTAACGGTGCGTTGCAGAAAATGTTCACCTGTTTTTGTCCAAGCTTTCTTCCAGTAATTATAAACAAAAAAAGATGACTCATCTATGAATATGATTTTGCTCCAATCCAATAAGTTCTGCAATGCCCAATTTAGCCTCTTTTCAACAGGCTTTTGGGTCAGTAGCGGCTTAGGTTTAGTACTCCTGTTTTTGATGCCAAACGCCATCGTATTGTGTTAATGGACACTTTTATTCCTTTTCTGGACAATTTTTCTATTGCGTTCCTCAGACTAATTGTGGGGTTTTTGCGAAATAATTTACAAACTACTTTATTGTCCTTACGGGAAGTGCTTTGTTTGGACCCTCTATCTGGCAAATAGTCAACATTATCGCATTTTTTATACCGCTTTTTCCACTTTCAAACAAATGCCTCTGACGTTTTTAAATATTTTGCTGCCGACTGAATATTCATTTGTGGCCCTTTTGGATGAGTTACTAAGAAGACACTTTCGAAACGCTTTTTATAAACTGTACTCATTTTATAATGATGTTATTCCGCCAAATTAATGCAATTAAATGAAAAAATTAAAACAATGAGCGTTAAACAAACAAAAAAAAAAAAAAAAATTTTGCTAAACACATTTGTGTGTGAGTAAAGTAAAACAAGTAATTCAACGCACGCTTTTGTGGAACACACTGTACGTACATATTTACAAAGCTATATTTTTTATCTTTCCGCTTTAAAATTTAAAATCAGTTAAAAAAAAAATTGATGAGTTAATAATTTTTTAATGCGTTTAGTACCTAAAAATCGGTTTTTAACCGTAAAATTAAATTTTGGGGGCATATTAATAATTTTCATCATTTTTGGCAGTGATCATTCTGTCATTATTTTTTGTGCTATAAAAACGGTGAGTATATGCATTATGTTGGTTTTTCGTTTATATTTAAAATATCGAAGTGATTTCTGTTCAAATGCAGTAAGAAAAACACAAATTTACAAAAAATACAATGAAATTTTGCAACAAAACTTTAAACTCTGATAAGCAAAAAGATAGTAATTTAAAATACCTATTCAATGTTACATTTAGAACTCGAAAATATTCTCATTATGAAAAATTATGATGAAAAAACAAAACTGGTCCCACCATATAGACAACTACCACTTATATATCGCATTCTAAGTCGCTTATTTGTCTTTTAACATAGTTATTTTCTTTAATAGCTAATGCCCTATTTTTCTTTGCCATTAATATTTTGAGGGGTCTATAGAAAAGAGTAGAGGCGGGCGAGTATTGTTTACCCAAATTTATTTTTGAATGCTGAATCAATTAGACTGCATTTAAAAAATTAACTGTTTAGTCATAAAGTAATATTATAATATTTCTACTTTTACTCATTTCATTGGGACAAATGCAATGAAAAATATAAATTCATCGCTGAATTCCTCTGTAGGAAAATTTTGCTTGTATCGACTATGACTCGAACTGCTATCCATACCCCATTTGCAAATAAGTGAAATTTTATCTGATCTGTCTTCACAAAGCTCTATTAGAATTTTTGCTGTGCAGCACAAATCCAACATTTAAATAAATCGAAATTAGTAATAATTATTGACATTTTAAAGAGAAATTATTTGTCTAGTTTTCGTTTTAGAAAATACTGTAAAAACAACAAGGTTGGCATATGTATGTAAGAGAAGAATTTTTAAAATTGTACATTCCCTTTAAACAAAGTTCGGAGCGCTCATAATTCTGACTCTGAAAAGAGCCTTATTGAAGTGGATTTTATGAGTTCCCTCTTATTTAAAAGTTCTTAAAGTGTATTTTTTGTTGTTTCATAACGTACACTCCTGAAAAAAACATATTTCGGATTGTTTTTGGAGTATTTCAGTCTTGAGCTCTGAAAGAGCTCACATTTAGGAATGTTTTGTGAAAAGCCTCCTGAATATGAAATTTTATGTGTATTTTCTGTATTTTTAAAAAAATGAGGTCCTAAAAACATATCAATTGGGAGCATTTTTGGAGTAGAAATTTAAAGAAAAAAAAAAGCATGCTTCAAATACTGTTCATTCACTTTAAATTTAAAATATTTCATTCGGTTCGGTAATCGTAATATGCTTACAACTTAATATTTCAGCGGAAAAGCGGAAGAGCGGAAAAATTTTAGGGAGTAATCCGCGTTCTCTGAAAAAAAATCATAACAAGTGACTAAATTAAAAAAAGCTCATTTTCGGCACTTTTATGATTATTTTATGAAGAAAAATATAGAAAAAAATAGGAATCATAAAAGAGTCTTTTAAGATTCATATTGATGCCTCAACCAGTTTGATGAGAGCAACCAAGAGAGCAAATACTGTTCATTCACTTTAAATTTAAAATATTTCATTCGGTTCGGTAATCGTAATATGCTTACAACTTAATATTTCAGCGGAAAAGCGGAAGAGCGGAAAAATTTTAAGGAGTAATCCGCGTTCTCTGAAAAAAAAATCATAAAAAGTGACTAAATTAAAAAAAACAAGCTAATTTTTGGCACTTTTATGATTATTTTATGAAGAAAAATATAGAAAAAAATAGGAATCATAAAAGAGTCTTTTAGATTCATATTGATGCCTCAACCAGCACTTTCAACGGAAAAATGCTATTTTTTGAAACTTATAAGAGTAAGAGCTCATTATGAGGGCTCAGGCTCCTACAAATGAGCCATAAAAGAGTCTTTAAAAACTCATATAGTTTGCAGGGTTAATAGCATCATTTAAACATACAACTACAAAAAATATGCTCATATTCTATTTGAAACTATCGCCTTGAAATCACTGTTAAACTAATCTTCTTTAAAAACCAAACTTTTGTAAGCTAATACGTCCAACTTTTAAGTGTAGAGTACAAGAAATTCATATTGAAGACACTTAACTTAAAAATTATCTAAGTCTAAATATTTTTTACAAGTGTGTTATCAATAATTTAATAGGAATGCACATATTTCTATATCTAATTATGTCATAAATTTAAAAATATAAAATAGACTTAATCATTTTAGAAAAAACTGACCAAAAAATTTGTTTGTTTACTTTTTAAGGTGTAAAAATGCACTGTCAATATATCGTTAATTATTGCAAATATGATTCGGATGAAGTCATTTTCGAATTTGAAAGACAATAGATACACGATAATATATTTGAATATGAAAGGAGTATTTTTTGTGAGTTTTTTTTTAATTTTCTGTCAGTTATATAATGAAATTCATATTTTTCTAAATATTGAAAAAAAAATTGCTCTAACAGCATTTTTTTGTTTGCAAGATGCGCAAAATCCAAATTTCCACAACAATAACAATGCATAAAAAGAGTTGACTTAAAAGAGGTGTTGTATCTGCAAAAATGCTTCAATTGCAATAAAAAGTAAGATTCTTTTTAGTGAAAGTATTATATAACTAACAGTATCAATTTTGTTAGGATTCGTCACCGCAAAATTCTTGATTTATTCCCACTGGACAAAGTATTGCGAGCCAGGCCGTTAAAAAAAACGTTGTTTCGATAAAAATGCCTTTAAAGTTTTTACAACATACAGAGCGCAATTGTGAGACGCTCTCAAATATGTGCTATAACTTCGTTATTTATTTATTTATTTATTTATTTATTTATTTATATATATTTATTTGTATATATAATTATCAATATATAATTATATTGATTTGGGTCTGAAATTTTTACAGTATGCTCTCAATATATTGTACTTTCGAAATACATTAATATAAAAGAAATAGATTTTTTTAAAATTCAAAGACCAGACAAAATCCTCAAATTTTTGTTATAATTTGTATTGTAATAAATAAAATACTTACTTACTTAATATTACACTGATTTTTTAAATATTAAATTCAAATCTTCCCTAATATCTTCGCCCCATGCTATTTAAATATTTTTACATGCATCTTAAATAATACCGGCCCTGGTGTACATCAATTAAATTAGATAAAAATGATTCAATGAAAAAATTTAACTGATCAATTATATAGAAATTGAATCAATACCATAACGAATGTCTATCTTGTTTCTCATCTTTGAAGAGAAGTACTCACATACAAAAAAAAAAAATAAATATAAAAATAAACGAACTAAGTCTGAGTTCGGCTTCGTAATTGGGCAGTGTCAGGTTCAGTTCGGTATCGAGGTTCGAGTTCTCACACACACGGTTAGCAAATAAAATTTGTACACAAATATTTTTTATAAGTAGTTACTTTTCGTCATTGATAGTGACTTGATTCCTTTCGTTCTATGAAAAATATTTTTTTTAAACGTACATAAAGTGGTTCGTAGAATTTTTCAAAAAGGATTAATTATTTGTGAAAGCAAAGATAAATTTATATTTGTGAAATTAACATGCAAATCTTTAAAAACTGTTCTCAGTGCATAAAACAAGAATTAAAACTAAGGAATTTTGCATTCAATCATAACCAATTGGAGGACTTTTGCAAGGCACAGGTAAGCGTTCCAAGCTGAGTCATTGGAAATGATTACAAAACCAGTACCAGGGGACTAAAAGTTACTCTCTGATAATGCCGTATATTTAATATATTATACGATTACCCGAGTTCATTTTTTAATTTACCTGCATTGATTAATTACAGCGTCCGACATAACATTCTTAGTCCCAAGAAAATGTTTATAAACAACTGCTCGTTAGCAGTTTTTAGCAGCAAAAATTAAAGTTTTTATGTTATTTTATTACTCATACGCAGTGTATAACAATATATGTTTTTAATAAAATAGCTTATTTCTTTGCATTTAAGTATAAATACCATGCATAGATGTTCGTTAACATCTTTTAATTAGTGAGCACTAGTTGAAACCCCCGGCGCGTTGCTACCACACCCCTTGTCCAAAACCCATAAAATGTTATATGTGGAACTGCATGTGTAAATTGAGGCCGAATACTGAATTCCGAGGTCATAAAACGACAGTTTTAGCCATAACTTTTGATTGGAAAGAGATATTGGGGTAATTTTTCACATGAATTATTTTTGAGACCTGATTTTTTTGTAAAAAATATAAAAACAACATTTTGGAAAAAGTAAAATAATTTTTGCGTTTAGCTGTAAGAATTTTCTAAGTGTCATATAAAAGGTAGTCAGAAATGCAATTTTTACTTGATATTATTTTTACAACAAAAACAACTTTTGAGTAAAAAGTCTACATTTTGAACCTTTTTTGAAAAAAAGTTAAAAAAATATGTATATACACTAAGCCAGGGCCTTAGCGAACATTCCCAATTCGGGGGAAGGGGGATTTTTGACGAACTTTTTTTATTCAAAATTAAACAATTTAAATATACATGTTTTTGTTTCATTTCCTTTTCAAGTTAATTTTTTATATATAATGTATGTAAGTAAGTGCATTAAGGTGCCTAGAAAAAAAGTTCCATTTGTACCCCTCTAAAAATTAATCTTGGTCTATTTTATAACGATTCAAAAACTTCAAAAAATCATGTTTGTCGTAAATATATTTGCTGGAAGAATAGTTGTAAAAAATAAACTGTCAGATATTAAAGGCCGAAAAAGGGCTCTTCCAATCTGCATCAAAAAATTCAAAAGTTTTGCTATACCATCAAAGATAATGCTGTTTTTTGTGCCTTTTTTTAATTTTTTGAATTTATTTTTAATGCTATCCTCATTTTAAGATATTGTTAGAACGGTTTTGAGTGTTTGCATTTATGGCTAGATCTATGAAACTACGTAATCTTTTCTTGCAAATTCTACCAACACGTCCTGCTCTGTTACTGTGCGATCACTGTGTATGCTAAGGGATGCACATTCGTTCAAACGGATCTCGCCCATTGATTTACGGAGGTATGTTTTAAGAAATTTTAGGGCGATATCTCATTTATCTCAAATTAATAAAATTTTAGAGACAGAAAAACTTGACTTTAAACTTTTCCTCTGGTCAGAATTCTGAAAAATGTAAATCAACTTTTTATAACTCATGAGTAACTTCAAATATTCGTCAAAAATTAAACCAGGTTTAGACTCATATCTTTAATTCGAAAGTTAATTGTTTAAAAACTCTTGACTATAAAAGAGTTATAATAAAAGGGGCAGAAAAGTTTTTTTAATAAAATATTGTTTTTTGCCCTTTATTACAAAGAGGCTGTGGTCAAGGGCGTAGGCAGGATGAAAATTAGGGGGGGCGGCCAAGACCTTACAGTCAAACCTAAATCAGCGCGTTAGCGTTTTTTATCTGTCAAAAATTTCTCATGCCCATACGATTTATATGTAGCAAACCATAATAACGCGGCGGCAACGCTGAGCGGTTGGAAAATCCAATTTTGACAGAGCGTTAAGAAGTGAAGTTGCACACATCAAAAGCAAAAGTGAAAGCAAAGTAATTTTAAAGTGACAACAATTGTTTATTTTTTACTCTTTTTCGAACGTTTATTGAATTTGCAATATGGAGGTAAGAATTTTGTTGATAATTATAGTTTGAGTATAGTTTTAATGCTTGTGAAAATTATAGCACCTAATAGAATTAGTGCAAAGAAACCCATGTCTTTATATTAAGAAGGAACCTTAATACAAAGATGTTAAATTTAAAGAAAAAATTTGGGAAGAAATTGGCAAAGAATTAAATCTGCCGGGTAGCATAACAATTCGCTTAATATACTATAAAATTTCTAATTGCAAAATATTTCTTTTATCTTAAGATTGACATTTGCTTGCCGCCTACCGCTTTTATTTAGGTATGGTACTTACGCGTTAACGTAAAGCGGCTATCAACGCTCCGCTCAACGCGCTGATTTAGGTTTGACTGTTAGAAAATTTTTTACTATATCTTTCATTCATGCATTTTACGAGTTAGCGAAACTAGTTGAAAATGAATGTATGGTGTCGTATTACCTGATGTTTTTATATATATTCGAGCTAAATGGGAAAAATATTATCAACTATACTCAAAAATATTTGTGTGCAAATATTACTAATAACTGCGTCCATTCTACGAATTTTATTCGTAGTTTTCAGCCACGAATAGGATTTGTAGAATCGACGTATATTAGTACATATTACGAATATTTTATTCGTATTCGTAAAAAAGCAAATGTATATTGTACGAATACATTTGTTTCATTTACGAATGATCATAATATCTTATAACGAAAAAAAAAATATTCTGTAAGAGCTGGGGTTTGAACCTCGGCTCTTTAGCTTACGGGCCACGCACTCTATCAGCAGGCTACAGCCACTTTACAATCAAACAGTTCCTTATTTTCTGTAGTTATTGGATAAACAAGGCCGAACGATTTCTGTTTTTAAACTCAACTAATAATTCGTAAATTGCACTAATAATTCGTACGGTCAACTTACGAACGAATTGTTTCTACTAATGTTATTTTTCATTCGTAAATAGTACGAAAGCATTAATAAATACTACGAATGTATTTAAAGAAATTACGAAGTTATTCGTCCGAGAAATTTACAAATATTATTATTTTTATGTACACAATTATTTGTACAATGCACTAATACGAATCGATTTATTTTTGAAACAAATTATAAAAATATTGCATTAGAAAAATATTACGAATGAATTCCAAGAAATATTACAATAAAAATACTTTGTATATTGTACGAATATTTTGTTTACAAATATCATTCAAGGAAATTTTACTTTTACATTTTTGAGTGTAATGGATATCAAACAAACGCAAGTCATAAAATCAAATAAAGCTACATTTATTAAATTAATTTTAAAATATGTTATCGATTAAAAACTTACTTACAAAAAAAAAACAACTAAAATTTACAAAAACTCAAACAAAGAAAAAATCAACAAAATAATAGAAACAATTAAGCCAAAGTAATAAAACGAGAATTATGGTGCAAAATACAAACTACGAAATATCAGGCACATTTCTTCAACTCACAGAGTTTGCGCTGACTGCTAACCATTTGGCAGCTCTCGTCAACTTGAAATGTCACTCTGGCTGTAGTTTAAAATGAACAATTTGCGGGTTATGCCATAATATCAGAATACAGGTAGATGCACCAGATGAGAGCATACTGCCGGAAATGTCAAAACGAAGCAAAACTTTTTATTTATTTTCTTTTGTTTCCAAGAGGAAATCAAGAGGAAAATGACAAACAATGAAACTTCAAAGTAACAGACGTCAAAATGAATCGCAAAATTTTTAAAATTTTTGAAAATGCTGCCTTACGTAACTTGTCACCTTCCCACTTCCCACCTTACCTGTATACGTCAAAATGAAGCCGATGCTCCGCTTAACGTAAGGCGCGTGAGAACAGGCTCATGGAGAGCACAGTCAGCGCTGCGGCTACCTCTATCCTTATACCTGGGCTATGCCCAAAACTCAATAGTGCGTTAGGTCGGTCGGCCGTTAATCGTACTTTGGTCTGCGTTGTAAAAACTTTACGATGTAACTGTCAAAACGGACGACCTCATTTAGCATGTTATTCCTCTCTCTCGAGCTTCAAAATAAAGCTTTCAAGCAACTTCAATCCAGTGATGTGATTTGGTGGGATTTCGCTCTTTTTGTGGGATTTTTAAACCATAAAAGAGCGAGAAGGCGTTCGAGTTTTTTGGCGGGATTTTTTACTGTGTCAAAATATTAAAAAATTGGAATCCTTTTAAATAACTGATTGGCATCACTTTGCCTGCAATATTGTAGAATTGCCGATTCAATTTTTTGTTTCGTATAGTTTTCGTTATAATTGATAAAAAAATTATCATTAAATTTGAATTAAATTGATTTGATTCCAGATTTTTACCACATTTTGGATTCAAACTTTATTTAGCTTAATTCATAACTCAGCTTGAATTAATAATATATTATTATAGGAATGTGTAGGTGCCTTAAAAAAAATTCAATTTGTACCCCCTTAAAAATTAACCATGGCCAATATGGATTTTACGATAACCGTCAGTGAGCAAAAACTTTCTGAAAAAACCTCAAAGAAGCATGTTTTTTGTAAATATATTGGCTGGTGTTATAGTTGTAAAATAATAAAATGTCAAAAAATAAAGGCCGAAAAATGCTCTTCATATATTCACATATTTTTGATATTTTTTTATTTTATTTCCATACAAAAACTTTGAAAATTTTAATAACATCATTACTTTTAATTTTTTTACAATATTTTTCAGTAGGTGTTTATTTTATAATTAATATTTTAGCCTTAATATGTAACTTTTTAACCAATTTTGAACAGGAAACAATGCAATCACTCGAAACCTTTCCAACGATATTTTGAATGTGAGGATCGCATTGGATATAAAGAAGTTATTTGAATTTTAATGGAAATAACTATTCCAGCTTTTAATTTCTGACTTTTATTTTTACAACTATTAAAGCAGCTATTATATTTACGATAAACATCATTTTTAGGTTTTTGCAAAAAATTTTAACTCACTGACTGCTTGCGTTACACTTAAAATATTTTGGAAATCATTATAAAATTATTTTAACCCTATACAAGTCGAGGCACCTCCATATATACGTTGTGGTACTAATACCATACAACGCAATAATCATACATATAAAGAAATAAAAATTATTTGTTTTGCTTATTTTGACAATAAAGTTGGAGGGATTTTTTGCGGGATTTCAGAATATTTTGGAAGCGATAAAGTGAGCAAAAAAGGGATTTTTACACATGGATTTGGGATTGAAGCAAAATAAACAAATATGTGTGTGGCTGCCACGCACGATAGAAGTGAATCTTTAACCCAAAAATTTAGAGGTTTTTAAGTGGTTAATTGATTGACCTTTTTAATATAGTCTTACTAAAAAAGTCCCATTTTATTTAATGGCTAGAGTAGATTAAATATGTTTTAATATAATTTCGAAAAGTTTAATGTTATTGTAATATCAACTAATCATTCTATATCAATCATACCATATCATCATATTATGATAATCATACCATACCATTAACTTTTATTACTTGTAAAAACCTTTATCAAAAAATTTTGAAAAGTTATCTTATGATAACTGAAATAAGATAAAAAGTATTTACATTGAAATTTCATTATTATAAATGCAATTAATTATAAAAATAAATCAATGTAAACATACTTGTAGGCATTGCATTTAATGTGCGTACATCCTGAAGCTGACTTTCAGCTCTTTGTCGGGTTCTGAATTCTCAAACTCTGTATGTAGATGTCTTTGGTTTCTGATTTTTTGTTTTCGGCATCTTTTAAATTTATTTCATAATAATAATTAATTTAAATAATTTAACACTTTACTGAGTTTTTTTTTTTTTGACATGGTCACCTCTAAAACTATCACTCCGCCTAATCGCGATTGTATCATGGTCATGGAATTTTGCGGCGAATTGGAGACAAAACAAGAAACCACTGCAACGAGAGAATGGTCCTATTCAGCCGAAAATTTGCTACGTAGCTACTCCACAACTTTGACTCCTTTTATATTGATCAAGACTTGAAGTCAAGTTTCAGAGTTTGTTGGCAATTCGCCGCACATCGGAAGCGACGGAAGGGAAAAAGAAACTTGAAGCTGTACCGGCAATTTTTCGTATTCCTTTTGTTATTTTCGCGTTGTTGACTGTACTTTTTAATTTATTTTTCGCATATCAATGTTAGACTTCGGTTGCACTGAAATTTTTTTGCATTTAATTTAATTTAATTTTGCATTCAATTTTTAAGCAAAAATATTTTGCTAACTTCCATCGTGGTAAATAATTAAAATTAAGTTTGCAAATTTCTATAAACTATAATTTATTTGCTTGCTACCTATCTCGTTTTATTTTTAGAAAACAAGGAAAGAAGACAAGAAATTAAATTCAAGTCTTGACCAATGTGAAAGCTTTCGTCAAGTTCAAAAGAGAACGTCAAAAAACTTGACTTCTAGTCTTGATCAATGCAAAAGGGGTCTTTCGGGCTGAATGGTATGTATCATAATGTGCTCCAACAACATGTTCCCCGATCGGTCGCCATCTTAGGTATCGAAAAAATTGTATGCTACTTTGCTTGAGCTGATTATGCTCTTTTCATTTTGACAGCTTAAAAAAACATGGCTGCAAATTGTTAATTGCTGCTGAAGTTGAGCTGTAAAGTGAAAATAGATAATTATTAATTATTTTAAGATTATTCTTCAATAACGCCGTTAATTAATGATTTCTTGTGTGAAACGAATGCACAATAGCATAAACAAATTTTAGATGTTAAAAAAAAACAACGAATGGCAAACAGCTGCTTGCCATTTAACGTTTCGCAAAAAAACCCATTCAGCAGAAAATATCACGTTATGCTACTTCACTATCTGAGCATTTTTTCAGCTGGAATGCTGCCAATAACAGTTTCCTGTTTTGGAGGTGTTCGGAATGCTTAGCTTCCATGTTATGAAACGATGTAAAATTGATTTAATTTAGACGAGACAAGTTTGGGCATGACTAAAAGTGTAGATTCAATGCGGCTACATTTAGCTACAATGCAATCACCAATCTAAAGTGCTGTATATTTGGCTATTGAAATTTCAATTCAATAAATAAAATTATTCATAGACAATTGAATTGAAACTTCAATAGCCAAGTCAGGATGTACGCACCAGAGATTTGCATGAGACCATTCGTCAGTTTTTGCCACTCGAGTAACAATCGTTGTCAGTCGTAATCGCACACAAGAAAAAAATGCATATATACCACTCGAGTTCGTAAACAACGATTGCTGCAAAGCACACTTTGTCACGATTGCGAATTGATGCAAAGGCAGCCTCCAGACCACGAGATCATTCGGATGCTTCGCTTAAAGCTCGAGTGTCAGCATGAATTTTTGTTGTTTCCATACTTCTCTAACCTTCTCTAGCAGCGCGTTCTTCTTTGTGCTGCTTGTTCCTTTTAGATTATTGTTTTCTTTTCTCTACTGTGGAGCAATCAGTATTGCCAGTAGCAAGTTTTATGACAGTAAATTTTTAAAGTAAGCTGAGCTAAAATTTGCATGAAAGTTAATCTTGAAAGCGACGTAAATTAGTAAACAAACTATTATGAAAGTTTTTCGGTAAAATAACAGCAATGTTTTGCTTTTAATGAACATTACTATCCCTTCAAGACAAGCTTTACCAAAGCTCCAACACAATTAAAAAATGTTTGATGATAACCAACACAAACTTGTCATTAATTTGTTTTTTTTTATAAATGTGAGAAAGTGCAGGCTTAGCAAATGTCAAGAGCTGAGCTAAGTTGTGTAAGTTAGAAAGAGATCCTTCTGACAACTGTTATAAAGAAGCGACGTGTGCTGCAAAGTTTTATTAAACAATTTTATAGAAAAAGCCCAGAAAAATGAGTATTCAACCCAAATATATGGAGTCTTTTAAAACGAGCAGGTATTTATTTAATTTTGTACAACTGTTAACTTGTCAAAGAATGGCTAAAATTTTAGGTTATGTTGTGTAGTCGAACTGATAAAAACACTTCAGTCTTTAATTTTGATTCATTTAATTAAAAACTTCTAATTTCGGGTGTAAGAACTGCGAAATTTCTACAAGAACTTGGTGCCCGAATATGTTTAGAAAAGTCCAAGAAAAGCGTAGAATATGATTTGATCAAAATTATAGATGTCTGTGATATTTAGCAAAAGCCGCGAATATGGACAATGTAAAATTATGTTACATTTAAATTAAAATCGGTTATGTTTAATAGTAGATACAGTAAAACTGAAAACAAAAATTAGTTTAATGTATAAAAGAGTTTGCTTAATCCTTGATTAATAACCTTAAAAAACATCCGTAAATGAAACTCACAATTATGACGACTCAAGTGTATAAATCTTAAAAATTTTTAAATTCGAAATTAGTTAAACATTTTTTTTAGTTATAAATAGTTTTTTATTAATTTCATTCACTAATTCTATGCTAAGAATAATTTTTAATGTAGTGCTACTAGGTGTAATCCACGCTACTTGTGAAATCACACGTACACGTTAGTTTAGTCAGATTTTTCGCATCACCATCCTAAAACTAATGGAAACTTTATTCTGCAAACTTATTTAAGTTTCTTACAGCAATACATGTTTAGTAATGTTTTATTTTTAAGGCTTTTTTTTCTTAATTTTTTTATGTAATTGTTTGCGTTTTTATGTCATTTATGTCAGTTTTTAGGTCATCGAAGTACGAGCCTTGGTTATTAATATATTTTTTCTATGATATGCAGCTGCTTTATTGTTTCTATAATAAAAATATTTTTTAGTACATAATAAGAAATAATAAAACAACATTTTAGATACAATATAAATATCTTGTAAAAAAAAATTATATTAAATATTTTATAAGAATATTTAATAAAATATTCGTTTCATTCGCCACATAACTCATTATATTTTATTATATATTTTATCTTTGTGCGATGCTGAAAGTTAAGTTGTTTGTGTCAGTTCCTCAAAATAATCCTTGGTTGCAAAAGCATTTATGAAGATTCTTCAAATATTTCGATTCTAGTGATAGCCATTCGTGTGATGGAATGGTTTGAAATGCCTCTAAAAATAACGTTTTTTGTCAAAATATTGGTTGGTGTTATAGTTTTAAGAAATAAACTGCAATCGAATAAAAGATAATGCTTTTTTTCATACATATTTTTGATTCATGTGATTTACACAAAACTTTTAAAATTAAAATATCTTCATAAGTTGTATTTTGTTTTTTAATTTCTGACAATATTTTTCAGTATGTGCTTATTTTATAATTAATATTTTAGTTTTAATATATATCAATACACGGAATTCTGACCAGGAATCAATCAATCAATTGCAGCCACTCAAAACCTTCCCAACGATATCTGGAAAGTGAAAATAGCATTTGAAATAATTATGTTTTTTGTATGTAATTAAAAATAATTAATAAGTAATTAAATAATTAATAAATACACGGAAAACAACATTTTCATTAATCGGAATGCAAAAATAGAATTTTTGTTAATGTTGATTAAGAACTTTTTCATAACTATTATTTCTGACCGTTTATATTTTTTAAACTACCACACCAGCCAATATTATTAAAAAAAACTTGATTTTTAGAGGTGATTTTAAACCATTCCAGCTCACGGATGGCTATAGCTACAGCCGAAATATTTGGGGAATCATCTGTACTATTATATAAAATTCATGACTACTTTTTATATGACATAGCATTCTTTTGCAAAAAATCGTCCAGTTTTGGCATAAATTGTTAAACTGTTTTTGTCTTTTTTTTGCCCTATGATTTTTTTGGGCAAAATTTATTTATACCAAAATGTTGTTTTTATATTTAATGTCTCAAAAATAATTTACATGAAAAAATAACCCCAATATCTTTTTCCAATCAAATGTTATGACTTCAAATAAAAGTAATTTTCATATTAATCGTATTCGATTCTTGCTATCCACCTCGCAGTCGAATTAGCACAGAAGTTTATTGTTGACATATTTTTTCGCCAACTTGTGCAATAATAACTCTAATTAAAATCTTATTTTATAATATTGCAATTTTTTGTGTCTGGTAACAACATTCGCAGAATAAAAAAAATGCAAAACTGCAACAAATATTTTTCCTTTGTGCGAATGAGCATAAAAGCATGGATTTTCCTTGCTTTTGGCGATTGTTCCTCATGTCTTGATTTGTTTGACATTCTAGTGTCGCAGACGCTCGTAATCGCTAGCGCTCACACTCTAAGCATTCGTATCAACAGCGATTGGTACATGCATTTGCGCATTAATTTAAATGCAGGAAGCACATTCGGTGCTCGTTTATTGACGAGACATTCGAAACGCCATTTGAATGCACTCAAGCTGTTCTCTAGTACGCACATTAAATGCAATGCCTACAAGTATGTTTACATTGATTTATTTTTACAATTAACTGCATTTATAATAAAGAAATTAAAATGTAAATACTTTTTATCTTATTTCAGTTATCATAAGAGTATTCTTGTCCTTGTAGATTATTCGCTAAAGAACTAATTTTTTGAAATGATAATAAAAATAGGTGTATAAAAACATAAGTTATTATTTGTTTTGCCAAACTATGTTTCATGAATAGGGGGCGCTCTATATTAAGAACGATATGTGTATTTTCGTTTTTGAATGATCAGTTTGAAGGAAATTTTTATATTCAAAGTTTTTTGATAAAGGTTTTTACAAGAAATAAAAGTTAATGGTATAGTATGATTATCATAATATGATGATATGGTATAATGGATATAATAGTATGACTAGTTGATGTTACAATAACATTAAACTTTTTGAAATTGTATTAAAACATATTTAATCTACTCTAGCCATTAAATAAAATGGGACCTTTTTAGTAGGACTATATTAAAAAGGTCAATCAATTAACCACTTAAAAATCTCTATTTTTTTGGGTTAAAGATTCACTTTTACCGTGCGTGGCAGCCACACAGATATTTGTTTATTTTGCTTAAATCCCATATTCATGTGTAAAAATCCCTTTTTTGCTCACTTTATCGCTTCCAAAATATTCTGAAATCCCGCAAAAAATCCCTCCAACTTTAATGTCAAAATAAGCAAAACAAATAATTTTTGTTTCTTTATATGTATGATTATTGCGTAGTATGGTATAAGTACCACAACGTATATATGGAGGTACCTCGACTT
The DNA here is from genome assembly GCA_963920525.1 of Dichetophora obliterata. Lineage (NCBI taxonomy): Eukaryota > Metazoa > Arthropoda > Insecta > Diptera > Sciomyzidae > Dichetophora > Dichetophora obliterata. The sequence continues at coordinate 91,382,901 of OY986436.1, forward strand.
GTATAGGGTTAAAATAATTTTATAATAATTTCCAAAATATTTTAAATGTAGCGAAAGCCGTCAGTGAGTTAAAATTTTTTGCAAAAACCTAAAAAAATAATGTTGATCGTAAATATATTAGCTGCATTAATAGTTGTAAAAAAATAAAAAGTCAGAAATTAAAAGCCGGAAAAAGCAAGTTATTTCCATTAAAATTCAATTAACTTCTTTATTTCCAATTTGATCCTCACTTTCAAAATATCGTTGGAAAGGTTTCAAGTGATTGAATTGTTTCCTGGTCAGAATTGCTTAAATTGTTACATATTAAGGCTAAAATATTAATTATAAAATAAACACCTACTGAAAAATATTGTAAAAAAATTAAAAGTAATGATGTTATTTAAATTTTCAAAGTTATTGTATAGAAATCAAATAAAAAAAAATATCAAAAATATGTGAATATATGAAGAGAATTTTTTTGCCTTTATTTTCTGACATTTTATTATTTTACAACTATAACACCAGCTAATATATTTATAAAAAACATGTTTTTTTTAGGTTTTTTCAGAAAGTTTTTGCTCACTGACGGTTATCGTAAAATCCATATTTTCCATGGTTAATTTTTAAGGGAGTACGAATTGAATTTTTTTTTGTAAGGCACCTTAGCATTCTTATAATTATATTTTATTAATTCAAGCTGAGCTATGAATTAAGCTAAATAAAGTTTGAATCCAAAATGTGGTAAAAATCTGAAATCAAATCAATTTAATTCAAATTTAATGATAATTTTTTTATCAATTACAACGAAAACTAAACGAAACAAAAACTTGAATCGGCGATTCTACAATATTACAGGTAAAGTGATGCCAATCAGCTATTTAAAAGTATTCTAATCTTTCAAAATTTTGACACAGTAAAAAATTCCGCCAAAAAACTCGAACGCCTTCCCGCTCTTTTATGGTTTAAAAATCCCACGAAAAGATGGGATTTCACTCACATCAAATCAAATCACTGGCTTGAAGTTGCTTGAAAGCATGGTGTAAGAAATAGAGGTGTTAGTGAGATTGACACTTCTCTCTCAAAATGATAAAATGATGTTTCCTCGCTCTTGTCAAAAACAGCTGATGATGAATTGCAATGAAAACAAATTTTGTTAAATTCGTGTCTTTCTGCAAGCTTATGAGATTTTGACTGAGATTAAAGTGAGAATAAGGTGATATGCAAAGCAATAAAAAATGAATGAGACGCTGTGCGTTATGCAAAAAAAAAAAACGATGTGAATGCAAAACAATTTGCATACTGGCCAAAGCTTCATGTCGGCGGCACCTTCCAGCGTAGGTTTCTGATAAAATGGCCAAAACATTCGAGGACAAACTTGGCAAATTGGCGAAGACAACTGCAATAACTTTTTGTTAACACAACACGGCACAATTAATTGCATTAAATATTTATTTAAACTTAATTCGCACAAAAAAACTATAGCACATCATCCAGCAATTAAAAAAAAAATAGCACAGTTTGACAACTATCAGCAGTTCCGCTCTTTCGCTCACAATTGTGAGGAAGTGGGAAGGTGAAGATTCCTGATTGGAAGATTCCTCAGCAAAATAGTTGAAAATAATTTAATTTTAAGCATTTTTCACTGCTTAAAAAGCGACAAAATCAAAGAAAAAAACCACAAAAATAAATGCAACATGAGTTGTGCGGTTAAAAATTGTAAAAGTTCCCGAAAAGTTAAGGTAAAAACAGTACACACCTGTATTTTTTAAAAATGAAATTTTTTTAAGAAAGGAACAAGATATCTTATTGAAACTTTGCACATTTGTTTTTATGTAAAAATAGTATACAAAAAATTTTGTGATTTTCCAACGTGTTTTTTGGCTGCTGCAGGTTTTTGAAAATAACATCAAAAAATCACGGCGGGCGTGATTTTGGCTCACTGGAACGTATGAAAAAAAAAAATAAAAACGGGGTTTAATTTAGCAGCAAAGCCGCTTTAGATTGAACTAAAAGAATTATTTTTTGGCAAAAATTGACAAAATGGCGGTGTTTTTTCGAAATAAGCCGATTTTTTGGACCAAAAACTACCTTGAAAAGCAAAAATACTTTACCTATCTTTCTACCCGTAGTTCAATCTATAGACTTATATGTGTACAATAACATATGGGCATTTCCGCGAAAAGGTCAACCAAGAGTCCCAAACAAAAGTACCGAAGATCTTGCCGTTTTTCATTATATATTGTTTAGAAATATTGAAATTCTATATTTTTGGGTTAAAATTGTGAATAAAAGTTCATATGTAAAAAATAATTGTAAGCGAAGTTGAGTTTGTATGCATCTTGCACTGGGTATGTTTTATAGGCTTATTTCGTTTAAATATTTATTACATTTAGAGTTCTCTTGCCGTAGAGCTTCTCTTCTTTAATTGTACTTAGATAAGTAAGTTACGGTAAAAAGTACAAAGAGAGACAACGGAGCACGAATTAACCGTATTTGTGCTAATTTTTAATCTGATCTTCTTTTGTCGTGTGAGTGACCGAAAAACAGCATAAGTTGTCAAAGCGATTGCATTAATTGATAAGAGTGGAAGCAAATTTGTAGTTTACGTGAGATTGGTTCAACAATCAGTTAAGTAAAATTAAATAAAATTTTTTTCAAATAATTTATATTTTATTCATTGCGAAAGTTTGTCGTGTGAGTGACCGTAAGTGCAATCCCTTCTAAAAAAATTATTTTTGTTTGGTTATTTTTAATTTTTTTTTAATTTAAATTTAGATGGACCAACAAAATATGAATAAAACAAATGCAAAGCAAAGGCGGTACATGGACAAAATCAAAAATAACCCACAAAAACTGATGGTTTATAGAGCAAAACAAAGAGAATTGTCCCGAAAGTACAGAATGAAATTGCAAGAGAATCCAATAGAAGTCGATAGCAAGTTAAAAAGAAAGCGAGAATATGATAGATCGAGAGTAAAAATGATTCGGGCTAATCGGCAAGTGGAGAACAAGAAAAGTGATAGGTATTGGAGCAAGCAATCTCTTGGAAAGGCCGTAAAGAAGGCAGAAAGGGCACTGCCAAAAAATGCAGAAAAGCGAAAAATTGTTCTTGATGTATTAAATAAAAAATACAACGAAGACAAAAATATCATTGCTGCACAAGAGACAAGGTGCAATCAAAATCAATTGGATGTTGCCAAAAAGTTTTATTTAAAAGATGAAATATCCGTCCAAGCTGCTGAGAGGAAAAAAACAATTATTGTCGACGGCCAATTAGTTGCCAGACGATACATGCTTATGACAATAGCAGAAGCTTTTGAATTATATAAAACCGAGATTGGTACAAGTGCCATAAGCAAAACCATATTCTACCAACAGCGTCCAAGGCATATCGAGCTCTCAAGTAAGATGCCATATAATATGTGCGTATGCATGTATCATGCTAATTTCGCATTTCTGCTACGAAGTTGCGCTACTGTCTTTAAATGTTTTTCAAGCGATTTTGAAAGCTTTCTAAGAACAGTGTGCTGCAATATTGAGGGTGAAGAATGCATGACAGGCAATTGTCAAAATTGTGTTCATGACATTAAACATGAATTTGTCCCCTTAATATATTGGAAATACTTGGAAGAATATGTGGATTGGCAGAATTGGCGTAAGGTTGATGGACAAATGGTCTTAACCAAGACTTCAGCTCCCCTACATATTCTCTTAAATGAACTACAGGCTATGTTACCTATATTTAAGGAACACTTTTTTGTTAAACGTTGTCAGCAGAAATATTTTGAAGACGTCAAAGCGAAATTGAAACCAGGCGAAATTGTATTGCAAATGGATTTTGCGGAAAACTACCGCCTGCAATGCCAAAATGAAATTCAAAGTGCACATTTTAGTTATAAACAAGTAACAATTTTTACATGTGTGGCTTGGTTGCACGGAAGTACGACGTCATATGCTGTAATAAGCGAAAATTTAAATCACGACAAAAATGCGGTCTTCACTTTTATCTCCAAAATTATGGACATAATGAAAATGGAATACGGGCTTTTTAAAAAACTTTATATATTTTCTGATGGCAGTTCCAGTCAATTTAAAAACAAGTATATGACGTGGAGCCTTCCTGACTTTTTGGTGCATTTTGGATGCGAAGAATTAGAATGGAACTATTTCGCAACCTCTCATGGCAAGGGTGCAGTTGATGGAGTGGGTGCAGTTGTAAAAAGGAAAGTGTGGCAGATTCAAAAAACTAAGAAGGATGCTCTCCAAAATGCCTTTTCGTTTTATGAGTGTGCACGACACAATATTAGTGGGGTTAAAATATGTTTCATTTCGGCAGATGACATAGCAAAAGTCTCTGAAAAAATGAACGCAAAATGGGAAAAAGCCAAAAATATCAGTGGCATCAAACGAAAGCATTTCACTTCATGCAACACTGAAATGAAAATAAAAATAGCGCGCACCGCTTATTCTCAAAAATGTTATATTAATTAAATATATATGTTAAGCAAAAATGAATTTAAAATAAATTAATTTCTTTTCTTTTGTAACATAGAGTATTTTTTAGTTGTTTGCAGCTCATGGATATCTCTTTTTTATTTTTTCTTCTTCTTCTTAGCTGAAATACTAATGTAATGACTATAATTGTATATATAACTGCACACAAAACTGCAGTGGAAAAAATGTCGCGTGAGTGACGTCGCGTGAGTGACCCAGATGAATCCTTCGCAAAAAAAGGACAGGCCAAATTTTGAAAAATTATAAAACTAATAATAAAGCTTGATATATCTTTTTTATGTCAAAAATATTTAAGGTTAAAAATTCTTACACAACTCGCAGAGTTTGCCGATTGTTATCACTGATGTCTAAAGCCATGTCTATTTGAAGTCGCGTGAGTGACCGCTCTGTTGTGACTTTTATCTCAAAAGATAAAAACCGGAGGCTCTCAATTTTTTTACCATTGATAGTACTCTCAAAATACTACAAAAAATTATTAGTGGTGAATTGTAAAAAATTTAATTGTGTTTGATTTATTTAACATTTAAAATTTTATTTTGCTTCCGAAAGTCGTGTGAGTGACCGCGGAAATGCCCATATTAAAATTTCAGAACGATCAGTGTAGTTGGTTTTTATCACGCTCGTCAACTCAAAAAATGTGATTTCTAGAAAAAGCGCTTTAAAGTTTTTAACACCGATTATACGGCCTTGACGTTCTGCGTTTAAAACCTTCGCCATTTAACATAGAATTTCATTTCTAATTTTATATCATTAAAAATAGATTCGTTGAGGTCTTTTGAACAAAAATCAATCATACAAAAAAATTTGATTTTTTAAAAATTCAGGTGAGTACTGTCCCCTTATAAACAATGCGCTTTCGTTCCGCATATAAATATGTCAATACATTTTGAATTCTTTTAACAAAAGTTCTCTGTTGTATTTAGTTTCTAACGATATTTTTTTAACTTATTTGTTTTAAAAAGGTATATATTTCTAATTAAAAATGGTTTAAAAATGCAAATTAGACCCCGTTGATTTTGTGCCAGTTTGCTTAAATCACATCTGTCAAAACACAAATACTGCTTCAGGGGTGCAGCTATTTTTCACAGTTGAATATATTTTTGGGGCGCTGTTGTTTTCAGCATAGTGAATCATATTTAGTACCTGTTTGTTAAATTTTTCTGATTTCTGCACAACAACTAGGCAGAAACACCCAAAAAATAAGGATTTTAAAAAATTAATCTAATTTTATTTGTAATAAGAGTTCAAGTTTAGAGTTTATAGACCTTCAAATTTAGAAAAATTACCTAAAAACCTTGCTGTTTTCCTAGTTTTTTAACAAAACTATGCTTTATGGGTATTAAAACAAAGGTAATGCGCGTATCTATTCAAGGAGGTGTCAAACACAAAATTCCATGCATAGCTTTTTAAGACATAATTTTATTTTTATAATTGAAGCATAATCGCGAATAACGTTGTAAACGACATTTTTTTAAAATCGGTTTTTTGCGGATACCCGTTAGAATTACTCTCTTATACTATACAAAAACAAAAGTGAGTAAAAAAATTCAGGTTCGGGCATTTTTAACGCATTTTAAAATGCCAGTATGTGGAAGAACGTTGCACGAGCTTGTAAAATGAATAAAACTGAGCAATCGAACTTGATACGGAAATGCAATCGAGGCTCAAAACGCAAAATAAATTTCGGAAATTGGAAAGGTTTCAACAATAAAAGACTAAGAGATAGTGGTCAGTTTTATATTTCGAGAAATGGAAAGACCATAGAAAATAGAAATGCTCCTGTGAAGGTAATTTGCAAGAACGTTGTAAGTGCAGTGTTGTTTAATATTTTTTTATATGACTTATAGACTTGCGACTGCTCATGTAATTTTTGCTGTGCGAAATTTAATTTAGAGCAAATTCAATAGTACTACTTCCATTTCTATAAACGTAATTATAGAAACGAAATATATAGAAATATAGAAATATAGAAAACGACGAGTAGAAGAGGTACATCTTGCCGCAATGCAACAGTGAACTACTTTTTGTTGGGTTCGAATGGAAAAAGAGAGCGGGTATGTAAGAAAATGTTTGGCCACACGTTCCAGATAATTCAACGCAGAATTCAAATATACGTTGAAAAATAAAAAAATGGGAGCAATGTTTCCGATCTGCGAGGAAAACATACAAACCGTCCACACAAAATTGTCGACGCTGAGAAACAGAGTGCCATGAAACAAATAGCAAGCTTTCTGAGCCAAGAAAGTCACTACGGTCGTTCAACAGTCCTGATTTAATTTTACTCAAAATGCTTAATTTATACAAGATCAAATATCCCGAATCTTCGATAAGCTACAATACGTACAGACATATTTTACATACTGAGTTTCAAATTCGTTTTGGATTTTCGAGATGCGACACATGTAAAACCTGCGATAAGTTTTTTATTGATATGATAGCAGCCAAAAATACAGAAAAACTGCAGTCTATACAAAAGTTAGCCGAACTTCATCACAAAAAGGCAGAAAAGGCTTATTTGCAACTTCAAAATGATTCTAATTCAGCGAAAAATACTAATAATACTGTAGTTATATGTATTGACTTGCAGCAAGAAATTTTCACTCCTAATCTAACACAATCTGGCGTTTACTACCAACTTCAGTATTCAAATCGCAACTTTGCAGTTCATAAAATGAGACAGAACACTGCCGAAATGTACGTTTGGCATGAAAGTGTTGCAAAAAAAGAGGAGCTGCTGAAATTGCGTCCTGTTTATTAAAATACATTTCGTCTAATTATAACATTCTACAACTTGGAGAAGTAACTAGTTCTTTGGTCTGATAGATGTGTTGGTCAAAACAACAACTTGACAATGATTGGTCTGTGTCAACATTTTATAAAATTAAGATTTTTCACCGAAGTTAATCAGAAGTTCTTAACTTCAGGACACAGTTTTTTGCTATGCGATCGTGATTTTGCCCTTATTGAGAAAAAAAGAAGACAGCCCAACTATACGTGCCTGAAGATGTATGCCGTTTAATTCAATCTGCAAGGCTATTAAATCCATTTAAGGTGTATTAAATGCTTCAGCAGGATTTTAAAATTATGTATGTTCTCGCTAAAAATGTCAATAAGAATAAGTGCAAAATAACTAAAAGTGTATGGCAGCAAATTACTAGCGACGATCCAGAAGCATTAAGACTAAGGCAGAGTCAAAGTATCTCAGAAGCTCGGGTTTGTTACAGCCTGCAACCCAAGAAACGTGGCCGACAAACAAAACCCAGTCCATCGACATCATTTGAGTTGCAGCTTCTTCGAAATAAATTAATAGAACTTAGTAACGAAAAGAAGAAAGATCTTCTAGCAATGGCATCTTTTCTACCCGAAGAATACTCCGAATTTTATAAAACCTTGTGCTGTTAGAAAGGTCGCTACTTTTTTTTCGTCTAATATTATTTTAATATTTTATGGAGATAATTTTTGTTTCATCTTTTTTTTTAATTGATTTCGAGTTAATTTTTATAAAACGTACATATTAGGAGTGAATATAGTTATTTTTTTATTTAAATATGTGCAGTTAGTTTCTTTACAATACTGTAAGAAAAGTAAAATTATAATTTAAATATATGAATATTAAAAATTTTGTTTTTAGTAGTGGAAAAACGTTTTAAGCACCATAAGTCAATATGCTATGCTCAGTGCAAAACTGTTTTATCATCCATTCAGTGTTGGAAATAAGACGTAATTCCGCTGTAATAACTTTATAACGGTAAGTTTAGAAGTAGTTAAATCTTTTATTTAAGTTTTTTTTTTATATTTTATGTTTAGTAAAGTTTTATTAAATCAAAGTATTTAACAAAAATGCAATAAATAAACGCCTACAATGTTTTAAACGTTTTTTTAAACTCTAGTTAAAAATTACAATTTTGTCGTTTACAACGTTATTCGCGAGAACGCTTCAATTAGAATTTGTCTGAAAAAGTAGTGGTTTCCCTTTTACGAAAGCAATACATTAAAAAGAGAATTATAAAAATATAACTACATCCGGAAGTATTGTAGACAGCAAAGCCTGTGTTGGACTGACTGACTGAGGTTTGTAATCCCTAAGCAGCGGCCGAAGGCTTCCTATTAAAAAGAGACAACTAAATACATTTATTTTTTTTAATTAAATTTGGAAAAACCTTGCGATTTTAAGTAAAAAAGTTTTGTATCTTTCATGCGTGTATTTTTATGTTTGATATCTTGTTGAATAGATACTCTTTTGATACCCAAAGTTTTGTTTTGTTGGAAAACTTAAAAAATCAGCTAGATTTTTAGTCCACTTATTCCAACGTTGGATGCCTATAACTTCTAAGCCAATTGCGAGCGATCTGAAATTTTTTAAATAATTAGAGTTGTTGCTTTTCTTGAAATGTTCCTAAAATTTTAATGCATAAGAACAAACTTTAACAGTTTGGGCCTTTTTTACGATACAACCGAATACGGCCCTGTGTGATTGTTTCTGTATTTTAAAATAACATGCAATAACAATAGAGTTCAGATACTACAGATTTTTCACACTTTCTCCGCCGCAAATAGATCATTTTAAGAACCAACCCAAATATCATTGAAATATGTCAAAGATATCGATAAAAGTGGTTCAAAAATCACAAAAAGGGAGAAAAATTTACATGGGTTGGGCTCAGGGACAACACAAGACATAACAACTAACCATGCGTTTACATAGATCTTATCCTACATTAGATTTCAATCTACTTTTGAGTTGACCTTTCGACAAGTTAACATCAAACACGCTACAGTTGTTAACAAAGTTACTCATGCGATTTAATGGAGCAGTTAACATATAATTTTTTCTACTAAATGGTAAATAAATCAAGTTGTTAGAGTTTCTACTGCTTCTACGGTTAGTGTTAAAATTTATAAGAGAAAGAAGTTCTGGAGAATCGAATACACCAATTACGATTAACATGCACATTGTAATGTGGGGACCATACTTGACTTGCGTACTTCATGTGAGGACGAGCTATCAAACTCTTTGGCCCTTTCTTTTATAAAACCAAGCATAGAAGACGCTTTTTTTCAAATTCTATCATTATGCATGTTAAACGATAACTTAGAATACATGCATATACCAAGGTCTTTGACGGTAGTTACACGACTTAATACAGTATCTTTAATTTTGTAATCAAAAATAAAATTGTTCCTTTTACGCGAAAAGGTCATAGTTTGACATTTATCTGGATTTAAAAACATGTTATTTTTAGAACACCAAACCTCAAAGGATTTCAAGTCTGACTGGAGCAGGCCTGAATTGTCTTTAGAATCAATTGTTCTGTATATTTTCATATCATCTGCAAAAATAAGCAAATGAGAGTGTTTGATGATGTGGGTAACAGCATTAATTGCCAAAATAAACAAAAGTGGACCCAGGTGACTTCCTTGAGGAACACCCGATTCTGCAACAAATTCAGAAGACAACACGCCTCGGAACCGTATTTGATAAGATCGCTCTATCAAATACGATTTGATCCAGTTTACAAAATATTGTGGAAATCCCATTAATTTAAGTTTAAATAAAATTAGATTAGGTAATTTATCAAATGTGTAAATACAATCGACCTGGCTACCAGAATCAATAAATTTTAAGCAGAATGTAGTGAAATCAAGGAGATTAGACACAGTGGATCTGCCAGTAACAAAACCATGCTGACGAGTTGTCATGACTTGCCCACAGTGAATTTTCACTCGATCGTACACTATTCGCTCAAAAAGTTTAGGAATCGAAGACAACTTAGCGATAGGTCTATAATTAGTGACGTCATTCCTGCAACCTTTTTTGTAAATAGGACTGATATAAGATTTTTTCCAGAAAAGAGGAAAATTACTTTCATTAACTGATTTATTAAAAAGTAACGAGAGTGGTTGACACAAAATGGAGCCGCATTGTTTTAATACTGCGGCAGGAATCCCATCTGGTCCAGCGCTAAAATCTTCATCGATTGATACAATATACTTAAAAATATTCTCTGAGTTAAAAGACACATGCTCCAAAGAAACTTTGGGTGTGTTGTTCATATAGTCAAAATACGCTAAATCAGGATTAAAAGAGTCTGAACAAAATAATTCTTTAAAAAGATTGGCAAATAGTCCACAAATAATTGTGGAATTGTCAGTAAATCCATCTTGAAATTTGAAAGAAGAAGGAAACCCATCAGTATTTTTCTTAACATTAATAAATCCCCAAAATTTTTTTGGATCAAAATACTCGGCTTCATATTATCCAAATACTCATTATATAATGCAGCTGAGTGAATCTCAAATTTCAGAAAAAAGTTTGTATGTTTCTAGGTCATTTAAGTCTGAACTACAAACATATTTCTTCCATACTCTGTTCCTATTGTTGCGAAGAGTTTTTAAATCCTTTGTGTACCAAGGCTACGCAGAATTTTTCGCAAATTTGAGACTATATGGTAGAGACTGAGAAAACATGGCAAAGAGCTCCGTATAGAAAAAATTTATTGAACTATTAAGACTATTTTTATTTATGTATTCTATAATTATATTTAATTTACTATTAAGTAAATGATTCAACCTCAAAAAGTCAGCTTTTTTTAAATTGAATTCATAAACTGTGTCCACAGAGCTTGAATTTACCATATTTTCCCTACCGGATCTATACCAAACACTCAAAGGTGGATGGTAATTATCAATAGTAGTCAAAGCATGAATGAATGACATGAATAACATTGTTACTGTCTGTAGTTAAGACTAGGTCAAGCAGCCTTTCCAGACTATTATAAATACAAGTAACTTGTTGTAAGTCAGAACATACATTATCAACAAATATCGTTCTTGGCGTGTCTTCGAATTAGATAAAATCGAATTAGACATAAATGTGTTTCATCGTCAGAAGAATGCCATTTTAAGTCAGTCAAATTAAAATCGCCCAACAATAAAATGTCGTCATTAACGTCAAGTAAATTTAATATAAATTCTATGCAATCCGCAAGGCTTGCATAGACCTCTACACTGCTCTTGGGAGGAACGTATGCATTAACAACATATACATTAGAATTGCAATGTGCAACCTTAACCATATAAGTTCGATATTAGCAGAGCAGGGAATATCAATAAAGGAACTAACACAGGAGTTCCTTACAGCTAATAGGACACCACCACCAACTGCAGAATTATTTTCAGCGTGTCTGTCCTTCCTATATACTTGAAAACTATTGTCAAACAGTTCTAAGTCAGTAATTTCTCCGTTCAACCAAGTTTCAGTTAACTCGATAATATCTTCAGAAAAATTCTGAGTTGACAAAAAAATGTCTCGCGTCTTTGAACGCAATCCCCTTACATTTTGATAGTAAAGGGAAAGTCTATTTAGTTTTTTTGGGTCTGACTGGCGATATTATTCGTCCTTCTAGACCCGTGTTTAGGCTCGAACTCTGAAACGAAGATATTATCAGTCCACAAATTAGAGCTTAGAACAGTTGAAAACTCTTCAGCAGCAACTGTGAGAATAAATGATGGGAGGGAGGGTTTATTGCCGATTTTTTTGCATGATCAGAAAGCAGTCTGACTTACTAATTGGTTATGTTTGAAAAACGTCAATACATTGACACTTGCAGTATCGGGCTGAAGGCGTGAAATGAAAACTTTTTTTTTCTCGACAGCGCTCTTAAGTTTAATGAACTATTGCGCTCATTAGTTATGTCATTTCTAGCCGGGCGAGAAACAGATGGTGGAGATGGAGTAATAACTATATTATCTATTCTCACTGGAGTAAACACTGGTTTAGCCGAGATCTGCTTCGTTGCTAAAGTGGCTGGAAGCTTCATGCGCCGCTTATTATTTTTATTTGTGGAATTATTTCTCTTTTTCTTCGAAATATTTAGGTCTTTTTTTGATGAAATTTTTTGAGTCTCAGAAGAAGAGGCTGGAAGAGTCTGAGACATTGCGGTCGAAATATTTACCGATGAGAACTTTTCATCATAAATGCTAGTACTGGGTGTGGTGCTTACTTCGTTAAAAAATGTAACAATTTCTTTAAAATTGTTATTTAAAGCGTTAAGACTATCACCGAAAAGCTTAATTTTTGAGAAAAACTCATCTGGTGAAAGAACCCTACACGAAGCACAATACCAGCGAAGACCTGATCGTGGTGAGATTAAATCATCTAGACACGACTTGGAGATCCCAGCACATGAAGTATGGAACAAACGCCCACATAGGCCGGAACAACTGAACATACGGTTAAGAATGTTTTGACTTTTGCAAAGCTCGTCTAAAGAACAAGCAGCAAAATTTTCTAATTCAAAAATATTCCATAGCGAAAAAACGAAGTTAAATAATTTTATGTGAGCAAAAATAATGTCCACTAAGTACTAATGGGTTAATATAATATGTTACAGTTTAAAAGCAACTGCAACAGTTCTCTGTGCTTAGTTTATGCAAAAAAACAATTAACACACAAAGAGGAACGCAAAAAAGAGAAAGAAAAAAGTATATAAGCAGCAGCTCAGCTATCAAACTATAAACGATAATTTAAACGATATATGTATGTACTACAATAAAACATTAAAAAATCCAACTACATAGCATGAAATTATTAGATGTCACCTTCTTAACAGGACAAATAATTTTCATTCATAAATTAAAAAAATTTTATGAAAAAATTTGTATGAAAATACCTCACTCTTCTGCTATTACACCACTTCCTTACATTGTACTTCTTTGGAACAGACCATGATTTAATTATTATAAGGTTATTCGTATTTTTGGACGTATGCTTATTTTTTATAAACCTATTTTGACAATCTGCTAACAGTGTTTTGTGCTGTTGGAAAAAGGCATGTTTTAGTGTTTCGTTGTATGGTTTTCTAGTGTAGTAGTTTTTCAAAGATTTTTTGCCAAGTTAATAAAAAAAAAAACTATGTAGGCGTTGCATCGTAAGTGTATGCTATGTTGTAAGTTTATTCTTGGAGTTTAGAAAGTTCCTTTGCAAATTTAAAATAAAAAGTTATTTTTGTCATTGCTCAAAACCTAATAAGTGAATTTCATTAATTGAACGTGTAATTTACCAGCCAGTTGTTACACGTTTAAGTTTCCTTTCAAGTTGCAACACACTCACACTTTTTTAGTGTAAACACAATGAGCAAAAGGAAACTTGAACAGAAACTTGAACTTGTAACTGCAGAGTTAGAAGAAAGTGAGTTAATGCAAAAACAAATTATAAAGAAATATTAGTGGTATTCAATGAACGCCGTATTGTCGATGTAAACAGCGTATGTTCGGTAAGTTTACAGCAGCGTAATTTGCAATAACAAAATTGTAAGGGATTAAACATACGCAGTTTACGGCACAAAAACGTGGTGTATGCAGTACGTATAATGCGTATTATGCGACCGTGGTTTAATTTTTGTTTTGACCAGCAGAGTTTCTTTTTTCTTTCTTAACAATTTAAAAAATTATAAATGCTCTTACCATTAGTGGATCTAAAATTTCTGTAAAAATCCAAATAAATTGTGATGGCAATTTTTTTAATACAATTTTTACAATTTGCAATTTTTACCTCTGTTTTTTTCAGGATGGGTTCGTGAAAGCGCTTAGCGTAAAATTATAGCTATACGCTTTCAGAATATATACGTCATTCATTGAATAGCATTACTATATTGTATTGTAACATAATTTCAATTAAAATTTGTAACATAATGCATGCCTGTAACGTGTGTTTTTTGTCACAAAACATGGATTGACAAAATAGCAAAAAATTTGCTATTCTATTAGAGTCAAAAATCCGTGAGCGGTGGGAAAAATATGCGTCATGAAAATGGGTCAAGCAAAGAGATTGCGCCATAATCTAGTATGAATTGTATGAAGCAAACCATAATAACGCGGCGGCAACGCTCAGCTGTTGAAAAATCCAACTTTGACAGAGCGTTAGGAAATAAAGTTTTTTAAAATATCAAAGAACCAAGGCATACGCCTTATACAAACAACGTTTGGTCTTTAATCTGAAAGGAAATGGGTAGATTATAAGAGGAAGAATTGATTGGAACCATATGTGAATTATTGATTAGGCGGAACAAACGCGAAAGACAATTTGTATTGCTTATAACCTAGGCTAGTGTTATGCCTTCACCCCTTCAAACATTTTTGTCAATCAGTTATTCCATTCCTATAATTCCAAATTTTCCACATTTTAGTTGTGGATTTTTTGTTTCAATAATTTTTAAATGCAGTAAAGAACAAAGAAAGCGAAAATAACCATGCCCGAACCCGGATTCGAACCGGGGACCTCTGAGTTGATAGTCTAGACCACATTTCACTAGACTAAGTAAGTTGACCGTTGGCTGCATAGAACGATGAAATGGTAATTTCTTTGAAAAATTTGTCATTTGGCACTATGGCCGCATTCAGCGGAGTCAACAGCTGGCAACTATTGTGTTTAAAATCACAAAATGCTACATTTATAGGAGCCGCTGCAATTAAATTTTTTACTGATTCTTAACTATTACTATTATATTATTACTATTTATTTACTTGTCTGATTTTAAGAGTAACAACACATTCAGAAAAAAACATCTCTTACTAATACTCATATTACATGATGATCGTTTGCTCGGCGAGCAGATAATTTTTTTGTTGCTTCCAATGCGAAAATGTCAAAAATTTAAGAGAATACAACAACAACGATATTGCACGGTCATGTGCACGCCGAGTAAACGAGCATCGTGTAATATGTGCATATGATATCGCTACCACAACAGCTCACAACTTTTGACTCCGCTGAGTACGGCCTATATGCCCAACACTTTTTAACAATATCTGACATAAGGACGCAGCTCTTCTTTAGGGATGAAAATTGAGCGTTGACGGAAAGGTCACTAAACGCTCTTGTTTAGGTTTCACAGTTAATATTATTAGTGTGTTTATTAAAATAAACGAACAAACATTTTATTTATTATAGTATTTATATTGCTTTTATACTTACTAACTCAATTTTCATTAAAGTTTGTTAATTAAAATAATTTAAAAAGTTATTATTGCACAAAAAAATCGGAGCAATAAAAGTACTAGAATAAAATAAATAGTAGTCAATTTAATACCAATTAATAGGATATTTTGGCAACCGTGTGCTTTTTTAGCTCTTATGACATTGCTGTCATGATTTTGTTCTGCTCTCATTTTCAAATCATTATATAATTATTTGACAAGGTAGTAGTGTAGACTGGCTTTTTTCTCACGAGCGGCGATGGGTAGTTGTAAAAATTAGCTGTTCATGCAATTAATCAAAGAAATGTGAAAAAATAAACAACGAATTAACCATTGTTAGTCAATCGCAGCAATCTAAAAACATTCCAATAAACTTCGCGAACAAATTTAATGAATCAAAGAAAAGTTAAAAATAAGCACATACCCTACAAGAAATGGGTAACCGAAACTCCAACACAAGCACATAAATTTTTCTGTTTACAACTATATTCTCATACTCATTCAGTGTCAAAATTTGTTAAACATGGAAAAAACATGAACATTTTAGCAAATGCATGTGAAAGAAAGAGAAGGTATCGTTATTAAGAAGCATATCAAATTTTTGCATATACATTGCATATGCATTTATTGTACCATTTTTGGTTTTGCTGCCCAACGGGGGAAAAATCACTCCGAAAGGCCTTTTTGAGTGCTTGCAAGTCAGCTGAAAGCGCTGACTCCATGTATGACACACCATTGTATTTTTAGCATTGCATGTCATTGGAAAAGAGTACTTTAATTTAGCTGACTATGAATTGCTTCAAAAGGCCTCCCGTGCAAAGCTTTGGGTCAGCAATTTATCGAATTCTTTTTGATTTTGCCTACCTCAAAAAGAGACTAGCTGAGAGGGAGAGAGAGAGAAAGAGAAATATTTTATTTCATAAAAATACGTGTTAGTATTTGCAACCGTCCATACTGCTTCAAAAAGCCTCCATTGGAAAGCTTTGGGTCAGCAGTTCGTTTTTATTTTTAATGCATTACCGAAAAATCTACATTTTGACTGAAACAACAACTACAACAATGGTTTCAATTGAATTTTGCGATACCTTACTGTGGGTTTAGACCGCCTGAATGAACGAAAAATTTATCGCGAACAATTTATTGCAATAAATTCTTCGTTCGGAGTACTGTTTAGACCGCACGAACATCAATAGCGAACAAACATTGGCCGCCATCTTGTACGTTCAGGCGGTGTAAACAGCAATTTGTGCATTTGGCCAAACATCAATAAATGCAGGGTTGATTACTCCTTATTTTTATATTAGTACTAAAACTTATACTCCGTTTCTCAACAACAAATATATATACAAACTCCATAACAATATATTACTCGTATTAGTTATTATAAAAAAGACGTTTGTTTAACTTAAGGGCCCATTTAAGTTTTTCATCGAACAAAAATTAAATGTTCTCACATTTTTCGCTTGCCAATAAATTTCGTAAATTTTAAGTCAATTAAATAAAAATTGCTACCAAATTGTATGCACTCGTTGGGCAAATACAGTTGGTACTTTTAGTCGTCTGATTTTTATTTTAAAGAAATACTTTTTATGTTATATATTTAAGGAATCGCTTTTAGTCACAAATCGATTTTTCAACTATCATTTTAGTTAATATCCACATTTTTCTAAAATCTTTGATTAAAAACTCAAAAAGTTTCAGCAGAACCTAAAATATTTTTTTATTTTATTTGAACAAGCTCTTTTGTTGATTCCTGCTATATTAAATAATATTTAAACTTAAAAATTTGCATTAAAAGTTACATAGTTATTATTAAAAAAAAAATTACCTCAAATAAACAGCAGCTTTAAAATTAAACTTCGAATATAGAGTTTTTCGCTTAAAAAACTTTAATTGGCCCTTTACACAACACAATCATATTGCAGCGAAAGTTAACAGAACACTTTAAAAAACATAAAACTAAATTACTACATATTTTGGTACTTTTCATAAATTATTCTCTAAAGCTACTCCTCTTTGCTACTTTTTTGTTTTTAAACACAACGCAACACCGGATTCTCCCAAAAAGATCGAAGCTTGTTCGATCAGAGCGAACGAAGGAATCGTTCGTTCGCCCTAATTTACTGTTTACACCGGGCAAACAACGTTCGCGATAAATTTATAGCGAACACTGTTCGTTCAGGCAAAGTGTTTAAACCGAGCGAACGAACGAGGTTTCTTTCGTTCGTTCAGGCGGTCTAAACGCACAGTTACACGCGCAATTGTATCAAACAACTGATTATTTGCATGCCGCGATTTTTTTTTCTTTGTTCGGTTTTTTTTATTCGTTTTTTCTTTTCTTCGTTTTTTCTTGTGTCCGTTATGCCGTGGTTATGCTAGCCAAACATGATTGCCGAACATTTTTTTGTTGTTATTGTTTCACGTATAAAATGAAGAAATGAACATTTTCTCATATTCATTTCCTCGCTCTCGGACCGAACATTTTGATTGCTGATTGAAACGCCAAACATGCCGAACTTTCCAGTGTTGGGTGTAGTCATTTTGTATAATAGCATCGAAAAAGTAGGTAAAAGTATTAAAAAGTGAATTTGATTGTGTTTTCAAGTAACCCTTAACATAAACAGCTAGCTAGCATGTCAGATATATGCAAACCATTTTGTTTAAGATATTATAATAAAAGTTCAGAGTAAGTAATATCAGGTTGTATATTTTAATTCGTTAATTTTAAGTACAAAAATGCAAATTAGGGTTGTGCTTTTTTGTGTTTTGACATACTATTACATATAATGCAACTGTGCCACCAATCATAGCATAACCACCAAACAAACATTTCAGCGAAGAGAACAAATTAACAAAAATGAACACCGAACATGTTTGGCTAGCATAACCACGGCATTACTGAGCGCTCTCAATAAACTGTTCATTTGCACAACAACAAAAATAAGTGCTGACGTTTTGCTCCTGTAGGAAGCTGCTGACATGCCGGCCCGTTGGGTGGCAATAAAAAAAATTTAGGTTGCAAATCTAGTCACCACAATTTATTTTATCGTGTTTTAGCGCCGTACGCATAAAATCATCGCCTGTAATGCAGCGAGCAGCAAATAGCAAACGGACACGGAAATCAAGGAACTGTGGCTGGAGTAAAATATGAGCGAAGCAGTTGGCTTTTTTAAATACATTTGTATAATAAAATTAAATGTAGAATATAAGTTTACAAATTGTATAATAAATACGTACACACTAAAAAATTTCAAAAATAAATTCACACCGGTGAGCGGATATTTACATTTTCTACACCGAAAGGTGTTAATTGACACCGCTTACTCGGTGTGAAATGACGAACTTATCCGATCGGTGTGAATTTAGAAAGGCAAAGAAGAAGAGCAATATTGAAATCACATTCTCATCGATAAACAAATTAAAAAAAATTGAAATTGCCCAATTTTTGTAATTGCTACAATTCAGATTTTTGGCCATCAGGGGTGCGTGTGAAACCTTTTTATGTTTCAAAAAAACTACGTGCGCCCGCCAAAACAAACTCCGCGCACTTAAAAAAACTATCTAATAATGTTAGTATTTTATCGAATAATGGCGGCATTTTGAGTCCTGTCAATAAATTTCTACAACTTTATTACCAAAATTCGGTTGGCCTCCATACAAAGTCCACTCAGTTTTCTTTAAATATTATGGATTGTTCTTTTGATGTTATCGCTTTAACGGAGACTTGGTTACATCAGAGCATCTATACATCTGAATTCTTTGATGAAACGTTCGAGGTTTTTCGCCGTGATCGATCATTGACATCAACTGGCTTAACAAGAGGTGGTGGTGTCTTACTGCATGAACGAACGTCGTGAAAGAAACGAGCAATAATATTTTTTGATATGCAAATTGTATTGCTTACCGTGTCTCGCACCACGTTCAGCGTTTGCTTCGTTTTACATAAACATGCAGTTAATTGCTATCCGTGCAGTTTATCGTTGTCAGCAGATAGCATTGCTAAACGCATTCGATCTCTTGGAACAAATATGCGTCCGTGTAGATTGCCCTTGGGATGGTGGTGGTTCTAACTATATTAAAAGTATATATATATTTGTATCTTATATTCCACCTTGCTCTTCAAGTGAAGTTTATTCTATGCACTTTATTAATATTTTGAACGTAATTGATAGGCTCAAAGATAATGAATTCCCGATTGTATTGGGTGATTTCAACTTAAGTAGTGTAAATTGGACTTATTCTAAGGATCTTTTTAGTATGATTCCGAACTCGATGTGCAACAATTTGGAAATCGATTTTTTAGACTCTATATATTCCTTGAGTCTGATTCAAATAAACTCTGTCACAAATAGCTTGAACAAAATCTTAGATCTTATTTTTATTGATAATGAGCTTAATGCCAATTGTGTTGAATCGGATTTACTTCTTTCAAATAATAGTTTTCATCATAAAGCACTTTTAATACAATTAGAAATTCTTATTAATGATACATCTAATATAGAAGAAGATACTTCTGTTTTTGCATTTAAAAAAGCTGATTACACAGCGATATCTACATTTTTATCGAGTGTGGACTGGCGTCTGGGTTTTGGTGATATCTTGTCAGATAATTATGACTTTTTTATCGAAATTATAAATCAAGCATTTACTTGCTTTGTTCCTATTAAAAAGATAAGGAAAAGTTCTAAGCCGGAGTGGTTCAATAAAAGTCTTTCAAAATTAAAAAAACCGTATGAACAAATTGTTCAAAAAAAGTAAAATAAATATATCTTTTCGTCAAAACTATTTACAGGCGCGTAGTGAATACGCATCTCTTAAAGAATCGCTCTACAAATCTCACCTTAATAAGCTGGAGTCTGATATTAGAGAAAATCCGAAGAACTTTTGGAATTTCTTGAATAAAAAAAGGAACACGAAAGGTTTCCCTAAAAATATTTTTTTTAACGAAAAAACTGCAAGTAGCACTTCAGACGTCACAAATTTTTTTGCTGATTATTTTCAATCGAATTTTTCATTAGACGACGGAGATGACGTGAACTTCCCTTTTTATTATAATGACAACCCTATTATTGATACGGGTTCATTAGTTCTTTCTGATGATGATGTCTTACAAAATTTGCTCACTCTAGACATTAATAAAGGAACTGGTCCTGATAATATTCCCCCAATATTTCTAAAAAACTGCGCAGCTGTGCTAGCCCAGCCATTAGCGCTTTTATTTGATTTATCTTTAAAGAAAGGGCAGCTTTTGAATATTTGGAAAGAATCCATTATAGTCCCTATCCATAAGTCTGGCTCTAGGCAAAATATAGCGAACTATCGACCGATATCAAAATTGCCCTTGATCCCTAAATTATTTGAGTCAATTGTCAAAAAACACATTTATGCTAGAATTAAAAACTCTATCTCTGAATTCCAACACGGTTTTGTTAGTGGTAAATCTACTTCTACAAACCTAACACTGTTCTCTCACTTCATTAAAACTGAAATGGAAAAAGGAAATCAAATTGACGTCATTTTTACTGATTTCGCCAAAGCCTTTGATAGAGTTCAGCACTCCATTATGGTTAAAAAACTTTCCCTAATGGGGTTTCATTCCTCTTTGTTATCCTGGCTGAGGAATTACCTTTCTGATAGATATCAAGTTGTCCGTATTGGTAACTGCTACTCAAAATCTATTACCAACCATTCTGGTGTGCCCCAAGGAAGCCACCTTGGACCTCTATTGTTTGTCTTGTTCATCAACGACCTCCCAAACTTTTTACAGCATACTAATTGTTTGATGTATACTGATGATGTTAAACTGTTTAATTCGGTTTCTTCACCTTCCAACCATCGGCTTCTTCAAATTGATTTAAACAATATGATTAAATGGTGTTCAGTTAATAGACTTTATTTAAATGTTGCCAAATGCAACATTATGTCTTTTTATATGAAAAAAGAACCAAATTTTTTTAATTACTCAATCGCAAATAGTGGTCTTTCACGTGTCGAGTCTACATCTGATCTGGGAATTCTATTTGATAGAAAAAATTCTTTTTCCAACCATTACGATTGCATAATTACTATGATGGTTTTTTTGAGGCGTAATTCGAAGGAATTTAAGGATCCATATACCCTTAGAACGTTATTTTTATCTTTAGTAAGGTCTATCTTGGAATATGGATGTGTGATCTGGGATCCATATTATGAGGTAGATTCTTTGCGATTGGAAAGAATACAAAAACGTTTCACTCGTTACATAATGTTTAAATTAAATTGGAATTTTATGCCAACGTACGTATCCAGGTGTGCTCTTCTGGGTCTTAATACCTTAGCCTCCAGACCTAAATTTTTTCTTGTTATTTTTGTTCGCGATGTAATTATGTCACATATAGACTGCGCGCCACTCCTCGCTCTTTTAAGAATATATGCGCCTGAGAGATATTTTAGGCAAAGAGGTTTCTTTTACATTCCGTATCATAGGACAAACTATGGCCGTAATGATCCAATTAATAATATGTGCTTAGCGTTCAATTCCATAAGTGCTCAAATAGATCTCACTTTGAATAGACAAACTTTTAAACAAAATTTATTAAGAATTGTTTAAAATGAATTTATAAAAGTGTAATATTCTTTAATATAATTATGTTTACATTTTATTAGTTTTATATCATATTGTTTTTATAATTTATGTGTAGTTTCTCAAACTGTTAAACGATTGTTGATAGTTAAAATAGAAATAAATAAATAAATAAATAAATAAATGTGAAAAAATAAACAACGATTTGACCATTGTCAATCGCAGCAAACTAAAAACATTCCAATAAACTTCGCGAACAAATTTGATGAATCAAAGAAAAGTTAAAAATAAGCACATAGCTAGTCAACAGCAGCAAACTACAACTCCTTTAGCTGTTTTTGACAACTACCAATCGCCAAAAAACTGTCACGGCTACCTTGTCAAATAATTATATCATGTTTCAAATAAGCATACCCCCAAGTTAGACGATGTCAGTTTGCTCGGCGAACAAATAATTTTGTTGTTGCTTCCAATGCGAAACTGTCAAAAATTTGGAGAATACAACAACATCCATACAACAACCATATTGTACGGCCAAGTGTACGCCGAACAAACAGACATCGTGTAACTTGGGGGATACCAATATGAGAAAACGTCAAAAATACGAATAAAAATGCGTTTACACCAAACCTTCAAAACGTGTTTTAAGCGATTATCGCGTTTAAGAGCCAAAACACGACTTATTTTAAGTGTTTAACTATACAAAATTTAAAACACCTCACAGCGCGTTTTATTATAAAACACCATTAAAACACTGTAAAGGTCAAAACATATCATGGTAAAAATAAAAGGTGGCAACACCTTAAGCTGTCAAAGCTAATTTTTTCACGAAAATGAGCAAAACAAAAGCAAAAATGGAACAGTAAGAAAACATAGAGCCCAAGGTTCATTTATAAGGTTGTGGCACTTAAGAGAAATACACTCTTTTTCCCGCCTTTGCTCGAACTGTCACTGTGCTTTTCCTTGTTCTAAACATTAATTTTCTTCATTTATTTTCATCCATTCTGACAGTTCGACTGAGCTCGCTCTCAAGTGCCATAACCTTATAAATGAGCCTTTATAGAGCCTGTTCTCACGCGCCTTACGTTAGGCGGAGCATCGGATTAATTTTAACGTGGGAAGTGGGAAGGTGACAACTTACGTAAGGCAGCATTTTCAGAAATTTTTAAAATTTTGCGATTCATTTTGACGTCTGTTACTTTGAAGTTTCATTGATTGTCATTTTCCTCTTGGTTCTCTTATGTTTTAGCGCAAATAAATTTTGTTTTTTGGTTGGGTTTTCACTTTTACTCATTTCTTATTTTTTGCGATGCTGTTTAATTTAAGACTTACAAAGTAATGAATTTTCCGAAATTTAACAGCACATTTTATTGATTTGTCGGAATTCAAAATAAAGCGGTCTTAAAAAAGTCGGTAGTAAGAATACCTGATAGATGCATAGTGTCAAAATAACGCCATTACTCTGCCTTTTTTAAGGCGAATGAGAACAGGGTCATTAACGCCAAACTATAACGTGAAAAAGGCGGTGTAAACAGTCGTGTTTTGAGATAAAACACAATAATGGTATTCACTACATTTGTTAAGCCCTGCTAACTTGCTAAACTTAACAAATTTGTTAAAATCTGTCAAAATTTTGTATGGGAAAAGACTTAGCAGCTTGTTAGCAAGTTAACAAGCTCAGCACCGTGTTTTTGTTTAGCAGATACCATTTGTTAAGTCCGAAACGTCAAACTTATTGAGTGTAGCGACGAATCGTTTTGGGAATGAGTTCTAACAAGTACCAAATTATTTTTGATTTGCAGCTTCAAAGTAAAAAAACTGCCTTTTAATAATAAAAAAATACAATTTTGTAATGGGGTTGGTAGAGACTTAAAACATTTCAAAGTTTCTGAATAGCAATTGTATCAAAAGTGTTAATGCACTGTAATATAAAAATTAAAATACATTTTTCGTTACTAAGTTCTGGTTACACGAGTAATTAAAACAACAGATTTTTAGCTGTAGAAGTCTGTCAGCTGGTTTTGACATATCAGCTTAGCACATCAACGCGTTCACATCAACAGCTGCTAACTTTAACAATTTAGCAGTTTAGCAGGACTTGACAAATTTTACTGAATACCATTAATAGCGATAAAACGTGTTTTAGTTTCGGTGTAAATGTATTATAACCTTTCAATTATTAAATCATTAGAACAGACCTAATGTTGCGTTGACATATTGTGCCTCTGCCATTTTTTTGATGCCAATAAAAGCAGCTATTCAAGAAATCCCACAAAATTAATCTTTTTCCAAAACCGTGCAATTTTTAATCGATGCGGATTTAATTTTAATAAATCAATGATAAGTAAGTAGTTATTGAAATAAAATCAATAAACGACCTTCTTTAAAAGGTTAATCTGCTGATCCTCTCTTTTCTGCTTTAACAAGCATTGTAGTTGTAGAAGTGTAAAATTTTGCGAAACTTGATTTTGATAAAATGCATCATAATCAATCAAAAGGTCGATTTTGAGTTTTTGTAACTTATGGCTTTTTTGATTTCATATGACGATATGTTCATTATGTGGTGTGATGACATAACGTCCCGGACATAACGTCCACGGACATAAGGTCCATGGACATTATGTCCAAATCAAACTGGACATAAAGTCCATACTTACTTACTTAGTTGGCGCTACAACCGTATGTCGGTCTTGGCCTCATCTAAGAATTTGCGCCAGCCATTTCTGTCTTTCGCTTGCTGGCGCCAGTTGGAAATTCCAAGCTTCGTCAGGTTGTCCTCTACTTGGTCTTTCCAACGAAGATGCGGTCGTCCTCTTCGAATGTACCGAATCGAATGTTTTCTTCACTGGAGCATCGTCTTTCATGCGCTGAACATGACCAAGCCAGCGAAGCCGCTCGATTTTAATGCGCTTGACTATGTCGATGTCAGCGTACAGCTCATACAGTTCATCATTCCACCGTATTCGGTACTCGCCATTGACGCAGATTGGTCCGTAGATCTTACGAAGAATCTTTCTCTCGAATGCTCCTAAAGTCTTTTCATCTAAACTGCTCAGCGTCCAGGTTTGTGATGCGTAAAGTAGGACGGGCATGATGAGCGATAGAAGCTCTGCTTCTCAATTGCCTACTGAGCCCAAAGTAACACCTGTTGGCAAGAGTTATTCTTCGTTTGATCTCAATGCTGATGTCGTTGGTTGAATTAATGCCGGATCCCAGATAAACGAAGTTCTTCACAACCTCGAAGGAGGTATTGTCAACGCTAACGTGGGTTCCAAGACGCTGGGACTGTTTGTTTGTTGACACTAAGTATTTTGTCTTATCTGCATTCACTGCCAGACCCATTCGACTTGACTCTCTTTCTAATCTGGAAAATGCTGCACTGACTTCACGCGTATTATGGCCAATGATATCTATGTCATCAGCATACGCAAGCAGCATAACACTCTTGTAGAATATTGTGCCACTACGTCTCAGATCAGCAGCTCGGATGATCTTTTCCATCATTAGGTTGAAAAAGTCACACGATAAGGAATCACCTTGTCTGAAACCTCGTTTGGTAATAAATGGTGGGGAGAGGTCCATCCCGATTTAACTGCGCTGCTGGTGTTGCTCAGTGTCATCCTGCAAAGTCGTATTAGTTTTGCAGGAATACCAAATTCAGACATGGTGGAGTACAGGTGCTTCCTTATTGGGCTGTCGAAGGCGGCTTTGTAGTCGACAAAAAGATGGTGGGTGTCGACTTGTTTTTCTTGAGTCTTCTCCAAGATTTGTCGTAGCGTGAAAATCTGGTCGATGGTGGACTTTCCAGGTCTGAAGCCACACTGATAAGGTCCGATCAGTTTGTTTACAATGGGCTTCAATCTTTCACATAAAACGCTCGACAGGACCTTATATGCGATATTAAGAAGGCTTATTCCACGGTAATTGGCACAGATAGTGGGATCGCCTTTCTTGTGGATTGGGCAGAGCACACTGATATTCCAATCGTTCGGAATGCATTCTTCCGACCATATTCTGCATAGAAGCTCGTGAATGCATTTAAGTAGAGCTTCGCCACCGTTCTTAAACAGCTCAGCAGGTAAGCCATCAGCTTCCGCGGCTTTGTTATTTTTAAGCCGAACTATAACTGTCAGAACTTCATCATAGTCGGGCAGCGGAACCTTGACGCTGTCATCCGAAATTGGGGTTTCCGGAATATCATCTTTATTGGCGGATTGTTGTCAGCGTCGCCATTTAGAAGCTTAGATAAGTGTTCCCTCCATAACGTCAGTGTACTCTGGACATCTGTCACTAGATTCCCGTTTTCATCCTTGCAGGAAGAGGCCCCGGTTTTAAAACCATCGGCAAGGCGTCTTATTTTTTCGAAAAATTTTCGGGCCTCATTCCTGTCACCATATATCTCAATCTTCTCCTGCTCGCGCTTTTCTGCCTCTCTTTTTTTCCGCCTGAAAATATGTCTCTCTTCCCTCCTCTTTTCTTTCTATCGCTCCTTAGCAGCGCGCGTTACAACCGATTGCAGGGTGGCTTTGTAGGCGGCGTCTTTCTCTGCAGTGGCTTCGCGACACTCCTGGTCGTACCACTGGTTTCGGCGAGGTCGGTGGTAGCCAATCACCTCTTCAGCAGCCGCACGCATGGAGTTGGAAATGTGTGTCCACTGCGCGCATATACCATCGATTGGAGGAGTGCTTTGAAGCAGGAGTGAGAGTCGAGTGGCGAAAGCATCGGCTGTCTGTTTCGATTGCAGCTTGTCGACGTCTAGCTTTCTCTGTGTAGGGTTGCGTGTATTTTTAGCTGCGCATATTCGTGTACGGATCTTGGCTGCAACAAGATAGTGATCCGAGTCAATGTTTGCACCACGGATCGTGCGTACATCCAATACACTGGAAGAGTGCCTTCCGTCGATCAAAACGTGATCAATTTGATTTTTTGTTTTTTGATCAGGGGACATCCAGGTGGCTTTATGAATATTGAGATGCTTAAAGCTAGTGCTACTTACGACCATGTTTCGTGCTGCGGCGAAGTCAATCAGCTCATTCCGTTATCGGAGGTGTTGTCGTGGAGGCTGAACTTTCCGACTGTTGGACCAAAAATATTTTCCTTGCCCACCTTAGCGTTGAAGTCAACAAGCACGATTTTTACGTCGTGGCGGGGGCAGCGCTCGTAAGCATTTTCAAGGCGCTCGTAGAAAATTTCCTTGATCTCATCGTCCTTGTCTTCTGTCGGAGCGTGCGCACATATTAGGCTTATGTTGAAAAATTTAACCTTGATGCGGATTATGGCAAGTCGTTCGTTCACAGGTGTGAATCGCAGGACGTGGGGCCGTAGTCTCTTGTAGCCAACTACAAATCCGCATCCAAACTCGTGCTTCTCCGCATGGCCTCTGTAGTAGATATCACAGGGTGCATGCCGAATGCAACCCTGTCCCTTCCATCGCATTTCTTGGATAGCAGTGATATCAGCTTTGTATCTTTCCAAGACATCAGTCAGTTGGATAGAGGCACCTTCCCAATTACGGGTTCGGACATTCCAGGTGCATATCCGTAAATCATTATCAGTTTTTCGTTTGCGGAGGTCGTCATCAGATTTGGGGGTCAGTTTTCTTCTTTTCTTAGTTGTTTTCATTAAAATGGGTTTTTAAGGGTGGGCTTCAAACCCGACGCACAACCTATTATAAGCCTAGGGAGGCCCGCCGCTCAGATTAGCCGCCAAACTAACGGTTGTCAGTTTTGCCCAGGAAACACTACGTGGAGGTTTGAGTCGATAAAGTCCATACAAATTTAATTTTAAACAATTTTACTGAACACGGTATATGTTATGTCCAAATCAAACCGGACATAAAGTCCATAAAAAATTAATTTTAAACAATTTTACTGAGCACGGTATATATATCGAAATTTTCATGAAAAGTATCGGTTTTATATGACTAAAACAACATTCCGTACAAGGGCAAATCTTTTTATCATAAAATAATAAATTGGGTGCTGGTCAGTTTTCTGCTTGTCAGAAGTCTGTATTAAAATGCTGTAATTTTGACAGTATTTTTACTATAGTGCTGGTCTACACTAGCCTCACTCAACCGACTCACTTTGATGTTTATAGAAGAGATGAGGAAGTGGGAAGGTAAATGAACCGTGAGGCAAGAGTTTCAAAAACTTTAAAAATTTTGCGACTCACTTTGGTTTTACATTTGTTATTTTGAGTGTTTTTTTCTATTATGCGCTTATAGCTGCCGGTTTTGCAATGCTATATGCAGCTACGAAGCACACACTCAAGTTAACACTAATTTTTTATTGCTTTAAAATGTTTTAGGTTAAAAACAGCACAAAAGAAAATGCACACTCAAAGTGAGGCAGGTTATGTGTGTGAACATTTAACAACTTTTTCATGGCAAAGTGAGTCGGTTGAGTGAGGCCAGTGTAGACAGACTCATACTGTTTGTCTAATTTTCCTTTATTTCAATCATAGTAAAATTAGAGAAGGTAGAAGCATTTTGGAGAGACAGACTGCCGAAACTGTCAAAACAAAGTTGACAGCTTATAGAAAATCTGAAATTGATGAAAAAGCGAAAATTGGCCGCATTCAGAAAAGTCAACTAATGTGAACTGTTATGGTAGCGATACCGTAGAAAAGTTGACAATCATTTAAATGAATTATTATAATTATTTAATTATGTAAATTATTTACTTGCGAAGGTTTTTTACTCAAATTTGCATTGTTCTTTCAGTGTTTCAGCGAATTTTAACACAACAGCCAGTTACCAACTGTTGACTTCGCTGAATGCGGCCATTAATTTCCTTTTGTTCTCATTCGCAAAAAGCTGACTTTGACAATTTTGGATATGAGAAAAAGCACGTAGTCTCAATGCATTTGCCTTCTCTAGTTCTGCCATGATTTCAATATAATTTTTTTAATAATTTTGCTTTCAAAAAGTCTGCTCTCCATTTACAGCATTTTAACTTTATTTGGGATACAAAACGGTGTGTTTTAAGATTAAATTATTTGCCCTTGTACGGAAAGTTGTTATTTTAAGATTATTCACCTTAGATGTTTTTAGTATATATTTTGCAGAATTTCGGCATACAGATTTTTTTAACATAGTTTTCTGTTAATGCAGAATTTTGTATACAGAATTTCATACATACAGACAACTGCACCGAACTTAAATGAATGTATAAAAAGTGAACAATTTGTATTAAAAATCGCTCAGTTTTCCAGTCTGAAAACGCCATAAGGTCCATGGACATTATGTCTACTTCGCAAACGGACATAATGTCCGTTTGGAACGGACATAAGGTCCACGTACATAAGGTCCATGAACATTATGTCATCCCACCTCATTATGTATTTAATATATAACGAAAATAATACAAAAATACTTTTTTTAGGTTAATTTATAAATAAAGCAGAGCTAAACCATTCATTTTTAAATAGTATGTTGTACCAGTTGCTGTAAGGCCGTGTTCATATTACGCGTTTTAGTCGCGATTGATCTCACTTTTTTTTTGCAAACGCTGCTGAGAAATACTGAATCTTGTTTGTATTTAAATACATTTCTTTATTTAATATTCAGTATTTCTCAGCCGCGCTTGCGAAAAAAAAAATTGAGAGCGGTTTGAATCAATCGCGACAAAAAAGAGTAATATGAACGAGGCCTAATTAATAAGTTACGAGACCATTTCATTTACCTTTGTTTCACAAAAACTTTTCAATACGTATTCTTAAAGTGAAACATTTTTTTACGAATTTTATTCTTAATTTTCAGACACGAATAGAATTCATAGAATGGACCATGGATGTAGTTTGGTACACATTTCAAATATTTTATTCGTATTCGTACAAAAACAAATTTATATTGTACTTTACATTTACGAATGATCGTAATACCAAGTCACGAAAAAAACCTTCTCTTCAGCTAGGGTTTAAACCGCAGCTCTTTAGCGTATGGGGCACGTACTCTTCCAGTAGGCTACGGCCACCTTGCAATCACACATGTCCTTATATTCGGTAATTGTTCGACAAACCAGTCTTAACGATTTCAGTTGTAAAGTTTTTAAACTCAACTGAAACTTCGTACCTTTTACAAATAATGCGTACAGTCAACCTGCGAATGAATTTTTTAATAAATACTACGAATGTAATGTATCAAATTACGAAGTTATTCCTACAAAAAATTGACAAATGTTAAGGAATGATATCCCTTATTAGTCGAAGATCTTTCTTCGTAGCAACAGAAAGCAAGGTGCATTTAATTCAATAACGGATATAAACTTTGACGATAAGCAAATTTATGATTTAAGGTCATTGTAAACAAGCAGAAGACAAAGTGTAAATAAATTTAATAAAAAAATTATTGCTTTCCAGAAAGTCGGCTATTTTTCTATTTTAAGGATGATATGGAATTTTTCTTAAACTTAATAAAATGTCAAACAATTCTACAGCATTTAAATTTAAGAAATTTGCAGCGATTAAGGCGAGAGCAAAGCTTCTAATTCAAAAGCGAAAGAAAAAATTAGGAAATTTAATCAAGTAGGCCAATTTTGGATCAGGGACTAATTTTTTAAAATACCTTATATCATATTAAGTAAACGATCTTGCATTAGAATATGTTATAATTTAAAGTTTTTTATGACAGAAACGTAAATAGTAGACTTGATTTCAAACAACCATTTTATACTTCTTAAAATTCACGTTATTTAGCGGCGCCTACCCAGTTTGAGAACTGTCTATACTTTTTTCGCGTCACGTGCTTATATTAAACCAGGATTCAGAATCAAGCCTTGCAGGAATTCCTGGAATATGTTAAGAAAATGTATGAAACCCAAAACACATATAATATACATGTACCTCTTTATTTGTTTACTAGTATTCCCCGGCAGACGTTGTTCTGCCACAGACCGCCTTACTGCCATATACGAAAATGTTAAGAAATGCCAAATATATTCACCATTTTCAGTATAGCTGCCGAAAGTAACCATATGAACTAAATTACCAAATTTTAGTCTAATACGATCAAAACCGTGCGAAATATAAAATTTTTATTGTTTGTAAGAGGTAAAAAGGGGTGCGTCAAAATTGTTTACCTTAAACCATCTCTTACTCGAAACAAATCGTCTGCCAAAATTTCAGCTCAATTTAGCTGAAGCCCGGCGCACTTTGCTTCACTCCCCGCTGACCCCCCGAAAAGTGAGTTTAACTAAAGTGGTACAGGCCCATTTTTAGTGCACTTGCCGAGAGTAACCATATGAAGTAAATTACAAAATTTTTGTCTAATACTACCCAAAACATTGAAATAAAACATTTTCATTGGTTTTGGGCGATAAGAGGGGGTGTGGAAATCAATTTTTAGTACAGTTGCTGACAGTAACCATTCAAACAAAGTCAAAATTTTAGCTGAATCGATTCAGTAGTCAATTTTAATGATTTCTCAAAAATTGGGTGTTGCTATATAGCGATAGCGCCCATTTTTAGTCCATTTGCCGAAAGTAATCATACAAACTTAAGTATCATATGTTAGTCTTATACGGCCAAAACTGCTTGAAATATAGCATTTTCACTGATTTGTGGGCAGAAAAAGAGGGCGTGGAAACCAATTTTTCGTACAGTTGCTGACAGTAACCACACAATTACCAAATTTAAGTCTTATTTGACCAAAACTGTATTCACACCAAAACCGTAGACACACTCTTTTAGTACAGTTCCCGACAGTAACCATACAAATTAAATTACTAAATTTAAGTCTTATACGACCAAAACCGTCTGAAATAAAGCATTTTCATTGATTTGTGGGCGGTAAAAGCGGGCGTGGATACCCATTTTTAGTACAGTGTCGACAGTAACCGTACAAACTAAAATACTAAATTTAAGCCTTATACGGCCCAAACCGACAGAAATATAGCATTTTTATTGATTTGGAGCCGGTAAAAGGAGGGTGTGGCAAATGTTTTTTTTTTCAACCATCTCGTACCTGAAACAAATCGACTTCCAAAATTTCAGGTTAATCGGTCTTGTAGTTTTGGAGTCTATAGGCATCGCACACACAGACACACATCGTTTTGCTTTTATGTATCTATATATTGATTTGTGGGCGGTAAAAGTGGGCGTGAAAACATTTATATATAGTGACCGCCTCTTGGAGCACCTACACAGCAAGTTTCACTATAAAGATGTGTAGAACTCCGGAATCGCCATGATTTCGAAAAAGTGGGTGTTTATGTTTTACTACCACGCCCATTTTTTGTACAGTTACCTACAGTAACCATCTACACAAAATTACTAAATTTTAGTTTCTTACGATCAAAACCGTCTGACCACCACTCATAGTACAACTAGACAAGGTAGTGTTAGGGCTGAATGTGTTCTCTTTCTTAGTGATCGACCATAACTGTCAAACTCAGTCATTTTGGTATTTGGCCAATTTTTGCTTTCATATTGCATTCTCATTGGTTGCAGATTTTGTATGAAATATCAACTTCGTTTTGACAGTTTCGGTCTCCGGCTCTCCACCCTAACACTGCCTTGTCTAATTTTGCCATTCCACCACTTGAGATCTTGCTAGCAGGCAACAGAAAAAATAGCAAGCAAAGTGCTCTAACGCTGCGCAACCTCTGGGATCTTTTCATCCTCTTTGCGTTGTTGTTGTAGATTTGCTTGGTAGTTATTGTTGTACAGTAAGCTTTAATTTTTTGTTGATGTTTATTTACAGCTACAGTCAGCTTATGACATCGAACTATTTCAGAAAACAGTTTATACATATGAATTAAAGAGTATATATAATATTGGTAAAACTATTTGTTTTTAGTAAAAGTGTAACTGCATCGGAAATACACATATATATTTTAGGGCGGGTCAAATTCTGGCTCAGCGAAATTCGTAAAATACATGTAATTTCAAGACTTTTTCTCCACTACAGCATATACAAATTCTGAAAAAAAGCTGTGCGGACTTTCGTAAATAGATTCATACACATACATTCATACATTCATATTTTATAATTGAGAACAAAATCTATTTACGAAAGTCCGCACAGCTTTTTTTCAGAATTTGTATATGCTGTAGTGAAGAAAAAGTCTTGAAATTACATGTATTTTACGAATTTCGCTGAGCCAGACCTCCAAAAAATTCGTCCATACAAATTGACCCGCCCTAATATATATACATATATATATATATATATACATATATGTAGTTCATATCTATGAACAATTTAGCTCATTGAGGAAATTTAAAGAGTATTTATGTATATTTATATAATAAAAGTTACGTAATAAACCTGCAAAATAAATTAATATTTTCAGTAGTAAATGGATAACTAAAGTCTTGTATGAATTAAATATAATTTATATGCTATAGATATTTCTTATTTTTTTAATATTCTATTCTTAATACACAACGCAATATAGATATGGTGTACATGTATATTGCGTTAGTGTTATGATATAAATACCCAATGTGCACAAAAACGGATGCGGATCCGTTACGAACCCGTTACGAGTCCGTCAGTACGCACTGCGCTTTCTTATGTTTCGACGGACCAGTTACGAACCCGTTACGAATCCGCCAAAAGAGTCTGAAACGCATTCGTATATGAAGTCCGAAACGGATTCGTATCTGAAGTCCGTTACGGATTCGTTCCTGAAGTCCGTTCTGAGTCCGAGGCGGATCCGAAAAAATGAAAAAAGGAATTCGTATTTTTGAGAGGAGTCTTATGTTTCGACGAACCCGTTACGAACCCGTTACGAATCCTTCAAAAAAATTTCCACAACGTTAACATAAAAAACAGTCTTAAATTTGTTTTACAATTTCTTATTTTATCTTCAGTAGATTAGGGATACGAAATACAATTGTGTACTTAATTTTGTTGTTATTTTTATTTTTATTATACATTGATATAATTTTAAATTTCCTTCTTTAAAATGTAATATGTAGAATGTAAGAACTGAATTAGCAAAAAAATAAAAAAAATGTTGAACATACATAAACATTATTGTCCCTTTTTGAATAAGAACTATTTTTAAAAAACGAGTCCGTTGCGAGTTCGCATTATTTAAAAGAAAGAGTCTGAAACGGATTCGTATGTGAAGTCCGAAATGTATTCGTATCTAAAGTCCGAAACGGATTCGTATCTGAAGTCCGAAACGGATTCGTATCTGAAGTCTGAAACGGATTCGTAACTGAAGTCCGTAACGGAGAGAGGAAATTCATACGAAAAAGGATCCGTTCCGGATGCGAAACGCAATCCATTTCGGACAAAATGTACGAAGAAGTGAGTTCGTTACGGATTCGTAACGGATCCGTTTGGCACACTGGGTAGATACAAATAAGCTTTAATTGTTTATATTAATTCATTTGTAGCACTTTTGCTTAAAAGAAAAAGAAAAGAAATATATATAAAATAAATTGATATAAGCTCTTACAAAAATAATTCTAATTTCATATGCCGACTGTAGCTACACGATTAGAATTCACAACATCTACAAAAAATTTCCAGCGAACTGCGCCAACAACAATTACCAAGGATATCTAAAAACAAGAACGCACAGAGAAGAACAAGATCATAGCGGAACTTTTAGAACTCTTTGATTTTCATCCTACATATAGGACGGGCTGCAGTATGAGCTTTCGCACATCCTACATGTCCGTCCGACCTGTCAAATTCATCCTAAATGTAGGATAGTCCAAAACCCCCTATTAGCATGAAAATTCTTATATAGCAGTAAGGCGGTTCATGGCAGGACCAGTGAATACTAATCTTTTATATATAGGTTTTCGCTTCGGTCGGCAGTCCCCCCACTGCTATACTTTTTTTTATTTTTATTATTTTGTTATTTTTTAAGTAAGTTTACAACATTAAAAGTTTACGAAATAAGTTGCAAGTACGAGCACTCGAATTAAATATGTCGCAAATTGTTAAACGACCGAAATGTTAAACGTTTCATTAAATGTAAAACGTAAATTTATAATTGTCAAAATTTCATCGTCCATTTGACACAGCAAAAAAGACAAATTTATTTCAACACACACAAATTTTATTCAACTTGATATTTTCTATCCTACCTCGACTGGAAAGTTTTCTTTTGACACACACCCTAAAGCTATGATAGTTGACAACTCTGAAAATAAAATGCCGCAGTGGTGAAAATAAAAATCCACTGACAAATACAACAAGTGTGAAAATTGTCAAACTTTGTTTGACGATATGTAATAAAATAAGAGCATGCATGTAATTATTTGAGTGTTCAACATATTCTTTTACCACAACTTCAAGATTAAAATGTTAAATCACTCAATCCATACATTATTTTTCTTGTTTGCAAACGAAGTTCCAGCAGAAAAAAGCAGAAAAAGAAGAAGTCGTTCCATTTTTAACAGCCCTATTCTGGTTGTTAACAAGAAATAGTTAAGGAGCTCTTGTTAAGCTGCTTGTTATATTATGTAAATGTTGGTATTCTTAAAAATCATTAACAACATAAAAGCTTAAAAAGCTTTTAAAGTTCAAAATCGATATGCCTATTGAAAGAAGAGATGCGCTATATAACCCTTTCCGTCCCAAGATATTTCAAAATCGACGGATTTCAATTAAACTTTCAGGATATGATATTTATCCCAAAACAAACACAAAAATGTATTTTTTATGTAGGTACAAATATCATGTCCTTAGAAACAGGACATACACATATGTGTACCTTGGGACTTTACTCTGTCAAAATACGCACATCTTTTTTAGATGGAAAAAACTTAAAATTTTTATTTCATTATGTTGACTTTATATGATTTAAATACAAATTCTAAATGTTTGATAGTTTAAATCATACTTGATTTTAAATACAAATTCTAGTTGTTTGATAGTTTAAAATCGTTTATTGAGCTTAAGGTCAAAGTTAGAACAATTAATTGTTCTAACGAATTTTTCCAAAGAAACAACAACAACAACAAAGTTTTTTCAATATGAAAAGGAAAAAATCACTAGCTGATCTGATTGCAATTTCTACTCTGCTAAAAGCGTCATCAGAAATCTTTGTGATACCCGTGCAAGCGCGCGCTAACGCACTGCACCATCGGGGCGATGAGATTTGAAGCGTCAATTTCTCAGTTTTTCCTCCATTTCATAATGTCACATTTGTTGTTGTATTTCTGTTTTACTTTAGTTTCTATGCTTATGTTATTATATGTAGTCCAACAGCCTGCTGGAAGTCTGCACTAACAAAGCATGTTTACTGAAGTTGTTTTTAGAATTTTTGCTGATTTTGTTTTCAGCTGTTTCCGTTTGGTCGAGCTCTACCATTTGATTAAAGTTTTTTCTAAATGACCTCTATATTAATTATGTTGACTTTATATGATTTAAATACAAATTCTAAATGTTTGATAGTTTAAATCATACTTGATTTTAAATACAAATTCTAGTTGTTTGATAGTTTAAAATCGTTTATTGAGCTTAAGGTCAAAGTTAGAACAATTAATTGTTCTAACGAATTTTTCCAAAGAAACAACAACAACAACAAAGTTTTTTCAATATGAAAAGGAAAAAATCACTAGCTGATCTGATTGCAATTTCTACTCTGCTAAAAGCGTCATCAGAAATCTTTGTGATACCCGTGCAAGCGCGCGCTAACGCACTGCACCATCGGGGCGATGAGATTTGAAGCGTCAATTTCTCAGTTTTTCCTCCATTTCATAATGTCACATTTGTTGTTGTATTTCTGTTTTACTTTAGTTTCTATGCTTATGTTATTATATGTAGTCCAACAGCCTGCTGGAAGTCTGCACTAACAAAGCATGTTTACTGAAGTTGTTTTTAGAATTTTTGCTGATTTTGTTTTCAGCTGTTTCCGTTTGGTCGAGCTCTACCATTTGATTAAAGTTTTTTCTAAATGACCTCTATATTAATTATGTTGACTTTATATGATTTAAATACAAATTCTAAATGTTTGATAGTTTAAATCATACTTGATTTTAAATACAAATTCTAGTTGTTTGATAGTTTAAAATCGTTTATTGAGCTTAAGGTCAAAGTTAGAACAATTAATTGTTCTAACGAATTTTTCCAAAGAAACAACAACAACAACAAAGTTTTTTCAATATGAAAAGGAAAAAATCACTAGCTGATCTGATTGCAATTTCTACTCTGCTAAAAGCGTCATCAGAAATCTTTGTGATACCCGTGCAATTTTTATTTCATATTAAAATAATGATGGCTTTGCCTAACAAAATAAGTATAATAACAAAAAATAATGTCAAATAAATGAGTTCATTGGTTTCAGTTTCTTATTCTATAAATAGTAAATAATAAAATAGAAAAAATCAGTTCATTGGTTCAGTATGGAACATTTTAAAGCAATTTTTGTCCGAAGACAGGCACAAATAAACGTTACATTTTTCGCGTGCGACTATGGCATGTTTTTAACCGGCATGCTCGAGCTGTCGTCAGTTTGTCCACCACCGGCCAATGACCCCCTCCATCCAACCATTTGCTTGTTCCAGGCAAAGGAGAGCATTTAAGGGTTTTATTTATCTGTTGTTCTTCCTCACTGCTGCTTGACTCGTTCAGTTCGTGCAGTTTTCTTTTGGGGCTACAGAGCAAAGCTTCTGCAATTTCTAACCGAAATGCTAGCAAATCCTTAATGCATTTTCGTGGCATATTTTTGGACTGACAATCGCGCCGATATTCCATCCAAGAATTCACTATTGCCAAATCGATAAAGTGAAGAGCTACTTTTAGTGTCCACTTTTTTGACTTGATCCAAGTTCTATAGCACTCCATCATTTGGTCGCAAATGTCCACTCCTCCCATGTTATTATTATACTTCATGACGATGGCGGGACAAGGCACTTCCATCCTGCATCTCTGCTCCTTATTCCACCTTTTCACGCTACCCACGGGATCTTGTCCATATGCTGTAGAAGCGAGTGTTACGGATTTGTTGTCCTTCCATTTGACTACAACAATTTTTTCATCTGATCTAATTATTTGATCAGATTCTCCCTTTTTCATGCGTCTGTCATCTTTCAAACAGACATTGCGTAACCGATTGACCTGAATCGTTCCTGTTCCGTGCAAATTGAGTTCAGTCAATCGCGCTAAAAGCGGTACCGTGGTAAAATACCTGTCAAAAAACACTGACGACTTTACTGGCACAGTTCTCACCAGACGAAGAACAATGCTAGGACCCAAGCCCAGAGATCGGTCTCCAAGTGGAGTTTTCATGCCCTGGTAAACTTCAAAATCTAGAACAATACCTGAAAAATAAAAATTATAAAAATTATAATTAAAAATTTCATTAAATCAGTGCAAGTAGTACCAGTTGACGATGTAATCACGAAGTTTTTAAGGCCAACTGGACGCGGTTTGTTGCGAACATATTGTCTTAGTCCCATCGGCAATCTTCCTAGGAACGGTATCATCTGCTCATCGATGGAGTAATTTTCGAAATTCCTTGGAATGGCAAGACATCGTGATCTGACAGCATCAATAACTGGTTGAACCTTCCAGAGATAATTTGAATTGGCTTCTTCTAGAGTCTCTGCAGTGTCTACAAAATGAAGACATTTTCTTAACAAAAATAGGCGATTTCTAGCTATTTTATCAGAGACGATTTTAGTGCCGAACTTTTTTTCCCAGTACATTCGCAAACGAGGGAGTTTGATGCAGCCGAAATATAAATGTGCACCGTAAAGGTTTTTTACTTCGGTTGAATCTGTTTTCAACTCATTGCCGAATGTTTGAAGGTGGTACATATTAGTGTACATTGCTGCATCTTCAAAATGTTCATCAGCAAAGTACCTTTCGAAGTACTTTAGTGCTGGTTGAGGGTCCATTGCCTGGTGACAATTTTCTTGCAATTGACTAACATATGCATGAAATGTTCCTCTCTTCCACAACAATTGCCTCCCAGTCTGCTGCAATGGTTCATCGACGTTGTTAGTATCAGCGATATTTGCGTCCTCTAAAGTAGTGTGCGCGCTGACTTCAACATCCGAATCTTCATCATCTGATGCCGAAGTCGAAGACTCAATATTTGATGAACTATCGCTGTCAATATCAGATCCATTGCATATTAATTTCAGTACTTCTTCCACATCGGCTTGGTTTTCCAAATCATATTTTTTGGCTGTAATGTAAAAAAGTGAGCAAGTAAAGGCCCATACCACACATATGTGTAGGCACATATGTTTCTTACAAAAACACAACAATTTTTTGCACTTATTTACATATTTTGAACATATTTATAAAATTTAATGCTTTCATTACTTTAAAATAGCAAAATCTTCCTTTATTTAGATAAATTTTAACAATATAATTACACTTACATTTTTTATCTTTCGCGCTCCGAAACATGTTTGTTGCGTACCACGTGTTTGACCAAATTCGGAAAAAATATACACAAAAGCTCATAACAGAGGGAAAAAGGGATAGCAAATAGTTCTAAAACAATAAAAGAAGGGCGTTAACACGGCATAGCAGCATAGTTCTTGCTCTTCAAAAATGCATTAAATTTACCTACACAAATGTGTAGGTGGGGACGGAAAGGGATAAACAGATGCTTCGAGTGCAGCTTGTGACTTTGCAAGCGCTTGAAAAATTTGCCTCGGCTACTGAAAGATTTCATTATCAACACTTAAAATAAGTAAAAAATTACTCCATTTTTCAGTTTAATGTATTTAAACTCAATATTATATATTAATTTGTATTTTTTTATTATTTCACAACAATTTTCTATCTAAGCACATACATTTCATTCGTTGTTAAGACTCTTTCTGTTATTAACAAAATTGTAAGGAAAAGAGCTTTTAAATTTGCAGCAGAATACGAAAGCTGAACAAATTGTTAATATTAACTATTTTGTTAATGTGGTGAGCTTAGTTAAGCTGCCAGAATAGGGCTGTAAATCTCACCATGAATAGCGGGGGTTTGAGTAAAAGCAAATTTTTCAAAAATGTTGACAAATACAACTGAAGAAATTGCCAAACTTTAAAAGCATATATAGACCAATATAAAGCGAATTAATAAGTTTTGGTTGCAAACATCTTATTGCAACCTAACTTAAGTATTATTTATATACTAACAAACAGATTAGATGCATTAATTTGAAGAGTTGCCAAGTGATTTATTTGTGAGCTTGCGGTCGATTAAGAACAAGAGTGACGATCAAGGTTGATTTTTTTTATGCATAAATACATGCAAACATTTTTTGAGGTTATGTTTTCTAAGTTTCTTATCTTGTTATCTTTGCTTGCTGTCTGTATTGATGACGAGAGTTACTCGGAAAAAGACGATGACGCAAACCAAAGATTTACCCTCTACCAAAATCGTTCAACGATCAAAATTGTTTTCACTTCAAAAAAATATAAAAATGGGCGTCTAGAAAATATACCAGGCTTAGATGAAAGGGGCAAAGAAAGGCAAAAAGTACAGAAAAGAAAATTTAATTTTAAGTAAATAATTTGTATACAGCCTGCGTAAAGCTTTCTATTCCATCAAATGTTTTTGAATGATTCGGTAAGGAACTATTTAACAACTAAAATATTCCAGAAAATCTAGAGGAATTCTTTTTTATAAGCCTCATTGCTAGAATACTTATTTTTTTCTTGGGAGCAACCAAAATTTTAATTTCGGGGGACGTTGTAATTTTTCTGTTGTTATTATCTCCTTCGCCGTTGGCTGCAGACGCCTGTCTCTTAAAACCTACAGTAAAAAATAATTACAGGTCAAATTAATATTTTATTTACGCATAGAAATTGAGTGGGCGAAATGAATGGATTTCTACTGAATTTTGAGGATATTTTTGACCTAGCCAAACTTAGTCATAAGTGGTCAGCTTTAATTTTCTGTTTATTTGCTGTTTGGTCACAAAAAGTGATAAAATGAGCTTAAACTGTTAAAAACAAATTCAATTAAATTGTTGCTCTTATTCAATAAGTTTCATGATTCCGTCAAAATATTTGTTTTTATCACTTTTTGTGAGCGCAGCTTAACGACATACATACATAGGTTTTACTAAATTTTAATGAGTTACTTGTGATAATATTATGAGTTTTTGAATAAAAGGCCTTTATCTATTTCATGGGCAGTCTCTTAATGAATTTCTATGCAATAATAACAAAATTCAGCTCTCGTTCTTTTGCTCGCAGTGGCAGACGAAGGAAAGAAACCTCACCTACGTTATATACCGATGGATTTGGGCACTATTCTTTACTGGAGTGTTCATAGCTTGTTTAGCTTTGCAGTTCTCCGATGGCAAATTTTTCATTTTCTTGACAAATTGGGGCATTTTACTGTGTCTTCTGACGAACCTAATTGCAGCCTACATTGTCACTTGGTGGCACTTTAATTGGTGTCGAAATCTTATAGCTGCACCAGAGTCAGTCGAACAGCCGAAACAACAATTGCCCATCATCGTAAAGCTATACTGGTTTCTTCATGGCATTACATTGACACTGGCACTTGTCATCACCACTATCTACTGGCTTTTTCTACATGGAAAAATGAGTGAGTGGAGTCCCATTTTATATTAATAATTGTATTAAATGAAAAATAATAACAAATTACCATTATATAGACAAACCGATGCGGTATCCAATAATGAGCTTCATTACACACTGTATGAATTCGGTTTTGATGCTGGTAGACTTTATTGTTGTTGCGTTTCCGGTTCGCATACTGCATGCCGTGTACTCTATGATGCTGCCCATTGCTTACTGTCTTTTTACAGTGATTTACTTTTTTTGTGGTGGTGTTGATGAGTAAGTTCTATAATTATTGTTGCTGTAAGCTTTTGAAAATCCTTTGATCGAGCTCTTTATAATAAATTGTGTTGTGCGTGTTATAAAATGTTTGAACATAAAAATGATCGAGAACTGAATCTGCAAGTTAATTATGTGATTATGCCCAATGTTGATTAATATAGGTTAAGTCACTTGAGAAAAGCTCTGTAGAACTGTCAGAATTGATAAAAGGAAATCAAGAAAAAAAACCTGAATCTTTTCTTTCAAGTGACAACCTATATTAATCAACCTTGGTTATGCCGACTCTGGTACTGGTACTGGTGTTTATTATGCGGGCTAAGGTTGTCAAAAAGAAAAACATTGAATTTTTTTATAATTTATATAAATATTCATACCCTGCGCTGCAAACGTTGGTAGCTGTTTTTATTGCTAATTCACTTAATTTTGTTCCTGTTTTTGTTTATGTTTTTTGCGATATCGCGCCTTTAGCTGTAAACAGTCATACAAACAACTGCAACCTGAAGTAAGAAAACATCGCAATTTTCGGATCAAATATATCCAAACACCGCACAGTGCGCTTTAATATGAAAAAAATCCACAGTTTCGATAGTATCGTAAGTGTAGACGTAGAATTCGTCACGAATCAAACCAACAAGCATAACAAATATTGATGTGATTCGTGTTTAGTGAAAAATCCAGATAGCTTCCCAATTTAGCCCTCTTTTTCCCACCAAAACGATTCGAAAAACCCGCGAAAAATCCCACCAAAATACTTTTAGCATTCAAGATTTTTTTTTTTAAGTTTTTATTTTATTATCAAAAGAAAATCTTTGATGTTGGCCCTCAATATTCACACCTTATATGTATTTATATTTTTGTAGACACTGTTCGAAGATTCCAAAAGAAAAACAGGAGAAATCATTAGTTGATGCTCTCAACAACTGCAACAAGCAATTCTACCCATCAATATGTCAGCTTCTGCAAATTTTTAGCGCAAACTTTCCGATTTCAGTGGCTTCAAGCGAATGCTCA
The DNA here is from genome assembly GCA_963920525.1 of Dichetophora obliterata. Lineage (NCBI taxonomy): Eukaryota > Metazoa > Arthropoda > Insecta > Diptera > Sciomyzidae > Dichetophora > Dichetophora obliterata. Next base: position 91,425,685 of record OY986436.1, read on the forward strand.
TTTTCATTTTTACACAGAAAACGTATCTGGGCATTTCCACAGAAAAGTCTACCGTGACCAAAAAATTAAATCTTATTAAAAACTTATTATTTTATGATATTATCTAAGTGAAAAATTTTAATTTTATCAATTAAATCAATTTATACATAAATTCATTTACCTAATGATCAAATCGTTTCAACTGTTTCACAAATGCAGTTTTTCTTTTTCGTAAATGTTTAGTAAATGTTTCGTAAACTTTTTGTTTTAGTAAAAATGGAAGGCATTGGCTAAAAATAATGAAAAAATGGTTGAAGCAAGGAAAGGACAATATATTAAATTGGTTTTTTACTTTATTACTTAAATACATAATTTCTCAACTACATAATTATTTAATTATAATATTATCTAATTGAACATTTATGGAAATTAAAGTAATGTAGCGCCAGTAACGTAAAGCCAGATCAAAAAGCTTAATAAAAAAGAAACCAGAGAAGATTTTTCAATTTTATCAATTGGAAAATAAACTTATGTTATTTTAAACCCGTGATCGACAGCTTTGCCAAAAAAACTTTTTCCACCAAAGCTCATTTTACTTTCACATTGAATATGGATGATTTTAGCATTTAAAGCAAAAAGAGCTTTGGTGGAAAAAGCTTTCAGGGCAAATCTGTCGATCACTGTTTTAAACTCTTCTAAAAAAAGTTATAGACAAAAAAGAGTTTTGCAAATTTTGTAATCCAAGTCAAAAATCACTTCGATTTTTGTAATGTAACGCCAGCACATATTTTTGCTTATATCTTTAAATCCTTAGGGTCTATTGTTGTAATTATTTTACTTAACATAGTGCTACTTAGTGACTCCCTTAATTTTATGCGTATACTTACAATATACACATAATGCTATGCAATATGCACATAAAGCTTGATTACGTTAAAAATGTTTTTGAAAATTCAACTGTCGACGTATTGTGTTTCAGAAACCTGGTTAAATCCTGACATTCCCAATAGTTTTTAAAATATTAAAACCTACCAACTTTTAAGAAATGACAGGATTGATAATCAGGAAGGTGGAGTTGCTGTGTACTGTAAATCATGTTTTTGTTAAAAACTTGTAAAGAAATCTTGTGGGTCTGATGATGAATTTTTAAATGTTGAGATTTGTAATAAAATAATGTTTAACTACTGGTTTATAATCCTCATAGATGTTACAGTCTTGATCCTTATTTCTATGATCTAAATTATCGTTAAGCTGATTTTGAATCTTATATAATTTATGGTGGCTTTCATGTGTATTTTCTGAGTAAGGACAATGTATCAGATAGTTTTAAAGACAAAGTCAATGCAGCTGGTATGGCAATTATTAATTATACGACTCCGACTCATTTTGCTCCTTGTGTCCGTGCCAGTTTAATAGATAGCTTTATTTTGTCAGATGTTTCTTTAGTTTTACTTTTTGATCAAATTTTTCTTATATCTTACCATGATCTCCTTTTTTGTTCTACCAACTTTAAAGCATGTCGTTTCTCAGTTCCAAAGTCAATCTCGTATCGTGATTGCAAGTTTATTAATTAATCTTTGCTGTATGGCTATTTGTCTCGTATTTGTTGAAATTACTGTTGGTTTTCTCAATCTGTTAAGTGATAAATTAAGTGTTTTTGTAGCTCAGGTTAACAGAGCTATTGAAAATTTTGTTCCTCCTTGTACATTTCTTGTTAAAAATAAGTCTTGTCCCTAGTATACGTCAGAAGTTGAATTAGGTATTAAAAAAGAAACAAATTATACACTAGATGGAAGAAATACCGTATTGATGAAAACTGAAAGCATTTTAAGCTAGCGCGTAATCAAGCTGTCTCTGTAAGTAGACAGTAAAAAACAAAGATTTTATCATCGTGAAGTCAATTGCTGATGTTATAAAGTCTATCATGAAAATTAAAACAAATAATATTGGGCATGATGGTATTACATTAAGATTTATCAAAATCATTTTACCATATATAATTGGTGCACTAACACATATCGATAATACCCCTTTTCCACACGGAAAGCATTCTTGCAGGCAAGCCTCTACTGGCAAGTTTTTTTTTCTGTGCTGTTCTTTCTTTAATGCTATGGTCTTCTTTCCTTTGTATTTTCGAGTTGCTGGCAAGTAAACTTGCCGTGTGGAAAAGGAGTATAATCTTATATCACTGCCTTACGACCTCATGTTTTTCTAAACTGTTATCCCAGTTCCTAAAGTAAATTGTGCTACTACCTTCAGTGATTTTATTTTTATTTATTTTTATTTTATATATTTTATTTATTTATTTTTCGACAACGGAGCTAACAAGACATAAATCTTATAGCAAGCACCGTAACATGATGTACTTATTGACAATAATTTTAAATTAATATACATAACATTAATTGAATATTATAAAAATTTTAGAATATATATACTAAATATTAAAATTAAATTTAAAGAATAATGATATGAAAGAGAAAAAATTTAGATAAAACATTCTGGATTTAAAGATATGCGCAAATTGAAATTTAAAATTTAAAAAGACAAACCGTATTTTAAGTTAAGTGGAACGAAGCTATATTATTATAGTAAAAATGCGATCAAACCATTATTCAAATTTAATCAAGATGTAAATACTTCAAAAACATGCTTATTCATGGACATGTGAAATAATTTATTAAGTTATGTTTAAATTGCGTTGCATTGTTTATTCACTGCATGTGATGAGGGAGCGAGTTCCAAAGACGAATTGCATGAACAAAAAACTGGCGTTCAGATGTAAGGCAAGTATGTCTCGGTTGGACGAGATTAATGCCGCGATTTGAGCGTAGAAAAAACAATCTTTTAAACAAATACTCAGGTTCTTGTGTTGTTATTGTTCTATGTAGCGTGATCAGAGCACTCGTATTAACAAGGTTATCAAAAGAAATTTTAAATATTTTATTTGCAAACTGCGAGACTCGATCGGAACGCTTCAGCGTAAAAACGTATCGTGCAATGTTATTATATAGCACGTTCAGTTTGCGTCTGCTCGTTGAGTCGCAAGCTACAAAAAGTTCACATCCGTATAGCAACCTAGGAACCAAATAAGTTTTTGCGAGTAATATTCTGATATTTTGAGGAGTAAAGTGTTGAGTGGCCCAGAGATTACGCAGCATGCCATAAGTTTTACCAAGCAGTTCATTAATGTGGTTTGACCAAGTTAAGGAACTATTAAATGTAATACCCAAAATTTTTCGCGGATTTAACCACCTCAATGCAGGAGCCATTTATTACTAATCTAGGAATAGATGTCTGTAAGGGTTTCTTTGATATTACGAGGCATTTCGATTTGTTTGGATTTAAGCATAAGCCATTGATCGACGCCCATTCATTTACTCGGGCTAATTCTTCATTAAGCGTTACTACGCACTGTGTAATGTCTTTCATCGGGCAGCTAAAGTATAGTTGCACATCATCCGCGTACAAGTGAATCTTGCTGTCACGCAGTACTTGCGGTAGATCATTTGCGTATAAGGAAAAAAGCAGTGGTCCCAGGATTGAACCCTGTGGCAGGCTTCTGTTAATAGGTAAGAAGTTTGAATAATTATTGTTGATATATACGGCCTGCGATCTGCCCTCGAGATATGACATAAAAAATCTAACAGCGGTTGGAGAAAAGTTAAAAAGTTGTTTTAGCTTTTTACATAACACCCGGTGATCAACTGTGTCAAAAGCTTTGGAATGATCTAGTAGAACTAAAAATGTAACGTTGTTGGAGTCAATGTTAGATCTTATGTCCTCAGTTACTTCGAGTAAGGCAGTTACGCAGCCTCGCTTCGCTCGGAAACCTGACTGGTAATCAGACAATAATGAATTTTCCTGTAGAAAAGCTTTCATTTGCTTGTTCATTATGTTCGCAAGCACTTTCGAAAAAAATGACAGAATTGCGATTGGGCGGAAATCATTGCACGATTTGGGAATAGGAATAATCTTTGCTCTTTTCCAGCTAGAGGGAAACTCAGATCTAGTTAAAATGGAATTGAAAAAATACGTGAAGAATGGCAATAACTGTGGGAGAAGCATCCTGATAAAAATTGGATGCACTTCATCCGTGCCCATAGCATTTGATTTTACTGCTAGCATACTCTGTACAACTTCGTTTTGGTCCACGCAGTAAAAACTAAAACTCGAAAGTAAATGCGGTGGGCTAATGTCGTCTAATGTAAGCTAGTAAAGTTTTTGTTTAGCTCATTAACATCAGTATGATGATTATCACAGGTCACACTTTTGCCTATTCCAATTTTTCGCATAAGATTCCATTTCTGCTTACCATTCAGGGCAAATGCAAACCTATGTTCGAAGTGTGCCAGCTTAGCAGCTGACACCTCTCGAACGACATCTCTTCTTAATTACTTAAAGTAATCTTGTAGCTCAGGCGTCTTGAACCTCTTCCACCTATTAAAAGCCTCATTGCGCATTCTTATTAGCATTTTTATCCTACTTGAAAACCAAGGTGGCTGGTTGTGTTTAAAAATTTTAGTTTTATTGGGGACATATTTGTTAAAAAGATATTTTATATTATTTTCAAGAAATACGGCTTGGTCATTTACCTGTGGGACAGAAAATAAAGTGGACCAATTTATGCTTTCGACTTCAGCAAACAACGATATACGATCAACATTTTTAAAGTCACGAAACGTTAACTTTTCCTCTTTAGGAATCAATTTAAAGTCGTAAGCTAGAAATATAAGATCATGTTTAGAAAACATAGGTGCAGATAACTGATCGTAAAGCAAGATTTTACTGGTTTCATTCACGAAAAAGAGGTCTAGCAAAGAATTTTTAGTGTTCGAAAAGTGTGTTGGTGTAGTCGTATTTGATAGAGAAAGTCTAATAGATTTCATATCATCGACAAGATGAGATTCTTCCAAAATGTTACTGTTAAAATCACCACAGATGATTATGTCAGAGTATGAAAGTGACAAAGCCTCGACCCTATAAATAAAAACGTCGGTGTCTATAGCGCGGTTGGATCTATATGCTGTACCTACAAGAAGCATACTTGATGCGTATGCTACTTCAAGAAAAAGAAACTCCACTTTGTCAGAAGGACTTGATCTACAAACAAGCTGGTATTTAATACCCTCACTTATAAACATAGCAACACCACCACCATGGCTTGCTCTATCCGCTCGAAACAGCCTATAATTATTTACTTTAAAAATGCTGTCTTTTACGCAAGTCATAAACCAGGTCTCCGAAACGCACACAATATCTGCACCGGAATTTTCGAATAAATATCTGAATTCATCAATTTTCTTATTTAGACTCTGCGCATTAATATGACACACTTTTAACCCAGTCTTTTGTTTGCATAAAATGCGAACTAAGGTAAAGGTAGTGTCCCTGGAACCGCGGTTATTATTATTTAACGAAGACATTACTGTATATTACATATTTCAAACATAAACTTAAAGCAACGCACTTTAAAGACAGTAAATATGATAAAAACTAGTTCATTTGCATTTTGTATGGCAGTATTAATTTTAAAAACAGAGATATTAATATTAACACAAAAAACATGAAAATTATAAACAAATAACATTAAGAGAGCATAAGAAATAACAAAGCACAGAATTAGAGCATTTGTATTTGTTATTGCTGCAATTCTTTCAAAAACTAGTAAATGACTGCCGTATAAGCATATTAATCTTAGCAGAAGAGAGGAATTAGCCGATCGCATTGTACGAACAGTTACAGTGTATCTTTCCAAAACAGATAAATTACAAAACAGTAAAATTAACAAAAAAGTAAATTTAGCAGTATATCTTTTTAAATCAGATAAATTACAAACCAGTAACATAAACAAAAAAGTAAGTTTGAGAGAGCATGAAGAAGAGGAGTGTTTATGATCGGGGTTCCACAGTTGTAGCGTAGTTGTTGTTATTGTTGTTGTTGTTGTTGTTGTTGATGTTTTCTATCTCAACCTCGAATCGAAAGTTATTAGTAAAGCTTTGATCGTTAGAGAGTGACCCAGCAGCGACATTTAGTTTGTTTATGGTGTCAATGGGAATGGCATTGTCGGTAGGTTGGAACTTTATATGCACCAAGACGCGACGAGTGAAAACAGCGGAAAATTTTTTCTGCTTTTTGAAGCGAAGTGCTGCTTGGAGAATGTTTGAGTTCGCCTTCGTTTACGTAAATTGCCTTGTTGGACTGAAAACCAGCGTGGTGCAGACGAAGTAGATCCTTGCTATCTCGTCTGAATTTTTAAATTGAATTTAAAACGGTATTCCTGTCAAAAGCTGTATCAAATTTGACTATGATCGTGGTATCACTAGAGGTGTTTTGAGGGTTAGACGGTTTCGCTCGAAATATACTTTTGACATTAGGTAATTGCATTTTAACTGCATTTGATATATTATTTAAAACGCTATGAAGATCCTCGCCATTAGCGTATGGTATGGCAGGCGACAGCGGCGTTATCATGTTTTGCTAATTGCAGTTTCAAGATTTCAACTTCTGCTTTAAGTGCACCTACATCTTCTTTAAGCAGTCCAACCCTTTCAGCTTCAAATTCCAGTTGGGTAACTCTATTAGTTACAGCCATCAAGCCACAATTTAATTCGCTCACATTGTTTCGCAACTCTGTGAGAATTCTTTCTTCACTCTCCTTAAGCGCAAGAATGAGCTTTTCATTAATATGAGTAGTTATTAACTCGCTTTGCTGAGAGAGACGCATTTTCATCAGTGAGTTCTGTTTATCCAGCTTCTGATCCATGATACAATTATTTGACAAGGTAGCCGCGTAGACTGGCTTTTTTCTCACGAGCGGCGATGGGTAGTTGTCAAAATTAGCTGTTTAAGCAATTAATCAAAGAAAAGTGAAAAAATTAGCTACGAATTAAGCATAGCTAGTCAACCGCAACAAACTACAAACATTTCAATCAACTTCGCGAATAAATTTAATGGATAAAAGATAAGTTAAAAATAAGCACATTGCTAGTCAACAGCAGCAAACTAAAACATTCTTTAGCTGTTTTTGACAACTACCAATCGCCAAAAAACTGTCACGGCTACCTTGTAAAATATTTATACCATGCTTCTGATCGATGAAATTTATAAGAGACGCGGACGAGAGCGGTATGTCGCTAATAGTCGGTGTATTGGTTTGACCGGTTTTGCATACTTTACTCTCTCTCATATTTGCTAGTGTTGGAGGTGTAGCTTTCTTGCCGCCAAAATCTGAGCTAGTTAGCAGCTGATTGGATTGTGGGGTAATTCGAGGGGAGCATATTGAAGAGCGTCGAGAGCAGCTTTGGCATTTATACGGCTTTTTTAATTTTTGCATGCACAACAAGTCCAATTAGTGATTATAGACCAATTAGTATTTTAACCTCATTTTCTAAGATTTGTGATTCCCTTATTGCTAAACAGATAAATCAATATCTTTTAGCAAATTGCAATACTGAAACTTATTGACGATATTCGAACGTCATATGATGAAGGACATCTTACACTTCTTTGCCTTTTAGACTTTTCGAAAGCGTCCGACTGTGTTAATCGCTTTATTTTAGCTCAAAAGCTTAAGCCTACTTTTTGGTTTTTAAGGTCTAAAATTTTATCCGGTAGGTGGCGCTGTTGTTATTGTGGCAGTGTTTAAAAAGGTATTTGAGAGTACAACTCAGAATCGAATTGAGAAATTGTCATGATTCTTTCACTACACCATTACTTTTTATGCAAACAAAATTGCAAAAATACAAAATTGTTGGTTGTATCACGTTTCAGACATATTACACACCCTAAATGCTACTCATCCCGGGTGGTGCCAGGTATTCTTACTAGTAACTATTATCCCCCGTATTCATAAACCTGTTTTAGCGATAGTTATACAGTGAAAAACATTTTGTTATGCATAAACGTATATTATCATCACCGTTCTAAGAGTATTTTAACGATCGTTAAAATCATTCTGAACATCGTTCCTACTCGTTCCTCATCGTTGTTTTGTTCAAAGGGGTTGATCCTTGCTCTATACATTTCTCGGCGCTTTGGAAAAGGATCCTCTTCTTCCACTAAAGTGCAGATAATCAAAATATTGAACATGTCCATTGCTTTTATATTTTTGTTTACTTTTCACTTCACTTTTTTTGCTTTTTTAATGCCTAACATAACTTGTCAAAATCAGCTATGGGTGTTGTTACGGTGGTCGTCATATGATCCCTGGTCATGACACTTTTTACTCTCTTTTTTCGTTTGATGAGCTGTGTGACGAAAGTATGCTATGCTGGTGGTCATATGATGCCTAAGCACCAGTACACTTTTTGCTACTTTTAGTATTTTTACAACCGACGTGTTGCTAATAAGCAGGTTTCATTACTGCTTTCATACATTTTATACTAAAAGTGTACTATTTTCGTGCATAAACACAAGTATTGTGAATAGGTTCACAACGCAACACTGGTTTGATCCCATGATTTCATATTTTTGTCAAATCATTTGGTGACCGTGGTGGTGAAAATGTACTCTCTTGCTCTCGCTCTCAAATTTTTAATATACATTGAAACAACAACAATGCATGACCATGATGAGCCTATGACCGCCACCGTAACAGGGCACTTTTTGGCGACAAAAAGTCTGTTTTTCGTCAAGTTCTTTCGTTAAGCTGTCAGCTGATGAAGTGTTGCTTACTGTTTTTAAAAAATTCCCATATTGCTTTAAATGCTCTTAAAATACGTTTATGCATAAACAGCATTTTAAGGGATAGTTTGTGTTCTAACTAAAACAGTTTTTAACGAGTGCATAACAAATGTAATGAATACGGCCGTATATATATACATACACTTTTTTGAGTCATATATTTTTTTTATTCTTAAAACGTGGCTCAATATACCATCAAACTTTCAAATGAATAGCTCCAATAATTTACTCTTGAGAAATGTTTATTCTTGAACCTTGATTTGGCCTTAATATTAATAATTATTAAAAATAATTTGACTTATAACAACTCATTCATTACCTGCTTTTTCGTTTTAATATTCATCCATGAGTATGCATGCACTACCTGACAGAAGGCCTGAGTTTTTAGCGTTCTCTCAGGCCTGCATTTTCGGAGGAATATTCTTGGGGATATTCAGGCCTGATTGTTCGCTATACGATAGCAGGTGTTACGTAAGTATGACATCTTAATGGGAAAAGGAAATCAAGAGATGTGTTGAAAACTCAGGCCTTACCATTACCCCTCAGGCTTGAGAGAATTTATTGTTTCAGGCCTATTTTAACCGCTGGGGAATTGTTGATATCGATCTTTGTTTAAGTTTGTGACGCACAAGCAAATCTTAAAACGAAGAATTCACGTTGGATGATCAACAGCACGCCAACTCCGTTACACACAAAAAGGAAATGAAAATAAAGTTGTTTGTTGTGTGCTTCAAATAGTGTTTATTTACATTTATGTTGGAGATTTCTGTTACATGAGGGAAAATTTCTGAACCCTGGTATTTATATATGTATATTTTACATACATATTAATAAAAACAACAAGAACAAAAGCAGCACAACAAAGAACGACCAACAAACACAATGGCCGCATTCAGCGCAGACAACAGTCGGCAACTGTTGTGTAAAAATTCGCTGAATGGTACAAATTTGGTAGCGCTAACTAAAACTGATAAAGTAGCGAACGCCTTTTAATCGAGCGAACAAATTCTACGCTACATGAACACAACTGTTTGCTTAACTGTCAGATGCTGTTACTGACGCTGTTAAATTAATAAACGCAGAAAGAACGCAGAAAATTTAAGTGAGAAACCTTTGCAATTGAATTAAATGTACATAAAAATTAAATTGAATCTAACTTCTGACGTGTAGAGTAGCAACACATTCAGAGAAAAACAACATTAACTAAGGTAGCGCTACCATTACAATTCACAACAGTTGTCTGCGCTGAATGCGGCCAACAACAACCATAAAAACAGCATAAGCAGCTACTGAAGCAGTTTGTGCATTTCTCATACGAATTTATGAATTTTTTTTCTTCTTAGATTTTGCTATTTTATTAGAAATTCGTTTTATTCGCACTCCAACTGATATTTTGGCTTTTTTTTCTTTGTACGATGAATATTAAAGGCTGTAGGTATACCCTAAAGTGTCAAATATCACTTTTAAATGTGCTTGAAAATTTTTGTGAAAATGACCCCCATACAAACCGCACTGTAACCCGTAATTCTACGTCAAAATGTGGCTTATTATGTTTTTGCAGAAAATTTATTTTCAAAAATCAAAAGAAAATTTATAACAAAAACGAAATAATATATACTAATTATTTATAAACCATCAACAATTTCTGGAATTTCCTCCTAGTTTTCTATGTTAGTTGATTTTATTGTTTTATAAAAGGAATTGGTGGAATATAGAGAACTCAGGATTTGATGTTTTGGATTTTTAACCGACTTCAAAAAGGAGAAGGTTCTCAAGTTGGTTGGTTTTTTTTTTAAATGTACATATGTACATTGATAACTCCTAAAGTACTTGCCCGATTGCTACAATTTTTTGTCAACAGATAAAGATATTAGACGCGGAGGTGCCCGTCTAAAAAAGTGGCGGTATTCGACATAGGGGCGTGTCAATATAAGAAAAACTTTGTACATCGAATAACATTAACACTAGAGTACTGCAATTTAGTACAGGGGTAGGAACAATTATAACAAATTATGTTCAAAAAAGTCGGCGTTATTCGATAAAGCGTGGCATTATAATAAAAACGCTGTAACTCGAATACTATTGACACTAGGATACTGAAATTAGATACAGGGGTAGGCATAATTATGAAAATGTGCGGTCAAGAAAGTAGCCGTCGTTGGACAAAAGGTCGTGGCAATATAAGAAAAAATACTGTATCTCAGTTAATATTGACACTAGGGTACTGGAAATTGGTACAGGGAATGGAACAATTATTAGAAATTATGGTCAAAAAGTGGGAGTTGTTCGACAAAGGCGTGGCAATATTAGAAAATCGCCGTAACTCGAATAATATGGAAACTAGGATACTGAAATTAGGCACAGGGGTAGGCATAATTATGAAATTTACGGTCAAGAAAGAGGGCGACAAAAGGGCGTGGAAATATAAGAAAAAAAATGTTTCTCAGTTAATGTTGACACTAGGGTACGAAGATTTGTTACAAGAATGGGAAAAGTTGTTATCATAACCTCTAAAAAGGAAGAAATAAAAACTTTTTAACAAAAAACAAAACCAAAGTAAAAAATAATTTTAAATTCCTTTTCACATTAATTTTTGGTCAAATTTGATAATTTATTTATATACAATATTAAATTGGAAATCTTATTATTATATTTTTTTTTTATCTTATTATTATATTTTGTATTATTATCATAAATATATTATTTCTCCATGAGTAAAGAACCTTTAAAGTCGACGCTTATATTATCAGACTTTTATAAAATAAACGCTCCGGCTTTAAAGGTTCTTTATTCATGGAGTAATTAATATATTTATGATAATAATACAAAATAGAAAAAAAATTTAATAATAAGATTTCCAATTTAATACTATATATAAATAAAAAATATGTATTTGTATATGTATATCAAATTTGACCAAGAATTAATGTGAAAAGTAATTTAAAATTATTTTTTACTTTGTAGAGGTTTTGAATTTGGTTTTTTTTTTGTTAAAAGGTTTTTTCAATTCTATTTTCACGCATTCACGCGGTATTCCTTTTTTTAGTATATTTACTACTAAAGGGTGGTTAAATTTTAAGTGTCGATGTTGAATATGAACCACACCTAAACTTCAAGTTTTTTTTCGTGCAAAATGCATATCGTGCACTTCGTGATTTTTTTCGGTCAATTTAATTGTTCAAATGTGCGTATAATCGAAAAAATCATGTATTAACCCTCATCCGTCCCTCAATTCCATACACAAAAGAGTCCCTTTTGTGTCAATTTGACACAATGAATTTTTAATCACCACCACAAGTTGAGAAATAATTTTATGACCAAATATAGATTTGTATGGATTATATTATTTATTAAAAATTAAAGAATTTCAAGAAATACAGCCAAATGAACTTTTATATTATAAAAAATTAAAAAAAAAATATTAGTGAGAAAGTTATGAAAATACTTATTACAGAAAGTAAGTATAAAAGATAAAATTAGAAAAATGAAAATATGTTAAAATTTTTGTTCACATTGTTCACACAATATGAATCGATGACTTGGGCAAACATTTTTTACGCATTTGTCACATCGAACGGAATGAACGTTTGCCTTAGAAATGTTTGGACATAAATGACATCTAGCACGTTTTCTTGATGATTCTGCATGTTGTAGACGAATTCTTCATGTGCTGGGCTCATTTGTAGTTGGATTTTGTGGAAAACCCTGAATTTCACTAACAACAGATTTTGCGTTTTCTCCTCTCGGCAAACACTGACGGTTTTCAATGAATGTTTGTGCAAGCGCAGTTCCAACTTCAATTAGAAACAATGGACGACGGAAATTCTTTTTCGAATAGTTCCAATATGGATTCATAGAAGTGAAGATAACGTACGCATTCAGAGCAGATATGTCGATCATATTGCAGAAAAATGCGACTGGCCATCTGTTCACTTTTCGTTTGCACCGATATGTACCAATCATTTCGTCCACAGTATCAACTCCCCCTTTCGTGGTGTTATAAAAGTTTATAATTTCAGGTTTTTTTTTGTCGTCGTTATCAATTTTTTTTGTAGTGTGCATGGTACTTAGCAAAGTGACAAAACGCAGCTTTTTTGGAACGTAAGATACAAGTGAAGCTCGTAGGTCATGATCAAACAGAAATTCTGAGTGGTATTGAGGATGCTGCTTCATGTTGAGCAATAAAGGGGGAAGTTCCTTCCGATTTTTACGAATCGTGCCAACAATTGTCATTTGGCGTTGCTTCAATGAAACAGCCAAATTACGAGACGTAAAAAAGTTGTCACATGTGACATTTCGGCCATTGAGACCTTCCGTAAGTTGCAATACCACACGTTCACCTTGGTTCCTTTCACTGCTACAGTTTCGATCACGTCCCACATAAGGATCAACGTTGTACACATAATAGCTTTCCGCATCGCAAACAATCCAAAGTTTGATACCGTATTTATGAGGCTTTGATGGAATATATTGAATGAACGGACACCTTCCGCGAAACGGTAATAATTGTTCGTCAACCGTTACAAATTTGCCTGGAACATACTATGCTTTCAAGTGTAGAACCCACTTGTCGAAAACAACCCGAATTGGATACAATTTGTCTCGAGTAGTTGATCTGTCTCTTTGTTGAGGATTGTCAAAGCGCAGACATCGGTTTATTTCTTTGAAACGCTTCAAGGACATGGTGGCGCGAAATATTGCTCGGCCAGTTTTGTCATTCCATAATTCCGTCGCACATTTTCCATGCGAACGGTACACGCCGGCCAGCAATAACAAACCGTAATATGCACGCATAGCAACAATATCAACACACTTCCAATTGCCTCCGTACTTACTTATACCAAACATGTTTGTCATTTCGACGACCCTATTTTCGAATGGCTCAATGAATTGCAGAAATGAATGTAGTGGGTCTACACAACGTACTGCTACATACGGAGTAGGGCCTTGTTACAACAATTATATAATAATTAAATATTATTATATAATAAAATAAATAATCTATATATATAAAATGGAATGTGTGTTTGTTTATTTGTTTGTTTGTACCTTATAGGAGACCAAACCTCTGGACCGATCTTCCTGAAATTTTCACAGCATTTAACTGGGACTCTGGCATGATTAATAGGGTTCTTTTTTCGACCACGCCTACTTTTACGCCCACTTTTTTAAAATTATGTAATTGCTCCCATATAGTTTTTAACAGATTTACTTCAAATTGTATACACATTATACTCCAGGCGAGGTAGAAATAAACATTTCTTACGCCACGCTCCCTTTCACACCCCTTTTCACGCCAAATTTAAGTTTTAAACTTTTTGTTCTCTGCACAAATTTGTTCCAACGGATTATTTTTTATTTGGTAGTATATTGCTCTTAATACTGTTAACGTCGCCATATTACTATGAACCATGCCCACTTCAACGCCCCCTTTTTTTAATTCAGATACTTATACCACTAACAATGTTTGCTATACAAAATACTTTTTTGTAATATGTATTTACCTAAAGTTTTATATACTTTTTATCTACAGGTAAGGTAGCCATAGATTTTTTTATTACCAAATCCCCCTTTTTCGCCCCAGTTTACTTTAATTATAATTAATCTGCTTTCAATATGATATATTTATATAAAAATGAATGTCTGTCTGTCTGTTTGTTTGTTTGTGCTTTATAGGAGGCCAAACCCTTGGAACGATCTTCCTAAAAGTTTCACAGCATGTTACTGTGACTCTGGAAGAAATAATAGGCTATATGAAGTTTTGATTGGACAAAGGGGCGTGGCACCATTCATATAACCCAAAAATTTTAATCGCCATATTTTGGCCATTTTTTGACCTACGTCGATGATATTTGGTACATATGGTATTGGCATAATAAGGAATACGTACCAGGAGAAAAGTGGGTGGGACCACGTCCCTTTTTAGGAAAATTAAAAATCGTAATATAGTCTTAACTACTGCACCGATCTTCATTAAATTTTCACAATAGGATATTCTTACGAAATAATAAATTCTTGACTCAACATCAAGGGCTTCCGAGACTGCTGTTCAGAACGAAACACGCTTAGAAATTCAGCGATCTCGAACCTCAACATCAAGGGCTTCGGAGACATCTGTTTAGCATGAAACACGGTTACGAAGCGACCGTTCTCGAACCTTGACATCAAGGGCTTCCGAGACTTCTACTCAACGTCAAACACGCATGCGAAGTGACCGATCGCGATCCTCTTTATCAAGAGCTGCTGAGACACCAGAGCAACGTGAGGCACACCGTCAACAAGATCGTAGTCGAAGATCACAGCATCGTCAAAGCCCGCATGATATAGCTGATTGCATTCCACTACACATCAGAAATTGATTGCAGTGAAGATAAGTTAGTCGCCATTGGACCAATGAATAAAGTTTGCCAATACTGCAATGCTAAGAAATATAAAAATGAAGCACCTGGAATGTGCTGCGCAAATGGTAAAATTGCTTTACCCGAACTGCTATCACCACCAGAACCACTACTATCGTTAGTTTCAGGTAAGAACAAATAAATAATTTGCCCCTAAGGCTTCAAAAAAGGAAGAAGAGGAAAAAATATAATGATTATTATTCAAAATAATAATATTCCACTATATAGGAACAACAGCGGATTCCTAATATTTCTTAAGCAACATACGAAAATACAATTCGTGTTTTCAAATGACATCGTTTGGTGCGACTAAAGTGGTTCGAGACAACTTCATGCCAACATTTAGAGTTCAAGGCCAAATTTATCACCGAATGGGATCAATATTGCCAATTCCAGATGAAGATCCTAAGTTTTTACAAATTTATTTCATGGGACAAGTGGATGATAACGACCAAGTGCAACAGCGCGAGGGGGGTAGCGAGGCACACCGGGTTCAGCTAGTATGTTATATTATATAAGTATAAACCTATTACCTGAATTGCCACGAAACACTGAAGAAACAGTTGGTCTCTGTGGGAAGCTCGGTGGCTCCAAAGAGTATTGAATTATTTTGTCTTTAGACTGTAACGACACATTTGGCTGGAGCGCATCCTCTTGTCTCGTTTCTTGGTCAATGAAATCATAATCACTGCCACTCTCATAATTTTCAGAATCGCTTTCTAAAACATAATTTTCATCCTCATCCTCAGTATCAAACATTTCACTGTCATCACTTGCCAGATTCGCGAACCAATCATTTGACTGACTAGCCATCGTTTTTTAATTATTTTACATTCGCTTCTAATTATAAATTTATTGTTAAAAACTCAAGAACAAACGCACTCAATAAACGCTGAATGAAAACTGTAACGTAAACAAGTTATCAAAGCATTACTAAGTGCTATTGTTCAAGAATTAAAGCTATTTTGCGAGTTTGAAGGTGAATTTCGGTGAACTGGTGGAGAAAGAAGGGGGAAAAACTGATGATGCACATGCATTTGTACCGTTAATTTTTCGAGAGCAAGAGAAAATGCTAGAAATTGCTTTCAATTCTTGACCAATGTGACAGGGGCAAATGCCTCATCATATTGTGTGAAATTGAAACAAGAGGGACTCTTTTGTAACTTTTCATATTGGCAGCATTGTGAGTATGTTTTCATGTCGAGTATACGACAGTATGAAATTCTGCAGAAAAAACTCTTAGAACCATTTTTGTTTTCCATTTGTCTTAAAATTAATAGCGCTGTTTTAAAATGAATTTGCAAATTGTGTCAAATTGACACAAGGGACGGATTCGGGTTAAGTAACAGATAGGGCACAACTATCGGTGCTTCTTGCATAACCTGATGCAACAAAATTTAAACATCGAAATAGTTATCTGATGTATGATATTTCGCGAAGGTTTTGATTTTAGATGCCACCACAGCAAACTACTGAACTACAAAGCCAGGAAAAGGTACTACAAATTTTAAAGTAAAAATTATTTCTGTAAAAACATGATAAGCCATACAAATTTTACAACACGTTTTCTTAGAAACAACATGATTACACTAGTCGCCACCCATTTTGTGATCCACGTGCCACTAATTTTTTCTTATGGACTTTTTTCTAAACACGAATATCATAATAAAAATTTTCTATGGTTAAGTTTTTGAGAAATGATTTTTTGAAAAAATTTCCCCTTTTTCCAGGATGTCGTGTCACAAATAGCAACCTATCTCGAAAACGAATTAACTAATATAAAAAAAAACAATAAATTAAATCAAGACAATTAAATTACCTACAAATGCTTAGGGCAAACTTTGGCATTTGGCTCAGTAAATTTGACGGAATTAGAAGAAAATCGGTTTTTTAAAAAAAAAATCAAGTCGAAATCTCAAAAAAAAAATCTCAGCTTATCATAATAAAAAATTGATTAACAATTAATTGTTCTAACCTGACCTAAAGCTCAATAAACGATTTTAAACTATCAAACAACTAGTATTTATATTTCAAATCAAGAATGATTTAAACTATCAAACATTTAGAAATTGTGTTGAAATAATAGAAAATCAACATTAAAAATAACAAGGTCATGTAGAAAACTTTAAGTTGTATATTGATTTTATTTGTTGTCAAACAATTGTAACCCTTTTCTTAAAATAGTTTTTTTTTAAGTTGCAACAATAAACTAAACAATAAACGGCAAATTAACTGCACTACCTTGATTTCAATACAAGATTCAATGCATATTTTAGAGTTTTTTGCCGAACGGGTGAAAAAGAGAGGGAAAAGAGACAAGAACAAACGACGCATCAATCGAATATGACATTTTTATTTACAACTCAATTCGATTCTTGATAAATATAAAAAAGGACTTAACAATTATATAGAGAACGGTTTAAAAGTACAAAAACATTTCGTTTTCATACCAAGTCCCGGTTTATACTCGTCAAGACTTGACGGTCAAGTCTTGCGTTCTGTGGAGCGGGAATCGTAACAAAAGAGAAAGAAAAAAATTGGCCGTACCGTCAATTCTTGGGCAATTCGTTTTGTGTTCGTTCGTTGTCCCGCTATTTTAAATTTTATTTCGGCGTCATCAGTACAAACTTGAGAAGGAAAAGGGAGGAGTGAAAGAAACAATTGACCGTCAACTCTTGACGAATGTAAATTGAATCGTCAAGTTTAAAAGGAAATATGCAAAACTTGATCGTCAAGTCTTGACGAGTATAAACCGGGATCAACAAATCAGACGCTGCCGTTTTAAGTACCGTTAAGCTGGAACAATAACATTCGTGCCTTGTTGGGTTGTAATACAATAGAAAATACAGATGCATGTAGCTATAGAGCAGTGATGGGCACACACATATTATCATATTCTTTGCTTGCGTGTGAAGCAGAGAAAAACGAAGAGCAACTTGGCGTTTGTCAGTTTTAAGCGGAAGTTTATCAATGCAGATGTGTTTTGCGTCCGTCTACTCGGTGGCGCAATTTTATTAAAGCTAAAGCGAGTTTAATGCTTGTGAATGTCATCATCGTTGTTTTCTATAAAAAAAAATCATTTTCCCATTCTTCAGGCATCACTTTTATCTGTGCATTTGTAAAATTGAGCAGCCAGACCTAACTACAATAAAGGCTCAACATCAACTACAATTACAAAGGCTCAACTACAAAACAAAGCAACAGCCGAACGCATACGATTGAAAACCACACGAAGAAGCTTATAGTGTACATGTGTCGACGTCGCTCAAGCAGCATTTTGTTTCCAAACACGTGTGTTTGGGAAATTAATATGTGCCCGACACTGCTATAGAGCTAGTATGTGGCTACAAAAAATGTACTACTACTAGCCAAGGTTGACAGTTAAAATTTAAAACAATTCCGACAAAAAGTTCCTTTTGTGACAGTAACATAAATTAAATACAACAAAAACTACTATGGTAAAGATAAAACAAATAAGTTTCTACCGCAATAAAACAGTATAAAAAAAATCCCACGATCATTAAAAATTACCACAAAAATATCAAGCGTTTTAAAAATACGACCATAAATTCCATATGCATTTAAAATTGCCACAAAAATCTCATTCGCATTAAAAAATACCACATTAAGTCCCATATGCACAAACAATTTAAAAAAACATTTAGAAATAACACAAAAAAATTTTTCTTACTAAAAAAGAAAAAAAAGTATAGCGGTGAGAGGACTGCCGACCGAAGCGAAAACCTATACATAAAATATTAGTATTCCCTGGAAGATGTTGTCCTGCCACGGACCGCCTTATTGCTATATAAGAATTTTAATGCTAATAGGGGGTTTTGGACTATGCTACATGTAGGATGGATTTGACAGGTCGGACGGACATGTAGGATGTGCGAAAGCTCATACTGCAGCCCGTCCTACATGTAGCATGAAAATCAAAAAGTTCTAAAAGTTCCGCTATGATTTTGTTCTTCTCTGTGCGTTCTTGTTTGTAGATTTCCTTGGTAATTGTTGTTGGCGCAGTTCGCCGGAAATTTTTTGCAGACGTTGTAAATTCTAATCGTGTAGCTACAGTCGGCATATGAAATTAGAATTATTTTTGTAAGAGCTTAAAACAATTTATTAAATTTTTTATATATTACTGAAATATCAAAAATACATATAATTAAAGTAATTTATTTAAATTATTTCATTATTGAATTAATATAAAAAATTAAAGCTTATTTATATCTATTTATATCATTACACTAACACAATATACATGTTCACCATATCTATATTGCGTTGTGCATTAAAAATAGCATATTCTAAAATTAAGAAATATCTATAGCTTATAAATTATATATAATTCATAAAAGAAATTAAAGCTAAACAGTTTTAAAAAATAGAATGCTTAGGATAAGCAGACTTTAGTTATTCAATTACTACTGAAAATATTAATTATTATGCAGGTTTAATACGTAGTTGTTATTATATAAATATACATAAATATTCTTTAAATTTCCTCAATGAGCTAAATTGTTCATATATATGAACTATATATATGTAAATATGTATATACTATACTATACTAATCGTTCTATACTATACTATATAATATATATACATATATATATATATGTTTTTCCGATACGGTAACACTTTTACTAAAAACAAATAGATTTACCAATATTATATATACTCTTTAATTCATATGTATAAACTATTTTCTAAACTAGTTCGATGTCATATGCTGACTGTAGCTACAAATAAACATCCATAAAAAATTAAAGCTTACTGTACAATAATAACTACTTAGCATATTTACAACAACAACGCAAAGAGAATAACAAGATCCTAGCGGTTGCGCAGCGTTAGAGGGGATGAACCGAATTGGCGGCGTAAACTAAACAGTACTTTGCATGCTATATTTTCTGTTTGCCTGCTAGCAAGCACTTAGCACTTTCTTGTGCTATTGGTGATGGCACTTAGAGGATGTTGGCTAGCAACAAATTTTGCACTGCATTTGCTGGTGGTGGCACTTGGAGGACGCTCGTCAGCAAAGAAAGCCAATTTAACTTTGCTGCACTTGCTGATGTTGGAGACCGTTGGCCCACACACACGCACACACAAACTCAAGCACTTTCGTTCATTTTTTTCATTAATTTGTTATTTTTAAAGTTTTTCAAGTTTACAATATTACAAGTTTACGAAATATGTTGCAAGTACAGGCACTCGAATTAAATATGTCGCAAATTGATAAAATGCAAATAAAATAAAATATTTGCGCTATAACACGACCGAAATGTGAAACGTCAAAATTTGCAATTGTCAAAATTTCATCGTCCATTTGACACTGCAAAAGAGACAAATTTATTTCAACACACACAAATTTTATTCAACCTGATATTTTCTATCCTACCACGACTGAAAAGTTTCCTTTGACACACACCCTTTATGAAAAAATTTATTAATAAAACAATGACAGTTGGCAACTCTGAAAATAAAATGGCGCAGTGGTGAAAATAAAAAGCCACTGACAAATACAACAAGTGTGAAAATTGTCAAACTTTGTTTTACAATATATAATAAAATAAGAGCATGCATGTAATTATTGAAATGTTCAACATATTCATTTATCATAACTTAAAGATTAAAATTAAATAAAGATTAAAAGCATATATAGACCAATATAAAGCGAATTAATAATAAGTTTTGGTTGCAAACATCTTATTGCAACCTAACTAAAGTATTTATATACTAACAAACAGATTATATGCATTAATTTCAAGAGTTGCCAAGTGATTTCTTTGTGAGCTTGCGGCCGATTAAGAACAAGAGTGACGATCAAGGTTGATTTTTTTATGCATAAATACATGCAAACATTTTTAAGGTTATTTTTTGTAATTTTCCTATCTTGTTATCTTTGCTGTCTGTATTGTTGACGATTTCCTTGGAAAAATACGATGACGCAAACCAATGATTTACCCTCTACCAAAATCGTTCAACTCGTCCAAAGAAGTTTTCACTTCAAAAATTTTAAGAATATTACCAAACTCCCACGGAAATTAAAAAAAAATATCCCACTGAATTTCCACGACTATTAAAAAATACCACACTGAATTAAACAATTTAATAGGAATTCTCAAAAACAAAAGTTCCTGAGGACAATTAAAAATTACCACGAATGGGATTTTTCCAACATTACTGGCAACGTTACTACTAGCTGCTGATATTGTTGTTTTGGTTCTGCATGCACTGCTAAGGGTCGTTCTTCACTCGGGAATTCTTTGAGCAATAATTGCTTTCGCCTCAAGTAGTTTGTTGACTACTCGGGTTTAAAGGGGACTTACGTAAACCCCTCATGCGGGCGAATAATCGACAAACTGCTTGCGGCAAAGGCAATTATTGCCGAGTGAAAAGCGGAACAAAGAGATCTTGCTTAGGAGCAATAATTGCTTTCGCCGCAAGCTCGAGAATTTTCGTGTGTGACGAGTGAGAAGCGGGACATAGTGAGCAAAGTTCTGTATTATGTGGACGATTCGGTTCATCCCCTCTAACGCTGCTCAACCGCTGTGATCTTGCTCTTCTCTGTGCGTCGTTGTTTTAGATTTGCTTGGTAATTGTTGTTGGTTCAGTTAGTTGAAATTTTTTTAGATGTTCTTAATTTTTACTCGACATGAACAGCTCGCTTTTCTCTGCTTTCTACTTCATTCCTCTCCGAGTCGGCCCTACTTGGCTATTCTGCCATGAGTTGGAGCACGAATAAAACGAATGTTTATTTTCAGCAAGATAAATACATTAGCGAATACAGATGCGTGTAGCTGCAGAGGCAGTATGTATATATACTACTACGCAAATTTGCGCATGCGTTACTAAGCATGCGTTGTGCTTTAAAAACTCCATTTATTTTTTAAATACCATAATAAATTCAAATTATTTATATTATGCATTACATTTTTTTCAGATTAAAAATTTATTTTGATTACTAAAATTTTAATTTTAAATTAATTTTAAAATATGCATACATGTATATGCTCGTTACTACAAGGAAAATAAATAATTCAAATTTATCCATATTTATTTCCATTAATTATACATAACTTTGAATTACATCTAGTTTTAACAAACAAAACAAATAAACAAGAACAACAAATTCATCACTAAAAATATCAAACGAAAACTTTTTATAAAACAAAACAAATTTTTACATGAATTTAATTGTGAGCTTCTTAGATCAGGTAAGTTTGAAGAATGACAACAACAAGTTTGTTTTTGAATAATTTTTATTTAGAAGATGAAATGATTTAAAATAGTTTTGAAAAATATAAATAAAAATAAACAGAATTAATCTCTATTGCTGCATAAAAAGGAATTCTACGTCTATACTTACGATGCTATCGAAACTGTGTCTTTTTTTAAAATTGGTTAATTCGTTTTCGAGATAGGTTGCTATTTATGACACTATATCCTGGAAAAAGGGGAAATTTTTAAAAAAATCATATCTCAAAAACTTATCCATAGAAAAATTTTTATTGTGATATTCATGTTGAGAAGGCCAAAGTCTATAAGAAAAAAATTAGTGGCATGTGGATCACAAAATTTTTTTTTGAATTTTGGCGCCTAGTGTAATGAACAGAAATAAAATAAGGAAATATGCTTCGCTGGTTCTCAAAGCACTTCATCAGTATTTATAGTTATTTATGGTTACAAGCTTTCAAACTATTTTACTTTATGGAAAACATGATAAGCCACTAGAAATTTGAAAGTAAAAATTATTTAGTTTTATATTAGAAATTATTGAAAGTAAAAATTATAGTTAAAACATGATAAGCCACACAAATTAAAACAAATATGGGTCAATGCTTTTTTTATATATTTCCTTTAGTGAATAATAAGAAATCTTCGTCTATCATACCGTCATCGCTTTACTCATTGAATAATTACAAATGTAGAAGGTGACACCACCAACGATGAAGCGACGTTACAGCTATGTGGCAGATATTTGCTCTACACATAATTATCCAATTCTATAACCCAAATTAATTGTCTTCGCTTTTATGTAAAAATTTCCCTCAGTTTTATTCTCACTTGTTTTGTTATTGGAATAGTCCTTTCCTGATTGAAAAATTACTTTCTAAGGGTATTTTTTTCTTTCTATTGGCAATACAAATAGATTTTTGATCACTTTGTTTACTTTTTTATATGCATCAGTAGCGTGTAAGAGTTTTTTATTTTAAATAATTTAAAATACTTTATATTAAATTAAGTGAGATGAAATATTGTGTTTATGTCGGGTGTGAGAATAAAAAAAGCAATGGCATTCCTAGATTTATTATGCCAAAAGATGATAGGCGCGAAATTTGGATTAAAAACTCGGGAAACAGCTTTTCTTCTAAATTAATAGATAATGAACATTTTTTATGAAGAAGGTATATGCATTTTGGAGAGGGAGACTGCCGCAACTGTCAAAACGAAGTTGACAGCTCATACAAAATCTGAAAACGATGAGAATGCGATAAGAAAGTGAAAATAGGCAAGAATAGCAAAATGCTTGAGTTTGACAATTCTGGCTATGAGAAAGAGAGCGCAGTCTGAAATGCATATACCTTCTCTAATTCTGTCATGGTGGCTTTAAATCAAGACTTTAATTTAGTGCAGTGCCAATTTTTTATAGTGACAAAAAACAAAAAAAAAAAATTATATAATAAATGCGCAATAAATAATGTAATGAATCAAATTTGGAAAAATAGCAGTATTGGCAGAGATAAATTTTGAACAAAATAATAAAAAAATTGGAAGTAATGATAATGAGTGTTATTCGCTAATTGTGAACAAAATTGATAAGCCAAAAACATATTCCAATAAATTTAAAAATTTTGGTATAGCGGAAACAAATAATACCAACGAAATCAGCTTTTTAAGTCCTCATCTCGTTAATGATGAAAGAGAAAACATTAATCCTACCATTGAAGAGCTTCTTGAATCTCAAAAAAAAAAAAAAATGATACCAATAATATTGAGATTAATAAAATATCTCAAAAAATAAAGTAGGCTAAATGTTGCAAAATAAAAACAAAAGTGTGGGTATCTTCATAAAGAGCCACCTTTTATATTCAAAAAATTCAAAATGGAATGTAAATGAAAAAGATTTTTTTTAAAAATTTTATTATAAGTCTGCATATTTTTATAAATTTTTGAAACAAGGATTTGAATTACATTCGCTAAGGACAATTGTGCGATGGTACGACACATTACCATTTGAAACAGGCATTTAATTTCTAATTTTGAAAATGCTAAGGAACAAACTCGATCTCCTTCCTTATCAAGACAAAAAATGTGTTCTTATATTCGATGAGATTAAGAACAGGTACTGCTTGAAGCGTTTTATTGCTTTTTACACAACTTCTCAGTAATTGTGAGATTATATTCTACTCGGTGCGAATTTCTCTCCGATCTTTATATCATTAGTTCATCCTATAGTTTTTTATATGTATAATAAAAACATACTAAAACTTCAGAAACATCGTTTGAAAATTTTTTATTTATCATGTACACTAGAGTGGTCCTTATTTGTATGGAGCAAAATTTTTCGGATCCTTTATTTGGGACCTGGTCCTTTGGGACCATAAACCCAAATTCGGATATCAAAGTTATAGCTACTAAAACTTGACTTTTTTTCAAAAAAATCCTTAAAGTGCCCTTTTTTAGAATATCGAACACAAAAAAAAAATCCAAAACTTATATTTCTCATTTAAAATGAGTTCAATAAAAAAAAGTTACGTTTCATGTTAAAAGTTAATTTTCATGTTTTGGTGTCTAATATGGATAATTTGGAGTACAAGTTTTTTAAAATTTCCACATAAAAAAAGTGAAAAGACTTTTTTTTAATAAAAAAGCACTTTCCCATATAAATAAGATTTTTAACTTAAAAATCGCACGCGGCAAGTTCAAATATTAGTATTTTTTTTCTGAAAATTTCACAGTTTACTGCTGTTTTGTAAACTCCCGTCCATTGTTTGAAACTTTCGAAAAAAATTAGAACCACTTTAATTCACACTATGATTTTTCATCGAAAAAAATTAAAAAAATTAAACAATTCGCCACAAGAGTTAAATTAATTTCATTTTGTATTTGCTAGATAATTGGCTACTACTGTGGAAATGTGAAGGGAGATATGCTGGCGAAAATTCTTAAATCTACCGTCACTATTTCGATCCAAGAAAATATAGATGTGGTTGCAATGGTGTGTGATCAAGGAGCACCGAATATCACCATATATCACTGATTTGGAGAAAAATTTTTTGTCTCTATACATGTCGCTGTACATCTAATAAAAAGTGTCTGAAATAATTTATTGGTATGTAACATTATTATTGAGGACGATGTATTTTCTTGGTCAATACTCCGAAAATTATTTCATGCCAAAAGCAGTTTGATTCGATTGATGCATAAGCTCACTGAAGCCCATGTAACTTTCAAAAAATGACAGCCAAATTAGCAGCACAGGTATTCAACCACCATGTTTCCACTGCAATATTTGCACCAATGTCAACAGATGTTTTTGAAAAAAATGGAAAACCTTTAGCGTTAGCTACAGTAAATTTCTTTTTTTAAATTAAATAAGCTTTTCGACAATTTAAAAGTACAAACAAGTTTTCAAATAATCCTGACAATAATGCTTTATCAGATACCCAAATTATTATTATATCCCACTTGCAAGAGTCAGTTGTTTGGATATTGTTATGGAAGCGAGAAAAACAAGGATCTGTGCATTGTTTTAATGGTTTACGTCAAACAATTATTGAGTCACTTCAATTATGGAAAGATATAAAATGTGAGAACCAGCAATATCTCATAACGTCACATTTGAATTCCGACTGTATTGAAAACACAATATCTGTTGTAAGAAACAACCGAGGATCATATGAACGTAATACCTCAGTATTACGCTTACATAAAAATCTAAAACAAATGTGTTTTTATAACATTATTGCTTCTGATACTTCGTCATATAAAACTTCTGTTTCATCAGTTCTATGGCAGATATAGACAGTAAGTGTTACTGCCATCTTGCTTAAAATATTTTATGTGCAGGTAACAATTTCAGAATATATTGATCCAGATGATTTTGCATTAGAAGAAGATAACGAAGATGATATTCCTGCTCCTAATACTGCTCCGGTTTTAAAGGTTGAAAATTTATCAATAAGCTTAAAGGCATTTTCTCGAATATATCTGTGGTATCAAGCAATAAAAGTCTAAGTCGAAAACCATGGTTTCGAGAGAGATTTATTTAAAGATTTTTTTCTCCAAATAATTTAAATGATAGACTCTCTGAAATATAAGATTTTTAATAAACGATTACCTTTAACATTTATTATCCTTTAAATATCTCGAGATTTTAAAAATGGACTTGTCGCACTTTCAAAGTAAATGGCTCATATACACCATACCGGAGCCTAGTAGGACTTTAAAAATAAAGTTGCCTGTTTTTATGGATTTTGATGTTGTTCCAAATATCAAGGACATGTCAATAAACTATTTTTCCGGGTATATTGCACAAACTGTATGGAAAAAAATACCAATGCATAGCATGCAAGTCATTTATATGTGATCAAAGCCCTAAAACATATTCAAGCGCATCCAGACTAATTGAAGTCCGTGAATACCAAGGAGCTCATCGTGGTGGTTTGACAATAACATATTCATAGTTCTCAGACTTAATTCAAAACATTATAAAACTTTTTGAAAAAAATTTGATTTTTATGCTACAAAAAAATTTTAACAATTTTGAAAAGTATTTGCAAAATACTATTAAAAAATTGGTATCCTGTTCTAATGCAGAGCATGAATCTTATATGATTTTGCATACATTGCGTGTTCTTATAAGTGCAAAAATAAAAATTATAAGCTCAAAAGTAAAATCTTCAAAAAGAAAATTAAAAAATTTTACAATATAAATCATTTATAGGGTAAGCGGTTAGGAACAGTTATTGATAACCTTCTTTTTTAGTAAAACTTTTGCTAAAAATGTTATGAACGCTGAATTATTTTTGTTATTATTTTGACAAAAAAGTGTAGAAATAAAATAATGCAGTTATGTAAACCAGCTTTATGCTTTAAACTTTAATTATTTATACATTTTGAGATAGATTGAAAGTAATTTGTGTTTCTTAATTTTATGACAATAACTATACATTAAGGCTATGCCAAGAACTATGCTATGTTGTCAATTCATTCTTAATTTTTGCATTATTTTATACTATTTTTTTTAAATAAACCTTATAAAATTTATTATTAATGCATTTTTTATAAACTGCAGAATTATTTGTAGCCTTAATACCCAATTCAATAAAAATCTCAGTTTACAAATTTGCATAAAAATCAATTATCACAAACAAACGAAATCACTAGCCAGCGATGCAGAGTTACTGACCTTGAACAAGGTGTGATTTTATTTATGTTTGTTTAGGGATCAATTTAAGATTTTCCTAACTATGTGCACAAACCAGGTAAAAGTCTTTGGTGATATGCAAAGCGATTGCAGCGACATGTGGATGACGTAGTGGCGAATGTTTGCGGTGTCCATTCTATATTATAATTATTCAACAAAATCTTTCATTTTGATATAACTCGCAGTTAAATTCACAGTTTCTTTTTGAAGGGTATACCCAGAAAACAGATTAGTTGGCACTACAAAATTTTTTGTTAGGTCTTTTGCATTTTTGTTGTCATAAAAATATTTTGCTTATTAGAAAATTCATTCGGTAGTCAAAAATGAAAATTGGTTTTTATAGCAGATATTCGTTAAAATATGTTAATGTAACTACAAATCTTAAGTTGCTGCAACCTCAAAAATTCGGTTGGGCATTTTCCTTTCCATTTACTCACCATAAAATAAAAAATAATATTTTTTATTTTAGAAAAAATATCAACCTTTCCATCAATATATCAACCACTTTCGTGTCATGTGCTGCAGCTGAGCTAAAATTTTGTGATTACTCAACGAAATATCAACAAATTTTGTATCTTTTGTTTTAGCGGAGCTGTAATCGTCCAAATTTAAAATGTCTTTTTTTCATGTAAAAATACACTTAATCAACAGTATTTTTTTAAATTCTAACTTTGGACAGTAACAGCTCCGCTAAAACAAAAGATAGAAAATTTGTTGATATTTCGTTGAGTAATCACAAAATTTTAGCTCAGCTGCAGCACATGACACGAAAGTGGTTGATATATTGATGGAAAGGTTGATATTTTTTCTAAAATAAAAAATAATATTTTTTATTTTATGGTGAGTAAATGGAAAGGAAAATGCCCAACCGAATTTTTGAGGTTGCAGCAACTTAAGATTTGTAGTTACATTGTAGCACATGACACGAAAGCGATTGATATACTTATGAAAAATCTGATATTTTTTCTAGAATACAAAATATTATTTTTTATTTTATGGTGAGTAGTTTAGATTCTAGATCAATAATACTAAACACGTACCAAAACCGTAAAACACCCTGTATCTTGAAAGTTTTACAATATAGGAGGAAACTGAGTACGGAGTTGGAACGAGTGTTGAAAGTACATAAAGGAATGAAAATGGACTTACCGGATCCGAAATTCGTATACTAGTATTATTTATCCAAACATGTATGAATATAAGGGCTCTACTATTATTTTGACCGCAGCTGTAAGTTCGCAATTTATTGAATATAAGCCCTAATGTTTTCAGCAGGCGTTACTGTGGTTCAATGCACTAGAAATAACACAAAAAACCAGTTTTTGATATTATGTGGCTTATCATGTTTCTGCAATAAGCCATTCAATTCTATTTTATTTATTTTTAAATTTAAGAGAACCTACAAATTGTCTTAAAAATCAGTGCATTTTAGGGCAAAATTTTATTTTTAAGACTTTTTTAAATTAAGTGGTTTTTCTTAAAAAAATATAAAAAAATAAACTGGCCATATCAGCCCTTGGAAGGACTTTGACCTAGCTTCTATTGATCAATTGTGTTGTGCGTGTTATTAAATGTTTGATCACAAATGACCCAGAACTGGACCTACGTGTTTTATGCTGGACTCCGAACGGCTTATGTCTCAAGAAACTTTACATGGCAATTTTTACTCTCTGAGGTTTGCCATTGTCTGCAGAGCGGTGACGACCAAAACAGAAAAATTATTTCAATTGAAAAAACTTTTTGTCTGAGCTGGAATTGAACCCGAGCTACCGCAGTTCTTTAGCTAAGGGGACACGCTTTCTACCCACTAGGCTACGGTCGCCACTTTCCACTTTACGGTCGCCAGCTTTCGATTTTAATAATGTTTAATTAGCTAGATATTTTCTACTAAATTTCACTTAAATTTTCATTCCTTGAAAAAATTTACAGTCATATTTCAACGATTTTTCGTTAATTATTTATTAACATCTTTTATTGTATTTTATATCAAATTCGATGGCGATTAAGACATAAAGAAGTCCAAAAAAACAAAACCTTGAAATATATTTTGTGCTCGAAGTTATTATTGTTTAAAATTGTCTTTACTTTTAGGGTTTTATTGAGCTTATTTTTGTAAATAGAAAGTTTCAACTTTGACGATTTTTAAAAAAAACAATACAGTACATCAAGTCTTAGGCTGTGTGCGAATTGATCTAAATGCGACCTAAACTAAATTGGGTCGATAAGGCAGTGCTTCCTAAATAATTTAGCAAATTCTCCAGCTACCTAAATGCTTCCTAAATTAGGAAGCACTGCATTATCGACAATATTTAGTTTAGGTCGCATTTAGATCAATTCGCACACAGCCTTAATACCACATTCATAATACATGTTTTATAATCCGAAGAATAAAATATATTTTTATAAAATTACAAAAAATACACAATTTGGATAGAGAGAGACACAGTAATAGAGAAAAATTCTGCTTTTTTCATTTATAATTTTTAAAAATATTCAAGCTTCTAAATAAATTAAATAAAAATTATTTAAAAATAAATTTTTTTTATCATAATTTTTCGTTTGATATTTTTAGTGATGATTTTGTTCTTCCTGTTAATTTTTATGTTGCTTAAAGTTAAATGTAATCCGAAGTTATATTTAATAAATTGAAATTAATATTTCGAGATATATGAATTATTTATTTTTCCTGTTGCAAAGAGCATATAATGTATATTTGAAAAGTAGGTTAAAATTTAAATTTAAGTAAACAAAATTTAATTTTAATATGGCAAAAATAAAATGCATAACATAAATAGTTGGAATTTATTGTGTTTCAAAAGCAAATAGAGTCTTCAAAGCACAACGTATGCGCTTGTGATTAGATTTTGCTATTTTGTGACTTTATTAAAGATATAACAAAACCAAAAAGATAACCAGATATCCGTTTCATTCGTACTCTAACTGATATTTTGGCATATCTTTTTTCTTTGTACGATGAATATTAAAAGCTGTAGGTATACCCCAAAGTCTCGGGAAGAAATAAAATATTTAAAAGAGTTATATATCCAGAAAACTCCGTAGTCTATAAGAAGCGTCCAAAAGCTGCAAACATGATAAATTGGTATAAATAATACGCGTGGCTTTAATTCACAATTCAATTGTGAATTACTGCCACAAAATTGCTGGCGGCAAGCATGCACGTGAAAAGTTTACACAACGCCCTTTTATGTTGATGTTTATACCTGATTCACAATACTGCGTTCGGTCGGTCGTGCGTTGACAGCTCGAGTAGAAACAACGAGTTCTTATTGTGCAATTCGCAATTCGACCTCAACCGTTGATCGTGCTTTATTCGTAAATTATCAACGAAATGGTAAAGTACGATCAAAGTCCAACCTAACGAGTAGAGTAGAAAAATGTTCTACTCGGTCGTGCGTTTGACATTCTTTGGTATGGCAGAGTTGCATTTTCATTGAGTTAGTTTTGGTGGGTATTTTTTAGTTTTAATGGTAAACATGATTTTTCATGGGATTTGCTGTATTATTAGAACTGTTTATACATTTATTTACATTTATTTTTTTTATTTCATATAGCATTAGTACAAATAAGAACTAAGTTCTTTTACAGTACAACATATAAGTATAAATTAACAACATTATTTATATATGTATATATTTGGATATAACAACAAGTTAATAAACATTAGAATTAAACAAAATTAAATAATTGTTTGAAAAAAAAAAAAAAAAAAACAAATTTATCATATTAATTAGTTAAAAAATCTTAAAATATTAGAACTAAAACATACAAAAGGAAATATTGAAGAAGAAAACAAGGAAAGAAACAGATTTTAAGTAGTAGAAAAGTGAGCCATAATAGATTGCCTAAATTCTTCCGCCCGAGTTATTTCTCTTATGCTACGTGGTAGAGCATTCCATAGTCTTACGGCATTAATGAAGAACAGATTGGAGGTATTAAGAGAGCTATGCCTAGGAACTATAAGAACGTTACATCTTCTAGAAAGGCTGAATTGCAGTTTTTCATAGAGTTAATGTGGTGTTTTTTTATGTATAATTTTATGAAGAAAGATGCAGTTTCTAGCATTAAGATAGTCAATCAAGTTGCACCCAAGTATTGCATTTCTGAAAGTTGAGAGGCGGTCAAATTTTTTTAAGCCAAATACAAAACGCGTGGCATAGTTATAAGCAATATTTAGTTTTAGTTGCGAAGACGAGTCGAGTCTACTGTAAACTACTTCCGAATAAGTAATAACTGGTAAAACTAGTTGCTTCACTAGCATTCGCTTAAGATCAATAGTACAAAGATTTGCAGACATTCTTAAATTTCGAAGGATATAATAAACTTTACGGACAACACTATTTATATGATCAATACATGATAGGGACGAATTCATACAAAAACCAAGATTTACGATTTTCGATACGACACTAAGCTTATTTGTACCAATGTAGAGGTCAGGAATTTTATCTAGGTAATGTTTGTTTTTACAAATAGGTAGTACATATGACTTGGCAGAATTTAATTGTAGTCCATTACTAATAGCCCATTGATGAATGCTTCTTAAATCCTCATTAAGTCTGTGGCAGAGGTTATCTAGAAGGTCAGTACTACTTGATAGATAGATTTGAATATCATCCGCATACGCATGCACAGAAGAATGTTTGCAAACATCAAATACGTCATTTATAAAAATAGAAAATAAAAGAGGGCCAAGTATTGAACCTTGTGGAACACCACTTAACACAGATTTATGGTTAGAGAACGCAAGTCCAACTTGAGTTCTTTGCAATCTATTTGACAAGTAACTTGCTATTAAATTCACTGCACTTTCACTAAACCCGAACAAAGTCCTGAGTTTCTGGCATAAGTATTGGTGACTAACCTTGTCAAATGCTTTCGAAAAATCTAATAAGCAGAGTAATGACACATAACTAGTATCAAATGCAGGCCGTAGGTCATCCATAACTTTAACTACCGCTGAAGCACACCCATGACCTGCTCGAAAACCAGATTGAAATGAAGACAGAAGGCTATTTTGTTTTAAGAAATTATTTATTTGTTGGCTCATTATTTTTTCGCAGACTTTAGATAGGGAGGGCAATATGCTTATTGGCCTAAAATCGCTAGGCCCAGAAGGGTTAGACTTTTTAGCAACAGGTAAAACAATTGCAGATTTCCAAGTTGCCGGAAATGAAGAAGATATAAGGCAGTGATTAATAATATGCGTTAATGGACAGATTATGTGTGGTAGAATTAATTTAATAAACTTAATTGGAATACCATCTTCGCCAATTGCATTTGATTTTATCTGCATAATACACTTTCCAATATCAAGCTCACTTACAGGGATAAATTCAAAAGGTTGGTTAACATAGTTATTTGTAAGGGAAATATTATTATTGGTCGAGTGAACAGTGTTTCCAATGAAAAAATTGTTCAACAAGTCCGGATCAGTTTGGCACTCTGAGGCTGTCTTTTTACTTACTCCAAGTCTCTTAATATTGTTCCACAGGTTTTTAGTTGGAAGGGAAACATTTAATTTGGCAGCGAAGTATCGAGACTTAGATTGTTTTGTTAAAAGGACGGCATTATTCCTGGCCATTCTGTACGCTTCCCAAGTAGTAGAAGATGGATTAATTTTCCAGAGCTTGCTTAAATAGTTTCTTTTCTTTATGGCATTTAGGACACCCTGAGAGAACCAGGGACATGATGCATTTTTTAACCTATTTGTTCGTAATGGAACATGCTTTTCAAACAAGTACTTGACAGGGCTTAAAAGGGAATTAAGTTTATCATCAACTGTGGTGAGATGCCAGCAGTCATTGAGTGAAATCATAGACAAGTCATAAAACAAGGACGAGTAATTAATATTTTTAAAATCACGATACGAAAACGAGGTAGAAATTACATCACGAGAAAAATTAACATTTAACGAGCAAAAGATTAAGTCGTGATCAGAAATGAAAAATATTTGGTCAAACAGAGAAACAAGAGAAGGGTCTGACACAATAAAATAATCTAGTAGACTGGGGGTTGTATTATTAGAGAAACGAGTGGGCACAGTATTGTTGACAACAGATAGACCTACTGAAGATATCTTGTCACACATTGAATGCTTTACTGAATCATTGTTTAGTAGATTTATATTAAAATCACCACATACTAAAATCAAGTCATTATTAAGAATATAGTTAGACAAGTCAGAGAACAATGGATCTACAGAATGACATTTATTGGGGTTATACACACAAGAAACTACAATTTTAGTACTATTATCAGAAATACATATGGTAAGATATTCAATTCCAGGACCGCTTGATTTACTCAGAACTTTGGCATTTAGGTATGATTTGTAGTAAACAGCAACTCCACCACCTTTTTTATCAGATCTGTCATTTCTAAAAACATTATAACTATTTACACTACAGATTGCATCGCTTATATTACTAGATAGCCATGTTTCAGAAATACAAACGATATCAACTGATGACTCTTCAAAAACATATTTTATAAAATCCAACTTAGCCATGTTTAGGCTTCGGGCATTAAAATGAACAACATTAAGACCGACATGTTGTCTACACAACACCTGAATTAAAGTTTTCTGGTTTTCATTAATGCCAAACAATAACCTGCTAGGTTCTGGCATAAAAAGTCATAAAAGGGGAGAAATATTTAGGCAAATAAGATGAAGAAAGAAGAAAGGTAAAAAATAGATAGAAGTGAAACTTAAGATTTAAAATAATAACAAATATAGAATACAATAAACTAGTTCTGAGGAGTAACAACATTCGATATAATATTATGCAGTTCATCAATACTACATACACGAATACCATCGGCATCTTTTTCCATCCTGATAAACACTGAACCCCGATAAGCGAAAGCATTATAGATTCTCTTTTGACGCTTAAGAGTAATCGCAGCTTGTAGAATTTTCCGTGTATCAGCATCCAAACTTTCATGAATAAAGACGTTGCTGTCAAAATTAAACCCAGCATCTCTTAAATTAACAGCTAAACTGGTTCGTTTTCGATACGCTGCAAAAGCTTTTAGAACGCGGTTGCGATCATAGGGGCAGAAATATTTTATCACAATTAGCGCATTAGGATTTCGTGGGCTTGGTCTAACACGAAAGATATCTTTAATATGTGGAGGCTGAAATTCAATAAAAAGGCATAACCGATTGAAGATACTTTTTAGATTTTCTTCTTTTTCATATGGCACTCCAAACAAGACAACGTCAGACAAAAATGTTGAGACTGTGTTTGTGGTGTTGTTGCTGGTGAGCTGCTCTGTTTTTAATTTTTCTAGCTCATCACATCGAGAGGCTAAAGCACAAAGTTTGGTGTTGAGCGCAAGAATTTTAGCATCAAATTCGCTTATTATGCCCTTTAATGCACTGACTTCAGTATCAATAACAGTCAAAAGCTTTTTTTCGATACTAACAATTTCTGCGGAGAGACGGGTAAACGAGTTATCAGAATGATGAAATAGACGATCTTTTAACTGCTGAATCTCAGTTTTGGTGTTCTTAGTGAGACGTTCTTCCAGTTGCTGAAACTCAGTTTTGTTGTTCTTAGTTAAGCGTTCTTCCATTTCCATAAGGTGAGCGCGCAGTGACCGAGATAATACATCACCACTCTCAAGCTTTGGCGTGCCATCATATTTGTTGGTATTCCGATTAGAGAGAAAATTTTGGCGTGTCACTCTGGGGGGCGTCATGTGAAGAGGAGATCACTGCTTAGAATAAACACTGCTTGAGTTCAATGAGTAAAACGAAGATTAGCACGGTAAACGGCACTCAATTTAAGCTTCGGAGGTAATGTTTTGTTTATTTTTAGTTTTTAGTTTTAAGTTTGCTTACTGCAACCAAAACGCACATACAATAAAAGACCCGACGTTTTTTGAGTTAGTTAGCTCGTCGGTTTTGCGGTAAATGTTTTTTGCTTGCTTGTGCGTGTCTAGTTTATATTAACACACATTAACACAGTATTTAAGATTTATATTTTTTTTTTTTGTGTTCTTTGTTTTCGAGTGTTTTTAATAGTGCGTCAAAATACTATTGAAAAAGCATTACTTCTTATTAATTCAAAGACATATTAAATAAAACATGCAAAAAACATGTGATAGCCAATACATGTCCCGATTCAGCTCACACTTCAAATACACAAGGACTGTTTTTCGATAATTGCATTTGGACAATAAGTTATGTACTTTGATTTATTATTTCTTTTTCAAGAGCAACACGTCCGACTCAGGCAAAAGTGCACATGCCACCTTTATCACATACTTAATGTGATTTTACTTTATGGAAATTATGGTATGCTAGTTTTGATTAAGTGTACACTATTTATAATTGAAATATTTGTGCAAAATTATTTATAATAAATAAAAATAAAAAAATTGAGATTGTTAGCACATATTTTGTTAGTATTGGTATTTCACGGGATTTTTTTATTTTATCAGCACAGGTTATATTGAATTTGATTTAAATTAAGATTTAGCATTTTGCAACTTACAAAATGCAAGTTTTGGTGAATTCAACATTATTTAATACAATTTAAGTATTTGTGCCAATTATTAATATTAAGTATATCAATAAAAGGCAGTAAATTCTGGTAGAGAAAACCGTAAAAAATTTTTGGCTGTAAAAATCAATTAATCAGGTAGTAATCGAGTTATCGATTTTTAAAATTTTGCTTCTTGCTAAAAGATCTGTTCAAAAAACATCTATTTCATTGCCATTATCCAATAGATCTAAAAAATTAGCATGTCATTTGAAAGGAAATTAATTGACCTTTTCAACGATACGCAATATAAATATCACTGCAAGAATATTTTACGTTTTATAAGCAGCTTTTCATCATATCTGAATTTTTTAATGAAAATAACCGTTATTTTTTACAAAATTTGCGTTATAATGGTACTAAAATTGTATTGTTATTTAAAAGCCTTAAGTTTTACCTTTCACTTGAAGTATGAAATTATTTACATTTTCTGCAGACTAAAAACTTTTTTATAAGAAAGCAGAACAACTCAGGTAAATATGCTTGATATAACAACATTCAACATCTTAGTTTTCATAATCCATAGTAATAACGGTATTTTTTGAAAAAATGGCGGATTAATGTAAGCATTATTTTAATTTTTTTATTTCTTTTTATTTATATATTAAAAATAATTTGGCGCGAATATTTAAATTTTACTAAATAATTTTGAATTCATCAAAACTTGCAATTTTTCAAGTTGCAAATTGATACATTTAAATTTGAATGACATTCAATAGGAGTATTTACGATTCAGTGCAGTTGCCACTGCAGTTCAGGTCTTGTGAGGGTTAAAAAAAACAAAATACACGTACGTGAAAATCTTCACAATTAGCCTTTTCCACTTTCCTTGAGCAGTTGTGTACTTTGCACATTGAAAGTTTTGACGGCTTTGAAAAAAGTGATAGTAGTGTGTTCACGAACACGTAACTGCCCCTAGTATAAACTGTGCTGATAAAATTAAAAAAATCCCATGAAATGTGAGTTTACACTGGCATCACCACAGTTGATCAAAGTGACACATGCGCGACCTTGAACGCAACATTGTAGAGATAAAATTTTTAGGTCGTGCGTTCTGACAGTTCATCCCGTAAAGTTATTGCAAAGCCGATCAAAGTACGATCAAAGGCCGACCGACCGAACGCAGTATTGCGAATCAGCCTTTAAACAATTGTTGATCGTATGTATCGCCGCCTTGCAGTGTTCACCTCTTATCAAATATGCACTAGTTATAAGCAATATTCTTCTCCATGTCCTCAATTTATTATTTTGTGTAAATAAATGTTCATTATCTTTTTTTCAGATACGGCAACCATCACGTCTATCCAATATTGGACTGGACGAAACCTGTTCGTGGAATCATCACATTTGCTGGAACGTTTGGGCTATATCTGATATTTTGCTCTTTGCTCTTTGTGCTTTATAAGTTCAAACTGTTTTTACGTCGGATGCTATGCTAAGTGAATGCCTGTAGTTTTGTGTATATTCATTTTAAATTAAAGATACCGTCCTTGCTGTTGGCTAGAGTAGAATCAGTATATGTGCTTAGATGTAAAGCGCTTTGCTTATAATATTTGAAAATCGATTAAGTCGTTCGATTAATTTTCTTTACTCAATAACAAATGTCATTTGATGCATGCATTGAGCTTAAGAACAAAAATTTAAACCTCTGATACTTCCATACAAAAACCAAAATACCGCGTTTTTTTGTTGGATTTAAAAATTCAGTTAATTAAAAGTATACCAAAAGTCTTTTAATATATGATATATGGGTCTTTTTCCTTAAATAATTTTAACTTGTTTTTTATTAGCAACATTCATCACATAAAAAAAAATTTTGTTACAAATTCAAAAATCTTTTAAAGAACGATCATATGTAAGAGTTTTTCTGTTAACACAAACTATGTGTTATTTAAACTTAAAGTTTGTGACTCTTTCTTAGACCCTTTAAAAAGATATAAATATTGGTCATAAAAGCTTCTCGTATTGAAGCCCTGAAGCCCTGGACACAATTTTATGATGACTCTCAGGTCCAAATATGATGTATGAGTTAATATGTTTTTCATTTATGGCATTCATACTTCCAGCAGAAAAAAGACTATCATATCCTGAAAAGATTGCTTTCGTTTAGAAAATATAAACAAAAACATGTGATTTTAACTAGAATAAACTCATCTTCATACTCGTTTATATTTTCCAAGTGAAAATTTTCACTTTTGAGATTATTGAAAAAAAGGGGCTATAAATTCTAAAAAATAGCGGTAAGTCTACAAAAATTTCGTAATCTATTGCAAAATGTGTCTGCAAATTAGCCTGAAATTCTGAAGAATATTGCTCTGCTAGATTTTGAATTATAGCCCCTTTTTCTAAATAATCTCAAATGTGACAATTTTCACATGCGACATTTATTTTCTCAAGCGACGAAATTTAACATTTTAGTTTTAAGAAAATATAATTTTTTTAAAATTTTATTTACATACTTGCAAAAGTGATTGAATTGTTCCTTTTTAATATAATGCTATTAAGTAACACTCATACGTTTTACTATATATAAGATTTTTTAAGCTGTAAACCTGGAAATAATTTTTAAAAATGTTTTGGTTTATAATACAACAACAGATTTATATATATATATATAAACGAAATATTGAAATATCAAATTTTAAGTTTATTATTAAATTTTTTATAAAGCACAAAAATTTGAATCTCATCACAGATTCCATCTGAAATATTTTCATTGCTATACAGAGCAATATATGTTAGCTACATACCAACATTCAAAAAAATTGTTTCTCACGAGAAGAACGATAAGATTTTAAATAGACATACCTACGCATAGAAAACTGACTTATTTTTTTCTAAATAACGATCAGTGGGCACTACTTATTTTCAGACTAGGCTTTTGCAATGAGGCGTCAAAAATCTTTGACCACGTAATTTTTTTTTTGATATGCGGGAACAAAAAGAAGTTATAAGGTGCTAAATCGAGACTGTACGGTGGATGATCCATCAGTCAGATGTTTTGAGCGGTCAAAAATGTGGCTGAACTTGAAATATAGATGATAAATCCATGAGTCGTCACCTTTGTAGATGTTAAACACAGTAGTTGATTCACTGCCATGGGCGTAGCGAGGATAGGGCAGCGGGGGCCAATTGCCCCCGCAAATTTAAGAAAAATAATGTTTTTAGTATTGAAGTAAGAAATTCAAAAGAGTTTTTCTTATAAAAAAAAAGTATTTAAAAAAAGTATATAGTAAAAAGTAGAAGCAGCTCACGCATTCATAACCGACCTGCTTGTTGATGTCTGTGCACAAGAAATTACTGAAGCAAATTTGAAAGGTTTTGTCTCGATTATTTCGGTCATAGTTTTTTGTGGATCTCAAGACTTGCTGGTTCATGGAAAAGATCTATCCTCCAATCGTCCAGTTCATTAAATACTTCTTCGCGCAAATATTAAATTCAGCTAACCAATCATCCAGCAACATTACCTTTTGAAAATTGGAATGTGTCGCTGTTCATACCATTCCACGACTTATTAACTTCGTCCTTAAAACAGCGTTTTTATGCCTTAAAGCGTGCATAAAAAAATTGGTGCAAGAGAAAAAAAATAAGTGCATTTTTAAACCGCTTTGCTGAAGATTCGCGCCGATGAATACTGATTGCCGGATTTTTTTAAATCGCGTTGAAGTCAATATTGTTTCGATTTTAATTTTATAGTTTTCTCAATAAAGCCAATATTTAAAAAAATAATTTTATTTATTAGCTACATCAAACAATAATTGGTCATACCCCCCTGAAGAAAATCCTGGTTACGTCCATGTGCGCTGCTTTAATATTTTTTGAACATTTTCTTGTACACGAGCTCTTTTCAAATAATGTGAGACCCAACGTGAATAAAACCTTTTTACTGCCAAAATATGCAATATATTATTGATGCTTGTCATACTAAAAGGATACCTCAATTTCACGGTGTGTTAAATGATGATTTTGTTTAATCAGTTAAGGCACATCATCGATGTTTTGTGGCACAACAATCGGTTTTGAATGACATACACGGAATTCATCATGGAGTAAGCGTCGACAAGGTTTGAATTCGTTACACTAGTGTATTTAGGTGCTAAAGGATGGTGCTTGAT
The DNA here is from genome assembly GCA_963920525.1 of Dichetophora obliterata. NCBI lineage: Eukaryota > Metazoa > Arthropoda > Insecta > Diptera > Sciomyzidae > Dichetophora > Dichetophora obliterata. The sequence goes on from OY986436.1 coordinate 91,465,868, forward strand.
CGCCGTATAAAGAAATCATGGCCTGCACTCATGTCTTAATAATATACGTTAAAAATTTTAAAAAATAATCGCACAAACATGTTCAGGGCTTAGCTCCATTTTACATACAACAAAAAAAAATATTGCCCCTACGCCAAAACGTAAAATGTTTACGCAAAAAATAGTAAAATGGCATAGTTTTAAAAAGAATTTAAATTTTTTTATAAGAAAACTTTCACTAATAATATAGCAATATGTATATATATATATTTTAAAATTTAGAAAAATAAAGTAAACGTTTTTTTCCAGTATTAATAACGCTCCCATCCGTCCTGTATTTCGCAGGACAGTCCTGTTTTTTCGAGCAATGTCCTGCGTCCTGCGTCCTGTGTAATGGGCTCAAAATCCTGCTTTTTATTATTTTGTCCTGTTTTTTTATTTTCTCCCATGCTTAATATTCATACTTTTTTAGTAATATGTCAAAGTTTTCCTTAACACACTTAAACTTTTTTTACGAACTTGTTAAAAGTTTCTGTGCAAATTTTTTCTTAAACTTGTTGAAATGTCGAAGCGAAAAAGTGTGTTAAGCAATCAACTTAAAAAAAATATTCATTCCTGGAAAAAATAAATATTGATAGTGAGGTGTTCTGCTCAAAGTGCAAAGTAATACCTGGAAAATCTAATTAACGTGCCATTATTATAAGACTAACAGCTCTATTCTGGCAAATTAACAAATTGTTAACCAGTATTTTGAATAATTCTATATGTTTGTTGTTTTCAAAACACAATTTAAAGCACAAAAATCAAAATTTGTTAATGAAATTGTCAATAACTGAAAAGCAGTTGACAATTTTTATCAAAAATTTTTTATTTTTGAGCTTCAAATTTGTTTTTGAAATACTGATTTGGAAAAACTTTTGTGGGAAAAGTTTGTAAAAATTCCTAGGATACTACTTTACCACTAGGTCACAGAATGTTGTAACGATTTATCAAGTGTTACCTTTAAAAAATGCATCACTCATCATTCATCGAGATGTACATTTTGTAACAATTAGCTAATTGCGACCCAAGTGTAGGCATCACCCATCATTCATCAAGATGTACATTTTGTAACAATTAGCTAATTGCGACCCCAAGTCATTTAAAATGGTGGACGCAAATTATTATTATATTTAAACATTTATTATTAATGTATGAAATTGTTGCAATATTTTCTGAATTCAGCTTGCGCTTAAATTCTTAAGAAGTTTTGGCTGTTATTTTACCGAAAATCTTCTTTCCCATCTACATTTAGCTCCAAATAATATCGAAAAACACTTAAGATTATGTTGTACTCCTATATTTTATATAAATTTTAATTATAAAATAATTATATTTATGGCTGCAAAATGTAAACAAAACATGTAAACAAAATTAATTTTTTTGCAATTGGCAACTCTGTAATGCATTTATATATAAATGTGTATACTAAAATGTGCTAAGTCACTTCAAAGTAATTTTCACTAACACAATGTCGGCATTGTGTTGCACCACTTTCGAATCATAGTGGTCTCTGTAACGTAACCAATACGTAACATCATGTCAATTTTGACACAAAAATAAACGCTACGACGTCGCTGCAACCCAAATGTGGAACATCAGTTCTAGTTGGGGAGTTTTTACTGTATAGGGCCGTAAAAAGGTCCCTAAAGTTTGGCCAAGTGCTATAATCGCCATTCAAAATGTCAGTATCGCAGGAAGGATGGTGGATCATAGGGTGCTGATCGAAGGCTATGTTCATAGTTGGAGACGATGGCTTGGGTTCCATCGTGGGTGTCTTCATTGTTTCAATCTGCTCACTTATTGAAGAAGAACAGCGTACGTATGATTGGTACGTCTTCCTGTACCTGTCCTTAAACTTTTCCTTGTCCGCGGCCTCGGACAGGTCTTCGGGTTTTTCACGAACCTCTTCATACACTGCTTAAAATTCCTCAAATAGATAGTGTAGTTGCTACCTCTGTACTTCTAATATGTGTGGGGTCTGATCTTCCAGCTGAATCTCACTATGAGCTATCTCAAGCTCAACAATGTCATTAGAGCAAAGGACAAATTGCTTGAGAGACATGTTGGATCAGATGATATTAATATGTGTCGGGTTGGGATGGGTTGAGTTGAGTTGGGCTGGGTTGAGTTGGGTTTATTATCAATCGATGTGAAAGTAGTTTTAAATTTATTATCTTTCCTTTTGGGTTGAGAAATAGTAGAGTATTTTTTCACCAAAATTTTTTATATAATCTTATAGAAACTCTCAAAAGCTGCGTAAAATCTTTAAATGCGCGGATGGGTTTGTATGTTGTATGTAATATGTTATCAGGATTACGAGGGTTAATGATTTTACTTTACCTAGCGAAATTTTCAAATAAATTAAAAATCTTTAGCTTCGATAAAAATTACTTGTAAATTGGTAATTATTGGGTTCCACAATTGAAAAAGTGTCGTTTTCTTTTTTAAAATAGTTAAAAAAGTCACTCGTGTGTGTCTCTTGAATTGAGTTTAGCGATAGTTTCTCGAATATAATTATCGATAAATTCTTTACTTCTTACGTGTTACTTCTTATTCGTGGCTTATTTGTATAAAGTTACTACCGACGCTTATATATTTTAAAATTTTCACAACTTTTAACTTGTTAAATTTTTAACGTTTAGCTTTTTGCACAAAGTATTTTGAATTTCGTTTAATTTTATTTAACCTACTATTGCTGCGTAATATGTGTAATATGAAAAATGTGTAATGCACTGAATAAAATGAAATTAAGTGTAAAACTCACTGTGTTTTTTCTTAGCTCGGTGTATTGAGCTGGGTTGGTGTTCCAACTATTTAGTTGCGCAGAGTTGAGTTGTTTTGTTCCTTTTATTTGCAAATTATTGAGTTTGATTGTGTGGATCTTCAGGGTTCTATTGCTTTCAATTTTCCAGTCAAAATGAAGGTTCCTTATCCAGGCTTGAGTGGACCAAATGTTCGGTCGCGATTTATTTTATTGCGTGTGTGGCTTTTCAACTCAAGCACAAGCGCAACCTCTAGCAAGACGAAGAGAGAGACCGAAACATAATGGTAGCGCTGGGTTTAACGAGCTCATAAAATTATTTATTTTGTTCTGATTTCTCCTCGTGGTCGTAAACATAAACCGAAATAGTAACAAATATACCCCGCTTCACAGATTGTCATTGCTGCTTCCACGACTTAGCAATATCTTATTATTTGTGGATAAGCACGCGCCTCTAAAATTTCGCTTGGAAAATTCATGAAATTTCATTTTCCAAGTTTAGTATCCTACATTATAAAGCAAGACATAAATGTTAGTATTATAAATATATGAGTTTATCCCAAATCGTCTGAACCAACTTTGGCGTCCCCCGAATTGCATTTTTGTGCAATTTTCGTACTGGAGACCAACTAATATTTGATTTATAAATAAAATTAAGCTTATCAGTCAATTTCTTGGATATAAAAACATAGAACTGCATATTTTCATACCATTTGACAAATGTTTTAACGAGATTTTACGGTTTTTTTGAAAATAATCTACTTGTTTATTTTTTTTTTCTTTTTAATATGAAAGAATTTTACTCTGAATTTTACTCCGAATGCAACATTTTTTTGATACAACAGATTTTGTTTCTGCTTAACGATTTTAGTAAAAAAATTATTCAGTACCAGAGGCGTCCCGTCGTGACATTTGGTTTGAACAGTTAAACTATTATTTTGGCGCCCCTATTTGTTTGCACACTATTGTACATATTGTTTTATTTACTTATTATTAGGGCTAGGAATGTCATGCATTAAAAAAGTGAAAATATGCGCATATAAAATGCATTTAAAACTCTAAAATATGTACTAGAAACAGGTAAAATATGAAATTAAAAATATTTTTCTATTATTTTTTGTCGGTTCAAAAATGGATATTGTATGTAATTTAACAAAAAAATAAAAAATATTTATCTAAAAATACATATAAAATTCATTTATTAAAAAATATTAAGTGAGTAAAAAAATAATAATTGTAACTTATCTTTTCCCAAAATTTATTACACTAACAGCCCTATTCTGGCAAATTAAGAATTGTTAACCAGTATTTTGAATATGTCTATGTGTTTGTTGTAATTTTTTTATTTCAAAACAAAATTTGGAGCTCAATAATAATAAATTTTGATAAACATTGTCAACTGCTTTTCAGTTATTGACAATTTCATTCAAAAATTTTGTTTTTTGAGCTTCAAACTTTGTTTTGAAAACAACAAACATATAGAAGAACAAAAAATACTGGTTAAAAATTGTTAATTTGCCAGAATAGGGCTGTAAGTTTACATGGTTGCAAATCCAAAAAAAGCAAAAATATGCAAAAACCACATGCATTTATTTTCAAACATACATAAATATGCACAATAAATATGCAAAAATAGGCATTTTTGTAAAATATGCAAAACCATGCATTTATTGCAAAATATGCGAAAAAATGCATTTACGATTGAATGCCATTTTAAAGGAAATTTCGTGATTCGTAAAGATAACTTAACCATTTCCATTTTTAGATGTTCAAAAAAGCATGCATTTGCATGAGATTTCTAGCCCTATTTATTATGAATTTTTTAGGGCTTCCCAATTATATAGAAAGATTTATTGTTTAACAAAAATGTGAAATATTTATTAAAGTTAAAAATAAACTTTTTTTCAGGAGCAGAAAAATATATTTGAATAAATCAAAATATTTTATATACAATTTACAAACAAAATTTATGATTTTTGTGATTATTCAAAAGAAGAAAATTTATTAGAAACAAAATGTAAAGCATTTTACAATAACCTCAAATATTCTGCTGAATTTTGCACTAGCAAAATCCATTAAAATATTATCGTTATCTATATTTGTACTTATATCAGATTAAATTGACAAAAGAGACAATGAAGAGAAACGGTTTTTAAACTTTTTCGATCATAGATAAGTTTTCGATCATAGAAAAACTTTTTTATACTCTGGATACGCTACCTGGCAATGTTACAAGAATTTTAAGGGCTATATATAGATTTGTGTTATTTTGGCGCTACAGGCGTGGGCCTGCTTCGCCTGTACCACGGGACGTCTCTGTTCAGTACTATGTGAAATATGTGTTAAAATTATTTTGCATATTCATAATACCCCTCCAGGAAAAATCGGAAGGCTTCCATCTAAAGTGATAAAGAAACATTCCCCACCGTATCTTTCGGTAGCTCAAGGGTAGTTTTGTTTTTATGTTGTTTCCAAACCGCTTCTTTAAGAATGCATGTGGAAACTTTTACTTATTCTCAAGCAATGACAATAGAAAATATTAATATCATTGTTTCCTAGACGCTTATTATAGAATTCGATAGTCTAGTGGTAGCGCTCTTGACAGTCGCTCAGAGGTCCCGGGTTCGAATCCTGGCCGGGCATTTTCATAGCAAGGGAGAGGAATGCTTCCACATTAATTTTTAGAACAGTGGAGAAGACTGCTTTCAATTCACTTATTAAGACAGCGGAGAGGAATGTTTCCCTTTAATGACATGCTATGTAAAAAAGGAATGGAGTGTCCATCGGAAGGGAACGCTTCCTACATTCCATGGAATGTTTCCTGTTTATATCCGGGAATGTTTCCATTTCCTGGACGGAAGATTCTGTATAGTTAGTTTTCTAAATTTGCAACCTAAAATATTTTTTGAATTTTGTTCGCACCCGCTACACTTTGCGGAGTCTTAAAAAAGAAAAAATTTGTGGCATGCGACAACAAATTTTTTTGCCAATCTGTGAAGCGGGGTGTATTTGTTACTGTTTCGGTTTTGCTTACGACCGCGAGGAGAAATCAGAACAAAGAAAATTATTTTATGATCTCTTCTCACACAACTCTAATGTTTCGGTCTCTCTCTTTGGCCTACTAGGGATTGTGCTTATGTTTAAGTTGAAAAGCGATATGCAAATAAAGCGGAATAAGGATTGAGCTTTTTTTTTAAAAAAACAGAACAGATCAAAAATGAACCGTTCGTTAAATTTTATTTCCATTCCCTCGTTTGTAGTCTGCTCGATACTCGCACGCATACACACAGCAATCACACGGTTACGTGATTTTTTATACCAAATCTACTCCCCCAAGCTGAGTAAATGAACTACGTTCCAAAAAGTATTGCTTCTAGTGAACTTTTCGTCTGTTTGCGTTTTCTATATACAAAATAAAGCAGTTAGTTTATTTTATTTTAAGTTACATGTTTCACCAACATCATTAAATTGGCAATTTTTCTGTAAATGTTAATTTTATACGAATTTCTATACTCTATCTGTTTGCCGAAAGTCATCGCAGTTAATTATCTTGTAATCTTGTCATTTTAACATTGCAGAATAGCTATTATATTATTTCTAGATAATAGACAATATATATTTTCTAAATTTTTAAATATTTAAATTTTATAATAAGTTTATTTTATAAAAAACGTTACGAAAAGCCAAAATATTTAAAAAATGAAATAATAATTCACTTTATTATAAACATAGAAATCTGCACGGAAATAAGTTAAACAATCTAAACAACATAAATTTATCTTTTAAGAAATTTATAAAGAAAGCAAAACTTATTATTCAAATAAACCAGTCAAATAAATAAAACTTTGCTTAAAGCAATTTTAAATTCAAAAAGAACTATTTTTTAATCCCTATTTTAATTTAATTTAGCTTGGTCTCGAACCTACATTTCTAAAAGGAACTTACTTGCATTCGTAATATTGCAAAATAAGTGAAACCTTATCTATAACTGAGTTGGACGAGTAGATAAAGTGTTGGACCAGCATTTCAGAGGACGTGTGTTCGAATCATGAAATGGTCAGAGTAAGTTTTTTTATTTTTTGGATTAAATATTTTTTGTTTTATACTAAAAACTAGTATAGACCCGCTGCTTCGCCTGCGATAAAAATATTAAATACCATGTAAAAATTTTAAATCTTAAAATGAAAGCATTTAGTTGTATTAAAACAAATTCAAAATACAAAATATAAATTCGTTTTGTTTAATTATGAAAAAATGGTATATATATTAAGAAATTACTTTATTTAATTTGAATAACTTATTTAAACGGTAATTTTTATGATGACATAAATTTACCTGCCTTTCTTTTCTTTTTTAATTTTGAAAAAGTCCTGCATAACGTTATAAAAAAATTTGGGTAAAAATTTTTAAAATTTGTAATCAAAAATGTAATTTTTTACATATATTCTGAAAATATATATATTCTTCTTAAAGTGTTAACTTGATTAACATTATTTTAAATCACACAAGAACATGCTGAAGGGTATCAGTGAATTCAACTTAACTACACAACATGGCTGTCGTGTTTAATTGAGAGAAGCTCTCTCGACAAAGAGAGAAAAGCTTTGTTTGCTGTTATATTGTGCTGCTGGTTGAATGAATGTAGGCATCAAATAAAATGCGTGATTTTGCAATAATTAAAGAATACATTTTTCGAAAACCTTGGTAAGCTATAAAAATCTATATTATCATAGGAATCGAATAAAAAAAGAATTATCAAAATCGGTTCAGCAGCTACCGAGCTTATTCTGGATCAAATTTCGTGAGTCTCCTTTTATATTTATACTAGCAAATACCCGCTGCTTCGCCTGCGATAAAAATATTAAATACCATGCAAAAATTTTAAATCTTAAAATTTAAGTATTTATCTATATTGATCAAATTCTAAATATAAAAATTATTGTGTTTGTTTGTTAGATTATGTAAAAATGTTATAAATATTAAAAATTACTTTGTTTAATTTGAATACATTATTTAAACTGTAAATGTTATGATAACATAAATTTACCTGGCTTTCTTTTTTTTTTTGTAATTTTTTACATGTATTCTGAAAATAAATATATTCTTAAATTTAAAAAAAAGACCGTTATAATGACATCCAACTATGGCGATATCTCAAAAACTTTAGACTTTCTCAATGCACAGAAAGTCTATAGTTATAGCACAACGGAAATATTTTGTACGGATATAAGTAGGCTTGCCATACGTCAGGATTTAGTCCGGATTGTCCGGACTTTTCAACCCTGTCCGGACTTTGTCCGGACTTGCGATTTTGTCCGGACTTGCGCCAAACAAATTAAAAAAAAATTAATTATAACTTTCGTTGGAAAAAAAGCTCTCGTGTGAACACAAAAACTAAATTGTTCATTTAGAATGTTTCTAAAACACCCTATTTAAGAAACTAATGAACTGTCATATTATCCGTTGTTATCTTGTCGCTTGGTGTTTGCAAGAAGTTTTCATTTGCTTTTGTCCTTTTTGTTTTGTAAATTGCTGTAAATTGGAGGTTTGGTTAAGTTTGTATTTTGTATTGGAATAAATATATTTTATCTTGTTCTACTCCGATATTAGATTTTCAGTAAGTTTGGGGATAATAATGCCCAGGAGGAAGTGTCATTTTACTGCCAAACTGAAGGAAGAGTTCCAATTCATTAGAAATGATACAAATACAAGCGACAAAGTTATTTGTACAATTTGCAAAGGTATTTTTAGCATTGAGCATAAAGGGCGAGCTGATATTATTCATCAAATAAAATCGGACAAACACACATGTGCTCAACAGGCACAACAAACTGTTTCTGTTTCGAATTTCTTCAAGAAACTGGAGCCGACTTCGGAAGATCTTCTTTGTGTGGCCAAAGAAATTGTTTTTGCTTATCACTGCGTAAAACATGATCTTAGTTTCAATTCTTCAGTTTGCACCTCGAAACTAATACAAAAACTCTATGATACGAAGCAGGTAAAACGAAATTGGAGGCTTTGGCTGTAGGTGTGATTGGGCCCTTCGTTTTTTCCGAAGTTTTAGAAGAACTTAAGACGGCGCATTTTATATCGATTACAATCGACAGCTCCAATAGGAATGATATTAAATTAATACCAATCCTAGTTCGATATTATAATCCCACTTACGGAGTCAGGGTTAAACTTCTTTATTTTGATGAAGTACCTGGAGAAACATCTGAGATTGTTAAAGACCATGTCTTAAAGGCCCTGAAAAAACATGAAGTCGAAACAAAAGTCGTTGCTTTATCAGCCAATAATACAAATACAAATTTCGGTGGTGCAGCTAGACGCGGCCAAACTAATGTATACAGAAAGCTGGAAATGGAACTGGGCCGGCCAATTGTTGGTGTAGGTTGCTCAGCTGATAGTTTACCTCTTGATATTGAGCTTATTACAGTAAAAATATATAAACATTTTTATATATATACAGTAGGGTGGAGTGAAAAAGGCCAAAAAAAATTTTTTTTAATTTTTTTAAATCTCCTGTATTGGTAATCGATGACCCTATAGAAAACATTAATTCATGCAAAATATCAAAGCCTTACGACTTTATTTGGAGGTGGCGCACGACGGGTGAAGTTTAAAAAAAAAAAAAAAGGTACTCGTATTACTAATATGTACTTTTTAAAATGTAGTTAAAAGCCTCTTCACACGGTAATATTTTGTAGTATAATTGGCAAAAATTCTTGTAGTATTAAGCGACTTTTAGACGGTACCACAAGTAATACGACCTGTCAAAATTTTGTATCAAAAAGTATTTTTTCACTGCTTTTGCGCTCTCAGAGAGCATAAATTGATGTGTGATTGAAATACGGATGGTGCTCTTTATTTTTTGAAATTTTTCACAAAACTATACCACAAGCGGATCAGAATTTATAACTGTTACCGTCGGTAAAATCTCTCCGAAAGTGTTATCGTGTAAAAGACGCTTTATCCAATATTATAGTGTTACACAATGTTATCGTCTGAAGACGTATTTAGTACCATTTAAAAATTTATGTTTTTCACCACTGTTGAAAGCGTTAGCAACACTTAAGCGAGTAAAACGAAGTCGGGGAATTCCCTTGTTCTAATGATATTTTCTATTGTTGTTTTAAGATTCTTCATAGAGAAGTGAAAGTGTTACCTGTTAAACAGCAACTTAAAACAAAACAAAAGTTTAATCAACGATAAATTGTTTTTATAATTTTTTTCAATTAAAATAATAATAGTTAAAAGGTGAAGTGACTATTTATATACACAAAGTTTTAAAATGCCTAAAACTCGGAAGGATTTGCTTTGCCCTGTATTTGGTGAACCACTTATATTAAATGTTAATGTGCTACCGACGTATTGTGATGTTATTAAATATTACCTGTGGATAAAAACGGATTTGCTTGAATTGAATAATGGAAAAGATCCTTCAATAAAGTATATATGTGAAATAATTGCAACTGATATCGAACAAATATGGAATAAAGCATCGATTCCAACGATTAGTCATCAACAAGTGGTTTCAAGATTGGTTTCGTATTACAACAAGTACAAGAGTATAAAAAAATTGCGCAATTACGCCAAGAAGCAACATTTTTTCAAGGATTCCCAAAAAAAGTTATTTGACATCGCAACATGTAAGTGTGCATCCAGAAAAGTATGTAAATGTATTACTAAAGTACCTGCTGCTGAGGAAAACTTTTTAAAGGACCAACGAAATGAGCGTAAAATGTATATTGGCTGTGTGGATAGAGTGACAACAAAATCTTTACGACGTAATGAAGTTAGAAAACGAAAGTATGATGAGTTTGTGGATAAAAATACTGCTACAAGTGCTTCTTCATCTATGCCAGTAGTACATTGGTCGTCCAGCAGTTATTCAAGTGGACCATCAGAATCAGACGAAGATGATGTTTGTCTGAACGAAACATCAAGAAAATATCAAAAAGAAGAACAACAAAAAGAAAATAAGCAGATGAGAGATAAGTTGCCAAATCTTGCTTTAGCATGTGACAGGACCGGAGTTTCAGATCGATCTGCAGCATTTATTGTTAACGCAGTAATGCTTGATTTAAATGTCATAGATGCCGAAAACTCATCAAGCGTAATAGACCGAAGTAAAATACGTCGAGAAAGGAAAAAAGTGCGCAAAGAGCTGAACTCTATAGGTTGCGAAAAAGTTCTAACGGCTATTTATTTTGACGGTCGTAAAGACAAAACTTTAGTAATGACTACTAATGAAAATGCGTCACATAGGAAGACCATTACCGAAGAACATATCTCAATGATATCAGAGCCAAATTCTGAGTATATAGGTCATTTGTCGATAGATTCAGGAAAAGCAGCTAATATTCAAAAGAATATTGTTGGCTTTATGGAAGGAAAGTTTAAATTTCAGTCTTCTTTGGTGGCAATCGGATGTGATGGAACGGCTGTCAATACGGGACATAAAAATGGAGTTATAGCTTTATTAGAAAAACATCTGAACCGACCTTTACAATGGTTTGTGTGTTTATTACACGCAAATGAATTACCACTGCGCCATTTGTTTTTAAGTCTCGATGGAACTACTACTGGTCCTAATAGCTTTTCCGGTGGTATAGGAAAAAAACTCGTCAAGTGCCTTGATTTTAAACCAGAAGCTTTTGAAGCGATTAGCACAGAATTGCCGGAAGTAAATACTAGTTTGCTAAGCACTGATCAAAAGTACCTATATGAAATATGTTCCGCCATTTCGGCTGGTTTAGTTTCACCAAGTTTAGCTAGTAGAGACCCAGGAAAGTTAGCACACTCTAGATGGTTAACTTGCGCCAATAGGATTCTTCGTTTGTATATTGGTACGGCTAAACCACCAGAAAACCTAAAGCAACTAGCGCTTTTCATTATGAAAGTGTACGCACCAACATGGTTTGACATAAAGGCAAAGCCATCTTGTAAACACGGTCCAGTTCATGTTTTCAACATGGTTAAAAGAAGTTTATATTTAAGAGATGACCTTAAAAGTATTGTTTTAAAAACTATTCAAAGAAATTCATATTTCACACACCCAGAAAATATCTTGTTGGCTATGCTACAAGATGATGCTTCACAAATAAGGGAATTGGCTCTTCAAAGAGTGTTAGAAGTCAGAAAAGGAACTACCACAGAGAAAGTTCGCGAGTTCTGTCTTCCAGAGCTTCAAGTAAATGCGACAAATTACTATGATTTAATAGACTGGGTGAATGTGAAAGTAACAGAACCACCAATGACTATGAAATATACTGATACAGAAATTGTAAAGATGGTCGGTTCGGAGAAAAACTTTGTTGAATTTGAAAAGTATCCTTGCCATACTCAAGCAGTAGAAAGGTGTGTCAAGCTCGTCACTGATGCTTCAATTTCTGTTTGTGGATTAGAAGCAAGAGATGGTTTCATTCGCTCCAGAATAAAAGCAAGGCAAGATATACCATTGTTTGAGACCAAATCGCAATTTTTCCAACAATGAGACTTCTAAAAATGACAACAACATTTTTTTTCTTTATTTTAATAATACTCATTTATATTTAATGTGCTTTATATAATAAATAAAAGACTGAAACAATTTGATTGAACTTAATATAAACCTATTTTAAACCAAATTACTTTTATTTCAATAAATGGTCGAATTCAAAAACTAAAGTCATATGCGCCACCTCAAGACCTTGACCTAGGAAGCTAAAATTTTTTTTAGGTATGTTTAAGGCTATGGATCATCGATTCATAGTACAGGAAAAACAAAATTTGAAGAAAAAAAACTTCACCCCACCCTAATATACAGTGAGGAATACTGCTTTGAAAGAAATTTGCGAAATCGCTGAAATTGAATACAAAACACTACTGTCTCACGGCAACACGCGTTTTTTAAGTTTGCAACCGGCAGTTAATCGCATATTGGAAATGCACAATGCGCTTAAAATTTACTTCGAAAGTCTCGACAATTTCCCTCAAATAATTAAAACGTATTTTACTGACCCTATGAACGAGATATACACCCTTTTCTTACATGGAAATCTCTCTGTTTTTCAAAATGCAATTCTTAATATTGAATCAGATACGATAAGCGCAACTGAAACAGCTAGTATTTACAATAACTTAATCAAGAAACTTTAGCAGGTTAGAAGCGTTTATCCCGTTTGCTGCAAAACAACGTTGGCTTCAATTCATGCGTGAACATTCCAACGCAAATGAGGTAGTTTTCAAAGAAAACATCTTGCGTTTTTATGATGTTGCCTTGAAGTATCTAGCTAAATGGCAAGACAATTTTAAAGAAGTTTTGCAATTCCAGTGGGTGACTATTGAAAAAAGTATTATTTGGGAAGATATTGAAAAAAGTATTTTATTTATTAAACACCACTCGCATATAACAGCATATGAAATAGATGCAGATGAAATTTTTGATGAGATCAGTTTAGTAAACCAAATAATAAATATTGAAAAGCTCACTGAAAATTGGGTAAGAGTGTCATGCGAAAATAAATGGATGAGAATTACTAAAATTGCACGAGAAACAAATATCAGCATAAAAATTTAATAATGGTTGCTGAGTTTGTATTGTGCATCCCAGGGACTTCTGTCATCGTGGAAAGAACATTTTCACTTATGAAACATTTATGGACGTCGGATCGTGGTAGATTGAGAATATCTGTTGTTGCAGCTCTTTTAAATATAAAAATTAATAGTTGCGAAGACTGTTCTGCCTTCTTCGATAAAATAAAATCAGATGCGCAGTTCTTAAAGAAGGCAATTTCATCAGAAAAATACGAGTAATTTTCCTCGTATTTTTCTGACCAAAAGAAAGGAAAAGCTTTAGAATAGATGTGGGCGGCAACTTAGTAGCCCCACATTTGACACCTACTTAGTGCAAAAATAATTTTAGTTTTTTGTTTGTTTTTTAAATTATTTATTTATTGTTTGAATTGTTTCTTTTTTTCAATAATTTCATTAATATATTCTTTTGAAATCGTTATTTATTATTGAATAAATCAATAATTATTGAAATATATATATCAATATTTGAAATATATAAATTTTTGTATTCTTTTTAATTTGAAAGCAGATTTCGTATTCACGGTTATAAGAAGAGAAATACCCGTTGCTTCTGAAACGATTGCAACAAAATAAAAAATTTAAAAAAATTAAAAATTAAAAAAAAAATGTGTGAGAAAAAAACACTCAGTACAACGCCCCCCCCCTCCCCAAAAAAAAACATAAACAAAAAAATGTCCGGACTTATTTTCTACAAATTATGGCAAGCCTAGATATAAGGTATGTTTTAAAAAAACCTGTTATTATGACATTAACATCATTGCGATATCTCAAAACTATAGATTTCCTCAGTATAACTCATTTTCTTAAGCCTCAGAATGAGAAAAAAACGATTGAAATTTCATGTTTTGACTTAGCAAGCAAACATTTCCGCCATTTTTAAATCGATTTTCATCAAAGTTTCTTTGCTTGAAAGTTCAATTAACTAAATTGGGAAAATGAGAAACGGTTTACTGTTACCTCACCAATACAATGTTTTATGTTGTTTTCAAAGAACCTCTAAATATCCAACTTGTACTCAAAAATAGGCCAAGAGTTACTTTTGTTGTATATATTTTTTTTAAAATTTTAATTTTTTTTTAATTTTCATTTTTCTTATTCTTTTATATAACATAATTTATCTGCAAAAATTAATCTTTTTTGACACAAACAGTGTCCATCATTAAAAATCATTGGCCACCTATCCCCTCATTTTCGTTTTAATGAAAAATAATTTGCCTAAAATGCTTTTGTTATTGTTTTTGCAATGTTCTACAGCTTAAAAACTAATTTATGTGAAAAACATTTTCAAATAAAGCTTAAAAAACCTAAAAAACATTCTGAAGGTTATCAGTGAGTCCATCTTAACTACACAACATGGCTGCCGTGTTATATTGAGAGAAGCTCTCGCGACAAAGAGAGAAAACCTTTGTTTGCTGTTATATTGTGCTGCTGGTTGAATGAAGGCATCAAATAAAATGCGTGATTTTGAAATAATTAAAAAAATACATTTTTCGAAAAACTTGGTAAGCTATATTATCATAGGAATCGAATAAAAAAAGAATTATCAAAATCTGTTCAGCGGTTACCGAGCTTATTCTGGATCAATTTCGTGAGTCTCCTTTTATATAATAGTATAGATATATAATAGTAAATAATAGTATAGATGAGCGTACATGTGCATTTTTAATAGCATTTTTTCCCATATTTTTCGCTCTTGAAGGCAGTATTCTAGTGTAGAAAATGAAGTTTTTCATTTTTCGATTATTTATATATTCAGGAAAATTTCATTAAAAGAATTTTTTGAAAATAAAATTATTTTAAAAGTTATAGCCATTTTAGTGTCTTCAGTAGTACTGACGGAAATCTAACTTGAAAACTTTAAACACGTTTATCTCGAAACTACTTTTTCCAAAACGGTTGACATGATATTTCAAGTTCAAGTTCTAATGGTCCGATTGACTTAAAATTTGGTGTGGGCCTTTTCTATATATCCCTCTATGGCCCGAATTAGGATTATGTAAAAATTTTGTTTTTAATATTTTTAAAAAATTCATAACTTTGAAAAAAGGGCTAAAAAATGACTTTTTTTTCAAGCAGTCGCCTTTTCGCGAAAAATGGCCATGTCGCTATAATCCTAGTTCTTAACATTTTTTTTGCAGATTACTAGAAAGATTGGAATCATGTCAACAAAGACGCACACTTTTTCTTAGCCCCCCCACTACACCAGCCAGTAATTTCTTCAATTTTTAATTTTATTTTTTATTTTCTTGTGTTATTAAAATTTATTAATATCTCGACAAATAAGGCAAAGGCCTTAAATGCATTTAAGTCCATGTTCAGGAGAGAAATTGAAAAAGTACGATCAAGATTTTAAAAAACCTATGCTTTCTAGAAAAGTTAAAACAGTTAAAAGAAATTTTAAATGTTCAATGCTTAGTGATATATATTTAAAATATACCTCAATGCAATCTAGGCTGCTCATTAAATGCAAAAAATGTTAACTAAGCCCTTTTTCCAAAATCATTATAAAGATTTGACGAGGGCTTTATTTGCATTTAGGCCCTTTTTTCTAAAACACACCTACAGCCTCCATGTGTACATAATCGTATTTAGGCCCTTATTCTAAATGTTAACAGCGCACAAGAAATAATCAAACACGTTTAAGCCCTATTTCATTTCTATTACACGAAACGATTTTTTTCCACCAACGGTTCTTGTAAACTGATACCACTCACGGGGATGGAAAATCTGCATTCAAGAACACTTTTACTTATTTTCAATGGTATTTCAAATGAGTGTAACCTACCTCGCGGAACTTAGATCAATATAGTCTAGTTCTTTTATTCCGTATGCTACCAATGCCATCATCAAAGCCATAATTGTGTTTTTGTTTTGACCGAAGCAATTGTCACTATAAAGTGTAATCGAACTGAAGCTCGGTATTTAATGAACGACGTATATAAACTGAAAGCGTATAGAAATAAGTTTACGCTAAGCGCTTCCACCTACCTACCCGGAATAAAAACCGAGTAAATTGCGTAGTTGTAATAAAAAAAAAAATTGGGAGCACAAAATTATTTGAATCTTTAAAGAAATTTTTTATCCATTAATGGTAAGTTCATTTTTAATTTTTTAAATCGTTAAATTTAATTGCAACACTCCCTCAACCACGGTCGCATAATACGCATTATACGTACCGTATGCACCAAGTTTTTGTGCTGTCGCTGCGTATGTTTAATCCCTCACAATTTGGCTATGGCAAATTACGCTGCTGTAAACTTACCGAACATACGCTGCTTACATCGCCAATTCGGCGTTCATTGAATACCACTAGAAAGAAGATGGTCGTAAACTTAAGAAGATATTATTGTATTGTATTAAGAAGATATTAAGTATTGTTATCGTTGCAGTCGAGCACGGTTAAATTTTAGGTACTTCAATGTCTTATATAGTAAAAAATATAAGAACTTAGGCTTAGTGTTGGAAGAAATTTTTGTAAATAGATTATCCCAAGAAAAAATATCCCAAATGATTGATGTTTCTTTAAGATCAGTGAGATCTGTATCTGCTGTAGCTACAATTTTGGCATGAAACAGATCATACGTGTTGCATTTATCAATATTAGGTATTTAAAATTTTATTTCACAGTTATATTCACTGCGTTGTTAAATTCCAATGTTTTATAAGTCTTATTCAGAGTCCGTTACATTCTTCAATGAAGTTGAATTAATAAAGTACTAAGGCACTGGCATATTCACATCAATCTTTTATTTATTAAGATATAATCAAATAAATCAAGCAGTACATACCATTTTTAGTAATTTTTATGCCTGAAAATATATTTCCTTTTCCTATGATTTTACATAGAAGCCCTTTTCTATTTAAATTAACCCGCAATGTGTACGGATTCCAAAAGGTAGAAGGGCGTTTTTGCATTTGGCCCCTCAATTCGTCGAAAACTTTTTTGTAAAAAAAGGTCTAGATCGTTATTAGATCTTTAGAATATTCACAAAAGACCATATTGCATATGTTAAAATGGCCTAAATTGATAAAAGATAACTTGATATTCCAAAAGTTCACAAGAAAAAAGGGCTTAACTTTAATTAAGAAACAAATTATCAAACAAAAATTAAGTAAAAGGGCTTATTTAAAACTAAGCCCCCACGGAAGTTTCACTAAAAAGCTGATTTGTGATTTGGTAAAAGGGCTTACCGCAGCTTAAGCCCCCAATGCAAATGGATTTATCTTGTTTATGAAACTTAAATTGAAATAAGCCCTTATTCCTTATGAAGCCCACGTACTTCAGCAAATAAGCCTTTATGAAAATCACAAATAAAATTCACAAAAAATGAGGTAATTATTATTATATTATTATTATACACAAAATAATTAAAAAAGTAACTTAAGCCCTTTTGCGTTGTTAGTCGAGATATTAACAAATAATAAAAAAATGGATGGTAAAAATTTTAATAGGTTCTTTTCTATCCTCTATACTAGGGCCGTTTAGAATTCTTGCCCGTGCGTCGACAGAGGGCAGGCAGTGCACTTTGTCGTCTGCGGGATAAATTCGGTGGTGAAGCGGAAAGAGGAGCGGAAAATTTTTAGAGGATAAAGAGCGTAGATGTATACATGGTATAATTATTTGACAAGGTAGCCGTGACAGTTTTTTGGCGATTGGTAGTTGTCAAAAACAGCTAAAGAAGTTGTAGTTTGCTACTGTTGACTATTTATGTGCTTATTTTTTACTTTTCTTTTATTCATTAAATTTATTCGCGAAGTTTATTGAAATGTTTTTAGTTTGCTACTGTTGATTGCTATGTTTAAGTCCTCGCTTATTTTTTCACTTTTCTTTGATTAATTGCATGAACAGCTAATTTTGACAACTACCCATCGCCGCTCGTGAGAAAAAAGCCAGTCTACGCTACTACCTTGTCAGTAATTGTGCCATGGATGTATAGAACCCGAGAGAGCAAGAGCATGTCGTTATGTAAAAGCAGTGTTGCATATTCTGCTTATTAAGACAATTTTTTCTTAAAAGGGTTTTTATTATTTGACATAGGCCGCATTCTAGCCGAAAAAGTGCTCAAGTAGCGAAGTAGCATAAAATATTTTCGCTATATAAATTGTGACATCTCAAGGAACATGTTCTGTGAGAGCATACCATTCAGCCCGAAAGTTGTGGAACAGTTCTTTCCGCTGAATGCAGGCATAGCTACAAAAAGCGATGTTGCTTTGACGTATTATTATGTCTTACAGCGAGGTTTTTCACAAAATTGTTTGCTTTTGTTTAAACTTTGGGGTAAACGTACAGCATTTTATATTGAACGTTCAACGTTAAAATATATGCCAAAATATCAGTTATCTGGCGAATATTGACCAAAGTGTATAAATTTTGCGCAGGTACTATTAAAACTCTCACATTGTAGAATATCAGGCAAATTTTGACTTTTATTTTGGCGTAAAATTACAATAAAAAAAAAATTTTTTTTCTCAATGTTTTGAACGTTAAAAGATTACTAATTTTTTGGTTTTTATGACAAAATGCATACTTGATGCGGTAACTGGAAATATTGCAAATTATTTACGAAAAAAGTTATAAAACGCCCGGTTTTTCATATTACTGGGAATGCAGCATTAATTTTGGGCGGCTCTGAGCGCAATTAGAGCAATTATAATTTTTGCAATGCAGATGCTCATACTAGAGTTACCATGCCACTATTTTTTGAGAATAAAAACGATATAATTTTAATTCAATATATATAAACTACTGCTATCAAACATAATATTATACTGTTATTTATAATATTACGATTTAAAATTGTAGAAAACTTTTTCTTTAAACTTTGCCTTCTTGTGAAAAAAAAATTAAGTTTAAACAATGAACAATTCAATAAAAGCGTTTAGTCACAAATTTGTTTTTTGGAATCGCTAGCTTTTAATATGCTTTTAATTTTTTTTCCTTGCCTCGAAACGCTATCTAAATTTCAAGATTTGAACATTTCAAAACATGCTAAGGAACTAACTGCATTGTAAAACCAACTAAAGCTAAGGTTCCCTGAAATGTTTAAAAAAAAATTATAATATACGCTTGTTTTAAGTAGGTATTGTTGCAAAATAATAACAGCATTAAAAGCACATTATCCTGCGAGGAACTATTTTCTATAATGAAAATGCAAAACTCCTATTTGAGAAGTCAACTTTCTGACATGAGCTTGGAATCAATAATGCATCTTGCTTCCACACGCGGATTTGAACGAAATATTAAAATAATTGTTACTGACTTTGTAAGCTCAGATTTGTAGTACCCTTAAAAGAGCTTCTCAGCGCAATCGTGACTCAAGCCACAAATAAATTATAAGTGTGCTGACTGAGTAATTAAATGTACGAAAAGAAAGCGAAACAATTTTGCATACTTGATTTATATTTTGTGCTTTGCGTCACTATTGCTCTGAGTAGCTCATATGAGAATTATTTAAATTATCATATAATAAAGCAATACAAATATGTTGTTTTATTTAAATGAAAAACGAACAATATAATTTTGTAAGACGCTTTTTCACAATTAATTTTGATATATATATATATATTTATATATTTATATATTTATATATTTATATATTTATATATTTATATATTTATATATTTATATATTTATATATTTATATATTTATATATTTATATATTTATATATTTATATATTTATATATTTATATATTTATATATTTATATATTTATATATTTATATATTTATATATTTATATATTTATATATTTATATATTTATATATTTATATATTTATATATTTATATATTTATATATTTATATATTTATATATTTATATATTTATATATTTATATATTTATATATTTATATATTTATATATTTATATATTTATATATTTATATATTTATATATTTATATATTTATATATTTATATATTTATATATTTATATATTTATATATTTATATATTTATATATTTATATATTTATATATTTATATATTTATATATTTATATATTTATATATTTATATATTTATATATTTATATATTTATATATTTATATATTTATATATTTATATATTTATATATTTATATATTTATATATTTATATATTTATATATTTATATATTTATATATTTATATATTTATATATTTATATATTTATATATTTATATATTTATATATATATATATATCATATTTGATATATATATATATATAAATATATAAGTATATATATATATACTATCTACTACCTAAAGGTGAGCTTCTAACTTTTCTTGCGGAAAAAATTGATTGTGAAATTGTGGTTTTACTTGAAGTAAATTAAGAATGTTAAAGTAGTTAAAAAAACAATTTTAAAACCACAATATTATTAAACTCAATTTGATTTTACACGCTAACTATTCGTTATAATATATTTTTATAACTTTTATAAGATATTTAGCTTATAAATTTATAAAGTATTTAATAATAAAAATGTGGTAACCCTGAATACATTAACGAGCTCAATTATGACTTTCGTAAAGCAGACTCTCACACTCACCATTAGTGAGCTAATTTTATTAGCAATTTGTGCTACAGGCTCAACATTTTTCTGGCAACACTGTCGCGATATAAGTGGCGCTTTTTCTTACGCTTTTTCTCATTCACTTGGAACATGTCCCTCGTTCCTTTTACCCCCGAATTCATCCAGCATGTGCTTTGTCGCCCGTGCTGCTTGCTGCGGGCAGGCAGAACGCTCGTAAAGGAAAAACGACCGTACGGGCGATTTTCGACACCCCTAGTCTATACTATAGGCCTCTATATTAGAATACTGCCTTGAAGTGCACTAAAGAAAATTGGTCAATATTATTTGAATTTAGGTTTAGGATCAGTGTTGCCAGTATATTTATGTATAGTTTCCCTTAATCACATAAAAAATTCCCTTTTTTCTCTTTTAAAATTTAGAAAAATCTCTAAAATATCTTTCAAACATAACGTTGTTTAAATATAAAAGTTCAGGTACAAAAGTTTATTAAAGTATTAACGTATTAAACAACATAATACATGTTCGTTAATATAAACATTAAGGCGTAGTGAAGTGTATGGGATGAGATTTTTGCTATAAAGCGGGATTGAAATACTAAAAACTTACACCATTTTAAGCAACTTGGCCCAAGGATTATGCTCAAGGATTATGTGTTTCTGGCTCATAAGAGGTGAAATATTGTACTAGATCAATAGTGGTTAGTGACCAAAAGTGTTCTAGATCAATAGTGGTTAGTGACAAAAAGAAGCCATTGAAAACATAGATACAGCCGTTTCGCATATGTCGTAGCAAAAGACGTAGAATTATATAATACTTAAATTAGTAACAATCGAGTTAGGGCATCCAATCCCGGGATTCCGGACTTTTTTTTATTCCCGACAGTCCCGGGATTGCAAGGTCAAAAATGCAGGGATTTTTGGGATCCCGGGATGGCCTTCACGGCAAAAAATTTCCAAAAAATTCAACCAAAAAGTTCAATGATCTACCTAAGAAAAGCCTTTCTCAAAATATCTGTACAAAATAACACAACTTGAGAAACACATGATACTATCTTAGAAATACTGAAATGTGATTTTAATAATACTAAAATAAAAATATTTTGTAACTATCTGTACAAAATATGACGTGAAAAATATAAAAATATAAACCTTTCTTGAACTAATCTAACAAAATATTACAAAATACTAACTTAAAAATGTGACCTTGAAAAATTAAAAAAAAAACTTCCTTAAACAAGCTGTACAAAATATCACAAAATTCGTACTTAGAATTACTAAAATTATTATACTATTTTTTGTTTTTGAAATAATTTTATGAGCCTTCCGAATGATCTCATTTAAATTTTATTTTTTTTTAATTCATCTTAGTTTTTAAGAAATAAACAATAAATACTATCCAAACCTTTAGCGAAACTGTGTTTTTTAGTCTTTTAAAATCTTCTTCATTGGTTTGCGTTGTAAAACAAGGCATAACTACTATGGAACTTCATATTACGTTTTCAAAAAAAATTAGTTTTCTAAGGTTTGCCAATCCCGGGTCTAGTCCCGGGATCCCGGGATTGTAGAAACGTTTCGAAATTAGATGCCCTAAATCGTGTTATATACTTCTTATTGATACTAAAACATTAAAAAAGTTGGTACAATTTTTGAATTTTTTGCATATCATGTATTAATAATTACAACAGACGAACAATACAATTTCATAAGACAAAAGGTAGTGCAATTTATAATATATAATTTTAATTATCGTTATTGAAAATGTTTATTAAAATTGTTTTATGATAGGAAAAGTAGGAAGTATATTTGTGACAGCTTATATTCTATATATCTTACAAATACCCTGTTTATACAGGAACTTCCCAATGTTGATGAAGATATTTCAGATAAGAGGTTCAAGTTGTAATTTAAATTTATAAAACGTAAAAACTTCTCATTTTCCGTTAGTCAAAACCACTCTTTTCCAATAAGCTTTTTCCAAAAAAAAGCAAAAACATACTTTTTCAATTATTTCGTTAAGTTTCAAAGTTTGTGTTCAATTACTTGACGATTTCAGTAATTTTTAACTGGCGATGCCCTCTTGCATTAAAAATGAACACTCAGTACATAGATTGTATCATATTCAAGAACCGATGCAGTCTACAGATTTTGTTACCTTAAACAAAAACCAATCGCAAAGCAAACAGAAAGATAATAGGTCTGTTCCCGTTCTAACTTCAATTAATTGTATTAGATTAGAGAGTGTCATGTGTTGCATATTATTCCTCTCACTAGAGCTTCAAAATAAAGCTTTCAAGTAACTTCAAGCTATAGCAGAACTACCCATGGCACAAATACTGACAAGGTAGTAGCGTAGACTGGCTTTTTTTCACTAGCGGCGATGGGTAGTTGTCAAAATTAGCTGTTCATGCCATTAATCAAAGAAAAGTGAAAAAATAAGCAACGACTTAAGCATAGCTAGTCAACTAAAAACATTTCAATAAACTACGAGAATAAATTTGTAACGGTGCACCGTACAATGGTTGCACCCCACTCACTACGCCACTGTCTCGCTACACCACTGGGCATACAGCCAATGCATAAAGACATATGACAACCACACAAACACATCATGGTCAAAGCAGACAACAGCCACTATATTAAAGCATACGACAACCACACAAACGCAGTACACCCGAAGCAGACAACAGCCACACAGTAGCGACAAACAAAATAGGCGAATTTAAAATCCACATGATGAGTGGCGCTATAATTCACAAGGGGTTTTCAACCCAAGGTATTGAAGAGTGCGCTGTTTGGCTGACTTCGGCACGGCTCGGAAGCGTAGTGCTTTGTACCGTCCTACACTTGTTACCGAGCTATCGAAAGTGTGCTCGTTACTAAAAAATTTAGTTTTTAAGCATTATAAGTATTGTAGGTATTTTAAAGTTATTTGTGCGGATTGCTACATCGGCTTTAGTCGGTCGTTTGTTCATCGTAGTGCTAAAGCGGATTACTACATCGGCTTCGGTCAATCGTTCATTCGTCTAAAGTGTTCGGTTGAACTACTACATCGGCTATAGCAAGGCTCATTTATAAGGTTGTGGCCATTGAGAGCGAGCTCGGTCAAACTGTCAGAATGGATGAAAAGAAATCAAGAAAATGAATGCAAAGAACAAACAAAAGTATAGTGACAGTTCGAACAAAGGCGGAAAAAAGAGTGCAATTCTCTTAAGTGCCACAACCTTATAAATGAGCTATAGTCGGTCGATTGTCCAGGAGTGATCGTTGGGATTACTACATCGGCTTTAGTCGGTCGTTCGTTCATCGTTGTGCTAAAGCGGATTACTACATCGGCTTCGGTCGGTCGTTCATTCGTCTGAAGTGATCGGTTGAATTATTACATCGGCTATAGTTCGGTTGATCATCCGAAGTGATCATTCGGATCACTACATCGGCTTTAGTCGGTCGTTCGTTCATCGCAGTGCTAAAGCGGATTACTACATCGGCTTCGGTCAGTCGTTTATTCGTCTGAAGTGCTCGGTTGAATTACTACATCGGCTATAGTTCGGTCGATTATCTGAAGGTGCTCGTTGGATTACTGCATCGGCTTTAGTCGGTCGTTTGTTCATCGTAGTACTAAAACGGATTACTACATCGGCTTCGGCCGGTCGATTGTTCGTCTCTAGTGCTCGGTTGAATTACTACATCGGCTATAGTCGGTCGTTCATCTATTCGAGCATAGATCTTGATATTTACATAATAGGGTAATTCACGCAACTGTAGATCGTAAAATGCGTGATTAGAATATGTAATTACTTAAATATACCGCCTTAAAACGTAGAAGCATTTACCTTTTTTTTTTGTAATAACGTAGAGTTTGTTTATTTGCCGAAATCATCGCAGTCAGGTCCTGCCTAAGCCCAGCCGTCACCGCCTCTTACTTACCGCCGCATCACGCCAAGAATTATACTTCTTCGCATCTCACCGAACCCGAACCGAACTGACCCGACACCAGTACGGGCCAAAGCAGCACTTGTCCGCACGACACAAGCGACAACAACTCTACGAACCAGCGTATTATTATTATTATTATTATTATTATTGAATTATTGTGTATTGTAATAAAAAGACATAATAAACAGATTTGTACATATTAAAATTGAAATATACAAATTCTTATTTTAAACTACTTGATTATAAATAAAGCAAACTATTTTAATCGAGGCATCGAAACACCTAGTCTTTTTATTTATTTGGCGAAAGTTCGAGGGTCTTTCGTTTGATCCTGGAGCTGCTGAGGATACCTCAGCCTTTGAAGAAAACTCTCCTTTACAAATGGCGACCGAACAGGGACCTGCTTCCGATGACGGCAGTGGAAAACCGAACACACCCATCAACTACAAAGAAGCAGGTGCAATACACAATAAAAATAATAATATGGACAAACATTTAACTTCGGACTCACTCGCCTGGATCTATCTACTCAAAAAGGAGGCTCGTCATGGAATGCCAAAAGATTGGATTACCAATTGAGGGCTGTACTGTGGAGGATTTACGAAGGCAACTAAGCGACTTCGTAAAAACAAAACGAAGTAGAGCCTCAACAGAGAACATATTTCAAGCGCTAGAAGCCGAAGTTGAAGCCGAAGAACGATTACCAATTAGTAACGAGACTACAGCAGCCAAAGTCGCAAATACGCCACAACCAACATTAATAAAACCCGAATACAACAGGATAAATTACCACCAGAGTTCAGATGCCGAAGTAATGAACACCGTGCGACGATGGAACATCCATAACGATGGTGCCGACAACTTGGTAGAGTTCGTGGAGCGAAACGAGGAGCTAGCCGAATGCTATCACCTAAACCGAAATAAAGTGTTACCCACATTACTAGAGGTATTGCAAGGTAGGGTCCTGCAATGGTATCGTGTTAAACGACCAACGATCACCACATGGGCTGCATTCCGTACCGAAGCCGAAAGATTATATTTACCGAAGCGATTCCTAAGCCACCTAGAGGAAACAATTTATCATCGTAAACAGATGCAAAGAGAAAACGCCAAAGATTACATACTGAGTATGCAAACCCTCATACGCAAACATCCGCAGCTCAAAACCCTTGACCACACAGATTTACGATGGGTTTACGATGGTTTACGAGTCGAGTACAAACTTTATGCCAGGCGAAGCGATTTTAATACGCTTGACGAATTAATGGATCTTACCGAAGAATACGAGGTACTCAAGCGAGACGAAGCACTAAGAGGCCGAACGGCTACTCATTGTCTACGAGATGCAACACTATACGAGACAGGCACACACTGCTGGAGATGCAAAAAACGAGGCCACCGGCGTTATGATTGCCGAAGCCGGGCACGAAAGTTCTGCTCACGGTGTGGTCAGGATGGCACCCTATCCCGCGACTGCTGCTGTTTGCATACACACCCGTCTACCCCCGGCCCTTCTGAGAATTCAACCGATGGCCGCTATTATATCACCGTGCAGGTCAGGGGCCGACCAATCAAGGCGCTGATAGACACCGGATCCATCCTGTCGTATGTCGACGATGGCATTAAGCAGTTTTTGACCGAGAAAAATATTCAACCATGGCCACAGAGTAGGAAAATCCAACTGGCAGACAACTCTATAGTCGATTGAGAGGACGCATATCCCATCCAAGTCGACTATGAACAAAAATCGGTATTTCTCTTAGTCTTCCCACTCTCATCATCAGCAGAGCCGATGATACTGGGCATGGATTTCTTACGACGCAGAGGCATACAATTAACAATGGATCTATCTACTCAAGAAACAAGAAAACCGATGACAAAGCAGTAAAAATTTCAACTCTGCACTCGAGTGTCAGCCGAGAGAATTTAACACCCGAACAAAATCAACGCCTGGCGAGTTTTTTGGACGAACAAAAGCAACGATTCGGCACCATCACTGGAACATGCAACATTACCGAGCATTCGATCATACTTCGGCATAACCAACCGATTAAGCAGAGGTATTACCCCCGCAACCCGGCTATGCAAAGTATATTGAACCAGGAACTCGATGAACTGCTCGCAATGGATCGAATCGAAGCATCAAAGAGTCCATATAGCTCTCCTGTCGTCTTGGTCCGGAATAAGCAGAGAATGTGCATAGACTATCGCCAGTTAAATGCGGCAACCGAGCCCGATGCTTACCCTCTGCCCCAGATCAACGCAATTCTTGACCAACTCAAAGAGGCTAAATATATTTCCTCCACCGACTTAAAAAACGGCTATTGGCAAATTCCAGTGGAGCAAAAATCATGAGCATGCACTGCGTTCACCGTCCCGGGCTGAGGACTTTTCCAGTGGAAAGTCATGCCTTTTGGCTTACACTCGGCACCTGCCACATTCCAGCGCGCACTCGACAGCATCATCGGACCCGAACTTCACCCGAAGGTATTCGCATATCTCGATGATATCATCATCCTGGGCACATCGTTTCACGACCACCTGAAAAACTTGAGCCTCGTCTTCAGCAAATTGTTTTGAGGCAAATATGCAATTAAACTTTGAAAAATGTGATTTCGTCCGAACCCGCATCCATTACCGCGGCCACATAGTAAGCTCCGAAGGCATACATACGGTCCCCGCAAAGGTTACTGCTCTGCAAGAAATGACCCCTCCGCGTAATATAAAAGAATTACGGAGAATCCTAGGGATCGCGTCATGGTATATGCGATTTGTACAAAATTTTTCAACACTGGTAGCACCGCTCACACTCTTGCTGAAGAAAAACATAAAATGGGAATGGCAACACGAACAGGAAGCGGCATTTTCGAAATTAAAAATCCTGCTGTCACAAGCATCCATTTTATGCTGCCCAGACTTCGATCAGCCGTTCATACTACAGACCGACGCCAGCGCAGAGGGATTAGGAGCAGTACTTTTCCAACGAAACGCTGACCAAGAAAGAGTAGTAGCTTATGCCAGCCGAACGTTAACCGATCTCGAGAAGAAGTACTCGGCCACTGAACAAGAATGTTTAGCTATACTCTGGGGGATTCGGAAATTACGAACATACTTGGAAGGCTACCAGTTCACGGTAATCACCGACCACCACTCGTTGAAATGGCTTCATTCGTTGAAAAATCCTTCCGGTTGACTTGCACGTTGGGCGCTAGAGCTCCAGCAATGCAATTTCACGATTGAATACCGACGAGGCAGTTTGAATATTGTAGCAGATGCTCTATCGCGAAACCCCCTCCCTCGTGATGAAAACGAATTGTTATGTGCAAGCTCCACGAAGACCAACGACTGGTACAATCAACAATTAAACAGAACCAAACAACAAGTTTCCCGATACCCAGACTACCAGGTGATTGAAGATCGGCTATTCCGACACATCCCGCGCCGCAACCCACTCACGACCTCCCCCGAATGGAAATTATGTGTGCCCCAGCACCTCGGGCAACGTGTGCTAAACGAACTCCATGACAACAGTGCCACTGGACTCCTAGGAAGAACAAAAACCCTACAACGAGCTCAAGCCGATTACTACTGGCCTGGCATGTACCGCGATGTCGCCCGCCACGTCCGCAGCTGCAGCACATGTGCCCGCTTTAAAATTAAGCAACGCAAGCCAGCAGCTTTTATGGCAACCATGCAGTGCACACAGCAATGGGAGATAGTATGTGGTGACTTTGTCGGACCATTGCCCAGATCAACACAAGGTCACACCGCACTACTCGTACTAGTTGACAAGTTTAGTAAAAGGGTAGAGTTAGTCCCAGTCCACCGCGCCACCTCACTCAGCGTCATACGAGCTCTGAAAGAAAGCACAATTTACCGATTTGGCTGTCCAAAAACTTTTCTGTCGGACAACGGAAGGCACTTCGTTAGCAACGAATTGAAAGCGTACCTGAAACATCATGGAATCCACCACCAGTTCACTGCGCCCTATTCACTCCAAGAAAATCCTACCGAACGCTCTAATCGAGTGGTGAAAACAATGATTGCGCAGCAAACCGAAGGCAATCATAAGAAATGGGACGAGCACATTTGCGAGATCGCTTTCGCAATCAACACCGCTCACAACGAGTCAACCACCATCTCGGCGGCAGAGCTAAACTTTGGCAGACCACTGACTATCCCGAACCAGCTACGCAGAGAAGCACCGACACCGACCGAAGTACCAAAAGCTCAAAGAGTTCTGGGCGAGAGTCAATGAGCACCAAAAACAGGCAACTCAGCGCCAACAAAAATACCATAATTTACGGAGACGCCCCTGGAAACCAAAGCTTAATGATTTGTTACTAAAACGAGACCATCCCCTTTCATCAAAAATAGACGTCTTCGCACAAAAGCTAGCTCCGAAATATCTAGGGCCCTACAAGGTTAAACGTTTCACCGCACAAAACATCGTCGAACTAGAAGAGCCGAATGCACTCACCGACAAGGTTTTATATGCACGCTAATCTAAAATTATGCCACGGCAATTTATAATTCCTCACCAGTTCTACGAAAAATATATTTATAGACCGCAGCGGCCACCTTAGCATTAAGCATGCCGGAACTGACAGCCCCTGATGACTCCAAACGAGCAACAGCATCACAAGCCAGTGTCAAGCCGCCACAACAACTAGCCGTACCAAAACTAGTACCGCTCCATTGCATAAGAAAGCCGACGTTAACCTCGAGCCTAAGCGCAACCGAATATCAACTTTTTGACGGCATATACATCAAAAAGCCAAAACGGCATAACAAAAGCATGCTAAAACAAAATTCAAAAATTTTTGTTTTACTATTATTATCCGCAGTATTAAAGTTTCCTTATGTTATTTAATATTATCATCATTTTTTTTTATTTAATATTATTTTTATGATTAATCCGTGATGACTCCTAGGATGGAAGTTTTATTTTATTTATAAGTTAAGCTCACAATGAATTGTAAAAGAAAAAATATATATATATATAGTTATATTATTATATACACTTTGGGCTGAGCCGAACCATATACATGGTCAGGTGAACTTTACCGGTCTCGGTAGTGCGGGTCGTAAGACCTCAAATCGCCCACTCATTTCATTAATATTGTCTTTCACCGTACTAATTACATTTTTTTTTTCGTTTTTTTCTATTTTTCAAATTTTCTTTCTAGTGATAAATCTCTCTCTACGAAGTGGGGGGAGTTGTAATGGTGCCCCGTAAAATGGTTGCATCCCACTCACTACGCCACTGTCTCGCTACACCACTGGGCATACAGCCAATGCATAAAGACATATGACAACCACACAAACACATCATGGTCAAAGCAGACAACAGCCACTATATTAAAGCATACGACAACCACACAAACGCAGTACACCCGAAGCAGACAACAGCCACACGGTAGCGACAAACAAAACAGGCGAATTTAACATCCACATGATGAGTGGCGCTATAATTCACAAGAGGTTTTCAACCGAAAATATTTAAGAGTGCGCTGTTTGGCTGACTTCGGGACTGCTCGGAAGCGTAGTGCTTTGTACCGTCCGACACTTGTTACGATTTAACAAGTAGTTGTTTTCCGACGAGCTATCAAAATTGTGTTCGTTACTAATACATTTAGTTTTTAAGCATTATAAGTATTGTAGGTATTTTAAAGTTATTTGTGCGGATTACTGCATCGGCTTTTGTCGGTCCTTTGTTCATCGCAGTGCTAAAGCGGATTACTACATCGGCTTCGGTCGGTCGTTTATTCGTCTGAAGTGCTCGGTTGAATTACTACATCGGCTATAGTTCGGTCGATCATCCGAAGTGATCATTCGGATCACTACATCGGCTTTAGTCGGTCGTTCGTTCATCGCAGTGCTAAAGCGGATTACTACAACGGCTTCGGTCGGTCGTTCATTCGTCTAAAGTGCTCGGTTGAATTACTACATCGGCTATAGTCGGTCGATTGTCCAGGAGTGATGGTTCGGATTACTACATCGGCTTCGGTCGGTCGATTGTTCGTATGAAGTGCTTGGTTGAATTACTACATCGGCTATAGTCGGTCGTTCATCTATTCGAGCATAGATTTTGATATTTATATAAAAGGGTAATTCACGCAACTGAAGATAGTAAAATGCGAATTTAGAATTTGTAATTACTAAATCATACCGCTTTGAAGCGTAGAAGCATCTACCTTTTTTTGTAATAACGTAGAGTTTGTTTATTTGCCGAAACATCGCAGTCGGGTCCTGCCTAAGCCCAGCCGTCACCGCCTCTTACATACCGCCGCATCACGCCAAGAATTATACTTCTTCGCATCTCAACGAACCCGAACCGAACCGACCCGACTCTAGTACGGGCCGAAGCAGCACTCGTCCGCACGACATAAGCGTCAACAACTCTACGAACCAGCGTATAAGTATTATTATTGAATTATTGTGTATTGTAATAAAAAGACATAATTAACAGATTTGTACATATTAAAATTGAAATATACAAATTCTTATTTTAAACTACTTGATTATAAATAAAGCAAACTATTTTAATCGAGGCATCAAAACACCTAGTCTTTTTATTTATTTGGCGAAAGTTCGAGGGTATTTTGTTTGATCCTGGGGCGGCTGAGGATACCTCAGCCTTTGAAGAAAACTCTCCCTTACAAATTTAATGAATCAAAGAAAAGTTAAAAATAAGCACATAGCTAGTCAACAGCAGCAAACTACAACTTCTTTAGCTGCTTTTGACAACTACCAATCGCCAAAAAACTGTCACGGCTACCTTATCAAATAATTATATCATGTAATTACCCAGGTAGTGTTGACCAGAGATAAAGAGATGGGAAATTCTGTTGGGGAGGGATAGCACTGTGATCAGTTTTACTTTAAATTGGCTCCAATACTAACAAAAAACATTTATATGTGGTCGTAAAAACAACGGAAAACAACCCTGGCTTATGGTAAATTGAAGAATTTCACCATTTACG
Source organism: Dichetophora obliterata (assembly GCA_963920525.1). Taxonomy (NCBI): domain Eukaryota; kingdom Metazoa; phylum Arthropoda; class Insecta; order Diptera; family Sciomyzidae; genus Dichetophora; species Dichetophora obliterata. The sequence goes on from OY986436.1 coordinate 91,497,660, forward strand.
TTTGAGGTCCGATAACTGTAAAACTGCATATTATTGGAACAAACAGGTAACAAAAGATATACCACAAAAGACTTCGGAAAAGCAATGGAAAACATCCCTGAAACATCATGGTGAAATTTTCTTAGAATAATTACACCATAGGAATAAGTCCAAGCAGTGTTACCGTTACGAAAAATTTATGGATACTTTTTTAAGCCTCATATATGCATATATATTTTTATTTGAAGAAATATAAAAAAATACAATAGCAACCCATTTAACTTATATTACACTAAACTGAATAAGCTATTAAATTACTTTTTTATGTATTTATATATATATTATTTTGTATCATAGCTGTAAATTAATTATAACTAATCGTATTCATTAGCAATTCGATTAATTTTTTAAAAATGTGGTGTAATTGATTAAGTACAATTCTTTTCTGTTTGTAATCGTAGTATAATAATAACAATAAAAATAATGACGATTACTTTAGATTACGAAAATAACCAAAAAGAATTAAAAGTAATCAAGAAAAATAATCTGAATACTTTTAGAAATTATTTTCTTTCTTTTGATTATTTAATTATTTTATTCTTTTTGATTATTTCATAAATTTCAGTCTAATATACTAAAAATTTTGTTAAATTTTATTGATAAACAAACATAGATAGTATGTTTAATTACTAAACAAAGATTGTCAAAAAAAAAGATCGAGAAAAATGCATTACAACATTCGCTCTGTTAATTTTGTCAAGCACTTTGTTTCTTCTCTCTTGTTTTTTGAAAATATTTTTAATGATTATATACATATCTATGTTTATTTATGAATAAAATTTTACAAAATATTCCGTACTTTAAAATAAAACTCTTAAAATAATCAAACAGAACTAAAGTAGTAGTAGTACTTTATTGAGTCTTTAATAAATCGATATTGCAATATTTATATACATAAACAGTTATTTGTTTTTGTTAGCTTAGCTGCTGTAATGCAATGCCTGCCTGTTCTGTTACACTATTAAGTAAATTAATAAATCGAAAGCCACTTGGCTACAATATTATTACAGAATAATTTACTCAAACAGAATCAAAAATAATTTCTAAAAGTAGTCGGATAATTTTTTCTTGATAACTTTTGATTGTTTTCGACTATTTTCGTAATTCCAAGCAGTCGTAGTTATTTTTCAATTTTAAAATATAATCTCATTGTTACTAATCGTAATCACAATTAAACAGCTATGTTTTTTATCTTCTTTTTCTTCTAAACCTTTTTTTTTAATATTTCAAGAGTATATTTTTTGCGAATATACTGTTAAAGTTTCGTAAGGATACTGACGTTATCTCTGCTTTTATAGCCGTTTAAGTTGGTATCGAGCGCACAGCAAAAATACCATATTTACTCTATTTACACTCATTTATCTCAAAACTACTTTTTTCAGCAATGTGTTGTAGCGAAAACAAAAACTATTCAGCCGAATCATCTCAAATTTTAATATGTTATTCACATTAGTGGCTTTCGCTATCAAAATTTAAAAAATCGTATATTTTACACTGAATAACCTGCAAAAAACCTTTTTTTAAAACTTAAATTTAAAAAACGCGTCATTCTGCCAATTTTCAGTATTTTTTCTAGTCCCGGCCATAGCTGAACTCATAGTTATTAATTATATTCTTGATTTTAATTAAATATCAACAACAATAATAAATATCAGTAACAGCGCCGAAGCTCTTTCTTTGAAAGGCTCTCATTGAGCACCATTTTGAACACAATTAAAGTTTTATGGGTGTTACAATATACTTTTAAAGTTGAAATATCGTTGTTCATTATTTTAACTTTTTAAAAAATAAATCCAAAAAATACTTCATATATTCAAGCACTAGGTGTTAATGTTATTATTTTATATATGTACATGTTTTGTTTCTTAATATTACATTTTTACAAAGCTATTTTTTAGTCTTCAAATTAAACAAATAAAATTGTTATTAAAGCTTAAAAAATTGGGTTTCGTTACTTTAATATGAGGATACTTTTTTTTGAAGTGGATACATGTGACCTTTTCATTGGTACTTTTTTTATAATCGTCGCGGCAACACTGATCTGAGGTGGTCTCACGTACACAATAAATGAGTTTCACCAAAGTACATAAAACAAAATGAAATCATATGTTTTGACGTCACAAAATTTAAGTTTCCTTTCTCTTTATCTCTGGTATTGACAGTTTTTATGAAAAAAATAAACTGTCAAAAAATTTACTCAAAGAGAGCGCTTTCAATCGACCATTGTAAATAAGTGAAAACATAACCCATGGCACAACTATTGACAAGGTAGTAGCGTAGACTGGCTTTTTTCTCACGAGCGGCGATGGGTAGTTGTCAAAATTAGCTGTTCATGCAATTAATCAAAGAAATGTGAAAAAATAAGCCACGACTTAAACATAGCTAGTCAACCGCAGCAAACTAAAAACATTCCAATAAACTTCGCGAACAAATTTAATGAATCAAATAAAAGTTAAAAATAAGCACATAGCTAGTCAACAGCAGCAAACTACAACTTTCTTAGCTGTTTTTGATAACTACCAATCGCCAAAAAACTGTCACGGCTACCTAGTCAAATAATTATACCATGACATAACCAATGCTAAAAATGTTGAAGTGAAAAAATAGAGCAACCTCAGCAGCTGCAGATGCATATGTTCCAAATAAAATAAATATCCATTAAAAGTGATGTATTTTTGGAAGGTAAAGAATATGTTTTGGCCATGATATATTTATTACATTTTATCTTATTTTACGGCGAGTTTGAGTGACTTAACTTAAGTGGGCAGCTGTGCTGCTATAGTGGAGACAGCGGTCGATTATTTGTCAAAGGAGCTGTTCTGGAGCTATTCATGTGTGCCGGATGATGAAGAATATGAACCAACAGCTGAGAAGCTAGAAAGTTTGTACACCATGCTCAAAAGTGGAGCCATACCAGAGCTGCAGTGGCAGTGTCCTTGTAGAAGAGCACCTTAGCGCAAGCACTATGGCCGAAATAAAATAAATATAAAAAAATGATCTTTCGCACAAATCACATACGATTTTTGTACAACTTCTACGATTTTAAATTTTTATTTGTTTATTTTGAACGCACAAAAATTCTTATTTGATTTTTATGATTTTAGTTTTCGTTGCTTTCTTTTTCGATTTCTTTCACTAACATCTGTTTTTATTTATTATTATTATTATTCTTTATTCTCATAGTAAAAAGTTTTGACAATATTATTAAAAATACAATCACTAGTACAATTATTACTTATAACCTGTTTTGGACAGGTTATGTTTTTCTTTTGAAGAGAAAATAAGCAGTTGTCAACACTACCTGGATAATTCTGCCTTGACTTCCAGCTACTTGAATCGAGTACGGGAACAAACCTCAAATGTTGGTTTATATTTTTCTTAACTGGCGATGCCCTCTTGCGTTAAACATGAAACTCAGTACAAAAATTGTATCACATACAAGAACTTTATATTTAATTAGGGTATACACTTCACTTCGTAATTTTCCGAAATCGCAAATTTACGACGAGCTGAAGTGAGAGACTGCTTTTAAATTTTTTCCGAAATATTTGTCAAACTGACAACGCGCAAAATGTTAATTTATTGAAACCTTTGTCGTTGCCGTTTAATTGTGAAAATGCCGAAAATAAGTGAAAAGACTAAATTATATGAAATTTTATTGTAGAAGACCGTTTAGGATGTTGTTTTTATCATGAAACACAGTTGCTTGAGTGCACTGAACACATCTTTTCTTCGCAAAGTTCCGACGATTATTTTTCCTCAACTCAGTAGATGATTAAATTTAAGCAATCTTTCGGGAAAACCAGAACAACAACAATTGTACTGAAATTTTTGTAAAATTCCGATTTCGGAAAATTACAAAGTGAAGTGTATACCTAATGTTACCAACTATACTTACTTTGTAAGTATCATACTTATTTTCAGTTTCATATACTTTTTAAAATTCCATACTTATTTTTAAAAGTTATACTTATTTATGCTTACTTTTCAGCTCCGGTTGAACGTGTTTGCAAAAGCGGAAAAAGTATGGAAATTGGAGTCAACAGCGTTTAAAATACAGAATCCGGAGTCAATTTTATTTGTTAAAAATTATGTAAATTGAATACAGCTGTATCGATTCTTACAATTTCTTAAAGAGAAGACCTGACATATTAAACAACATTTCAAGCCAAGACAAATACGATTTCAAGCAAAAAGAAAAAAAAAATCAGTTAATGTAGCACTTCAATTCAGCCAGGCCACGATTTCCACGCGGGTTGTCCCGATTTTCAGATTAATAATGTGCGTCCCGGAAGACCTTAAGCGGGACTCCAAATGTCCCGATTTTCCGAAACACAATTTAATTTTTTATTATTTTTATTACTTTTTAAAAAGATTTTCTATGTTTTTATTTCTGCATCACTAAATTTGTACAGGTATTCTTTTTCACTTACAGTTTGTATGTATCCATTTGAAGAGCAGCCAGAGGCAGTTCAAGAGCTGCCAATAAAACTTGAAAAACGCACTGTTTGGTGTGGTTTTATTTCCTTAGGTAGTAAAATATATTTTCTAAAGCTGCATATCGCTCTTTTTCTACAAAGAAGTTTACTCAAATAAATCGATTTTCAGTAAACGTATTTTAAGTTTTTTTATTCTCAACGTCCCAGCAAAAAAAGTGCTTCCAAAAGAAGCTAAAGAGGAAGGGAAAGTCCATCCTTGAATTCCATCCCTTCCACTTTCATACCAAGAAGGCATTCTTTTAACATATGCATGTCATTGGGAGGAATGCTTTCCTTAGGCTTCTCTAGAAGTGCTTCTAGGACTTTTTCAATGGAAGATTTCTTTCAGCCCTTCAATCAAAGGATTCTAGTAGGTGTTTTTCAGGAGAACTTTAAGAAGGCATTCAATGGACTGGAATGGTTTTTGTGGTTTGGGAGTTAAAAAATCCCTGGGAAATATCCCTTTTCTCGAAAATCTAGACTAGTGATTTTGGTGATGGAAATGAAACGTGTTTGGGTTTTGTGGGGCTTTAAAAAAATTACACGTTAAATATAATTTTTCCTGATTTTCAAAGCATTTTGGTGTTGTAAGTAGTAAGTTGTTGGGTTTCATTGGGAGTTTAAAAAATCCCACGGAAAATATCTAAAACATATATTATAATTATAAATAATTTTTGTACTTTAATTGAATTGAAATGCCATTTGAATGTCTTCCAGAAGGATTTCATAAAAATGTTGCCAACTGTTGTCTGCGCTGAATGCGACCAATGATAGTTGGTTACTCTGAAAATAAAATGTCGCACGGGTGAAAATAAAAAGCCACTGACAAATAAAACAAGTGTAAAAATTGTCAAACTTTGTTTGACGATATATAATAAAATAAGAGCATGCATGTAATTATTTGAATGTTCAACATATTCCTTTATCACAACTTAATGACTAAAATGTTAAAACACTCAATCCATACATTATTTTTCTTGTTTGCAAACGAAGTTCCAGCAGAAAAAAACAGAAAAAGAAGAAGATCGTTCCATTTTTAAATCTCTCCATGAATGGCGGAGGTATGAGTAAAGGCAAATTTTTCAAAAATGTTGACAAATGCAACAACTGAAGAAATATAAACCAATAAAACCAATATAGACGAATATAAAGCGAATTAATAATAAGTTTTAATTTTTTATATTAATTCAATAATGAAATAATTTCAATAAATTACTTTAAGGTATTTATGTATTTTTGATATGGTCACACTTTTGCTTAAAAGAAATAGTTTCAGTAAAATAACAAAATTTTTCAAAAATTTTTCAAAAATGTTGACAAATGCAACAACTGAAGAAATATAAACCAATAAAACCAATATAGACCAATATAAAGCGAATTAATAATAAGTTTTGGTTGCAAACATCTTATTGCAACCTAACTTAAGTATTGAAATACTAACAAACAGATTATATGCATTAATTTCAGGAGTTGCGAAGTGATTTCTTTGTAAGCTTGCGGCCGATTAAGAACAAGAGTGACGATGAGGGTTGATTTTTTTATGCACATATACAGTCATGTGAAAATAAATAGGGACACCTGTATTTTTATATTTAAAGCTGCATGAATTACATACAGGGTGCAACAGATATAGCATTAATTCCCTCGGGTGGTGGTTCCTGCTGATAAGGCGAGCATAAAACTTTATGGAGTTTCCTCCCACATTGTAAAACTTTCAAGATACAGGGTGTTTTACGGTTTTGGTACGTGTTTAGTATAATTGATCTGGAATCTAAGCTACTCAAAATAAAATAAAAAATAGTATTTTCTATTTTAGAAAAATATCAACTTTTTCATCAGTATGTCAAACACTTTCGTGTCATGTGTTGTAGCGGAGCTAAAATTTTGAGATTATCCAACGAAATATCAACAAATTTTGTATCTTTTCTTTTAGCGGAGCTGTTATCATCCAAAGTATGAATTTAGAAAAAACTGTTGACTAAGTGTATTTTAACATGAAAAACAGAGATTTTAAATTTTGACGATTACAGCTCCGCTAAAGCAAAAGATACAAAATTTGTTGATATTTCGTTTGAAAATCTCAAAATTTTAGCTCCGCTGCAGCACATGATACGAAACTGGTTGATATATTAATGGAAAAGTTGATATTTTTTCTAAAATACAAAATATTATTTATTATTTTATGGTGAGTAGTTTAGATTCTAGATCAATAATACTAAGCACGTACCAAAACCGTAAAACACCCTGTATTTTGAAAGTTTTACAATGTGGGAGGAAACTCCCTAAATTTTTATGCTCGCCTTATCAGGACGAACCACCACCCTAGGGAATTAATGCTATATCTGTTGCACCCTGTATGTAATTCATACAGCTTTAAATATTAAAATACAGGTGTCCCTATTTATTTTCACATGACTGTATATGCAAACATTTTTTGAGGTTATGTTTTCTAAGTTTCCTATCTTGTTATCTTTGCTGTCTGTATTGATGACGAGAGTTATTCGGAAAAAGACGATGACGCAAACCAAAGATTTACCCTCTTCTAAAATCGTTCAACGAGCCTAAAGCAGTTTTCACTTCAAAAATCTGTGATTCCGCTAAAAGGCTATAATGATTAAAGATACTTTAAAATACCATTGAATGATTCCAATCTCACTTCAAGAGTTGGAAGCAAAGCAATTCTCTTTGTATGAAAAGACTGATGTTATATTGAGACAAAAAAATGTACATGTAGAACACTAATGCATTGAAATCGTAATATATCACTTTATTTGCTGAAATAATGTTATTGTTTATTAAAGTTTGACCCAATTTTCTTTAAAGCCTCATTAATTAATAAATAATATTGTTCAATTAAAACATACTACACATATATATATATACTATTGGTCATATAATACAAAGAACAACGGTATGAGACGAGAATGCCCGTTCTGGCGCGCCGACGTCAGGCACCGCGCGAGTTTATTTAATTTTTTTGCAATAGTAATAATCATTTCTCCATCGATAAAAAAATGTTTATTGTTATTGTAAATGTTTTATGTAAAATTTGATGTTGAATACGATGGTTATGTTTAAAACACGCTAAGTGGTGGATAAGATTGGTTAAAATTTATTTAAACATTGGAACTGTGTATAACAATACGAATTTTTTTATAAATTTTTTTAAACTATTTTTTTCTTCAAACTCCCTTTTTTTTTTCAAAATGAAATAAAAAAGTTGTTTCTAGCTTAAACAGAACCGAAGTTATGAATTTTTGAAAATTAGTCTCCAAGTCACGAAAATCTCAAACTTTTAACGCCCTCTAATTTAAAAAAAAAGTATAGCAGTGAGAGGACTGCCGACAGAAGCGAAAACCAATATATAAAATATTAGTATTCCCTGGAAGACTTTGTCCTGCCACGGACCGCCTTACTGCTATATAAGAATTTTCATGCTAATGGGGGGTTTCGCACTATCCTACGTGTAGGATGGACTTGAGAGGTCGAACGGGCATGTAGGATGTGCGAAAGCTCATACTGCAGTCCGTCCTACATGTAGGATGAAATAAAAAAGTTTTAAAAGTTCCGCTCTGATCTTGTTCTTCTCTGTGCGTCCTTGTTTGTAGATTTCCTTGGTAATTGTCGTTGGCGCAGTTATCTGGAAATTTTTTGTAGACGTTGTGAATTCTAATCGTGTAGCTACAGTCGGCATATGAAATTAGAATTATTTTTGTTAAGAGCTTATAACAATTTATTAAATTTTTTATATATTACTGAAACTATTTCTTTTAAGCAAAAGTACTTATAATTAAAGTAATTTATTGAAATTATTTCATTATTGAATTAATATAAAAAATTAAAACTTATTTATATCTGTTTATATCATTACACTAACACAATATACATGTTCACCATATCTATATTGCGTTGTGTATTTTATTTTATTACATATCGTCAAAGAAAGTTTGACAATTTTCACACTTGTTGTATTTGTCAGTGGCTTTTTATTTTCACCACTGCGCCATTTTATTATCAGAGTTGCCAACTATCATTGTTTTATTAATAAATTTTTTCATAAAGGGTGTGTGTCAAAGGAAACTTTTCAGTCGTGGTAGGATAGAAAATATCAGGTTGAATAAAATTTGTGTGTGTTGAAATAAATTTGTCTCTTTTGCAGTGTCAAATGGACGATGAAATTTTGACAATTGCAAATTTTGACGTTTCACATTTCGGTCGTGTTATAGCGCAAATATTTTATTTTATTTGCATTTTATCAATTTGCGACATATTTAATTCGAGTGCCTGTACTTGCAACATATTTCGTAAACTTGTAATATTGTAAACTTGAAAAACTTTAAAAATAACAAATTAATGAAAAAAATGAACGAAAGTGCTTGAGTTTGTGTGTGCGTGTGTGTGGGCCAACGGTCTCCAACATCAGCAAGTGCAGCAAAGTTAAATTGGCTTTCTTTGCTGACGAGCGTCCTCCAAGTGCCACCACCAGCAAATGCAGTGCAAAATTTGTTGCTAGCCAACATCCTCTAAGTGCCATCACCAATAGCACAAGAAAGTGCTAAGTGCTTGCTAGCAGGCAAACAGAAAATATAGCATGCAAAGTACTGTTTAGTTTACGCCGCCAATTCGGTTCATCCCCTCTAACGCTGCGCAACCGCTAGGATCTTGTTATTCTCTTTGCGTTGTTGTTGTAAATATGCTAAGTAGTTATTATTGTACAGTAAGCTTTAATTTTTTATGGATGTTTATTTGTAGCTACAGTCAGCATATGACATCGAACTAGTTTAGAAAATAGTTTATACATATGAATTAAAGAGTATATATAATATTGGTAAATCTATTTGTTTTTAGTAAAAGTGTTACCGTATCGGAAAAACATATATATATATATGTATATATATTATATAGTATAGTATAGAACGATTAGTATAGTATAGTATATACATATTTACATATATATAGTTCATATATATGAACAATTTAGCTCATTGAGGAAATTTAAAGAATATTTATGTATATTTATATAATAACAACTACGTATTAAACCTGCATAATAATTAATATTTTCAGTAGTAATTGAATAACTAAAGTCTGCTTATCCTAAGCATTCTATTTTTTAAAACTGTTTAGCTTTAATTTCTTTTATGAATTATATATAATTTATAAGCTATAGATATTTCTTAATTTTAGAATATGCTATTTTTAATGCACAACGCAATATAGATATGGTGAACATGTATATTGTGTTAGTGTAATGATATAAATAGATATAAATAAGCTTTAATTTCTTATATTAATTCAATAATGAAATAATTTAAATAAATTACTTTAATTATATGTATTTTTGATATGGTAACACTTTTGCTTAAAAGAAATAGTTTCAGTAATATATAAAAAATTTAATATATTGTTATAAGCTCTTAACAAAACAATTCTAATTTCATATGCAGACTGTAGCTACACAATTACAATTTACAACGTCTACAAAAAATTTCCAGATAACTGCGCCAACAACAATTACCAAGGAAATCTACAAACAAGGACGCACAGAGAAGAACAAGATCTGAGCGGATATTTTAGAACTTTTTGATTTTCATCCTACATGTAGGACGGGCTGCAGTATGAGCTTTCGCACATCCTACATGCCCGTTCGACCTCTCAAGTCCATCCTACACGTAGGATAGTGCGAAACCCCCCATTAGCATGAAAATTCTTATATAGCAGTAAGGCGGTCCGTGGCAGGACAATGTCTTCCAGGGAATACTAATATTTTATATATTGGTTTTCGCTTCGGTCGGCAGTCCCCTCATTGCTATACTTTTTTTTATATAAATGTAGTTAAAAAAGCCAACTGCTTCGTTGCTTCACTCATATTTAACTCCAGCCACAGTTCCTTGATTTTCGTGTCCATTTGCTATGTGCTGCTCGCTGCATTACGGGCGGTATGCAACTCTGAAGACTGTTGACAGTTGTGACTACTGTTGTTGTGATGATGTTCATGCTGCTGTTATTTCTGCTTCTGATTATTACTATGTCGATGATGATGCTGATGATGGTGACTAGACTTGCAATCTAGATTTTTTTATTGCCAGCGAAACCAAGAGTGGCACAATGGCGGATATGCAAAAATTTGATATGCTTCTTAACAATGATATCTTCTCTTTCTTTCACATGCATTTGCTTAAATGTTCATGTTTTTTCCTTGTTCATCAAATTTTGACACTGAATGAGTATGAGAATGTGGTTGTAAACAGAAAAATGTAAGTGTTGGAGTTTCGGTTACCCATTTTTTGTAGGGACATCGATTTAGTTGATCCACATTGGCCTGAAGTGTACCCACTAAAAGACACAGAAACTGCCACAATTATAGAGATTTTCAAGAGAGAATTCATTTCACGCTTCAGGGTTCCGCTCGAAATTACTTCAGATCGCGGACTTTAATATATCTTCAACATGTTTAAACAGTTTATTAAATGCATAGGTAGCCATCATAAAATGACCTCCCCATACCATCCTCAAGCCAATGGAATCTTAGAACGCTTCCACAGGCAATTAAAGGCATCACTCATGGCAAGCAACAACCAGAAGAATTGGTATTCAGAAATTCCCATAATTCTGTTAGGTTTAAGATCAACGGTTAAGGAAGACATCAGAACATCTCCTGCCGAAATGGTTTTTGGGCAGAGTGTGAAACTGCCGCGGTAGCTAGTAGCACATAGCAACCCAACGGGCAGCTCATCAGAAATTTTGTCAGCGCCTAAAGAAAAGACTAAAAACACTCCGTCAGACAGCAAGTTTCACATAAAATCAGATCAACAGTACATAGCTCAGGCGTTGAGCAGTTGTAAATTTGTATTTATTCGTAATGATTCCATCAGGCACACATTCCAAAATCCATACGACGGCCCTTTCAAAGTGGTAGACAAAACTCCAAAATACTTTACAATTTTAAAAGGAAACAATACTATAACAGTAAGAATAGACAGACTTAAACCAGCACTCTTAGATTCAGAAACTTCACAGACACAACAACCCAAACCACACACAAACCAAAAAAGAAAGTACACTTCAATTTTTTAGCGAACACAACAAAAATCTACGGAGGTAAATAACGTGGTGTCTGCATATCACATACACAAGACACACATGTACATACACCACTTACACAACAAAATCATTTTACTAAAATAATTGAGTTTATTAAGTTGCTTAAGTCATATTAAGTGATTAAGCTGTGATCAACTCACTGTTTAAACTAGTATATGAGTGCGCAGATTTTGGAATTCATTCTTTTGAATTGTATGGCTTCTAATCATATGACATTTCAAAGCAGTAGGCTATTTTTAGATCACCGCCATCAACTCTATCAAGGTTGCCATCTGTTCTAGTTGCTTCTTTTATTTATTTCAATATTCATTGGTGTTCATGTAATAATTTCATAGATCATAAAACTAATTAACAAACTATGGCGGAGCACGGACAAATAAGTTTAATTAATGTCAAATTGATTAAATACTCTAATAATTGGTCGATTTCGGTCAAAGTCATGTGTAATTGAACATTTGGTTGTGAAAATAGGCACCTTTCAGTTAGAACACTAGCTTCTGGCGAAGCAAAAAACTCGTTTCATTCCTATGGTGCATTTCGACAAAATATCAAACACCAATGAATATTGAATAACCTTTATTTTAATATTAATTTATGTATGGATATTATTACAGATTTAATTTTACTTTAAACGATATCGTTTATATAATAACGCACTAAATTCGATCTTAAAAAAAATGATTCTATTAGTTTTAAATGCAGTGATGTGTAATTTAATTAAATTTAAATTTTATGTTTACTTGTTTTAAGTTCCTTGATGGGAAAAATGATGCTTACACAATGTCTCCACTTACAATATTTGATTGCATGCGAACTTTCAAATTGAATTTCATGATATAAATCTATCATGATTTATATCTCACGTGTAGACCACTCATATCATGAAATTATTCATATCATGAAATTATTCATATCATGAAATTTTTTTCTTGAGATATATTTCACAGGTAAATAATTTTTTAGGTTGGCTGAAAACAGTTATTTTCTGAAATGAATTTTTTTCAGTTATTAGTGTCAAAAATCAAGAAAAAATGTGACTTTTTCTTTTGGAATGGACTCACACTTCTCTTAGCCGTGGTCGATATGGGGTAATCATCTCACGTCATCGTCGTGATGTTAGAATTTCAAAAAGTTTTTTGACACCATGGTGGACCCTAAAAAAGGTGTTTTTATATTCGCTTCCCTTTTAAGTATCTTTCCCAGAGAAACCGCTTACCACATCGAACACCGATGACTGATTATCTAACCGAATACAAATTACTGAAGCGATTACCAACCGATTATTTAGCCGAATACCGACTACTAAGCGATTACATAACCGAAGACTGATTACTGAAGCGATTATCAAGGGATTACTTAGTTGAATACTGATTACTAAGCGATTACATAACTGAATACTGATTACTAAAGCGATTACCAAGTTTTTACTAAGCTGAATACCGATTACATAACTGAAGACTGATTACTAAGTGATTACATAACCGAAGACTGATTACTAAGTGATTACATAACCGAAGACTGATTACTGAAGGACTACCAAGTTATTACTTAGCTGAATAGCGATTATTAAAGCTACTACGAGAGCAAAGGAATAGCTTAAACAGGTAGAAAAGCGACAGCACGATTAACCCACGCCCCGGTTACTTAACGCTGCATACATGAGATACTATCATGAGAACATACTTTTAGATAAAGACATAATCTATCATGATTTATTAAATCATTTTTGGAGCTACTGAATCTTTCACAGGATCCTGGAGCGGCTGAGCCTTAACTCAGCCTGTATATAAAACCATGTCAGAAATGATAGATGTTATTCCAGTATTGAGGGGTCACTGATTTCAAATCTGATTGAAGAATTTCAAAGTTTTTTTAAACTGAGGTGGACCCTAAAAAAGTGTTTTTCTTTTTATATTCTTTGTAGATTCGCTTGTTGGACATTTCAAATCTGATGTTAGAATTAAAAAAAGTGCATAAATTTCATGTAAGTATCTACCCAATTTTGAAAAATATATAACATTTTGCAATTAAACCACACATTAAAGGGCCTATTAAAATTAAAAATGCATTTGATAATGATTAAGCAAACATATATTATTTAACAAAAACAAAACATTAATATTAAAAATTACATTATTAAATTCCTTTGATAATGACTAAGCAAACATTCTTTATTAAAATAAAAATCGATTTCCTAAAATTTTGTAATAAAAATAACTTTTTATGAGGTGCACTCAGCTTTTTCAACATTTTAATAGTTTTCTATAGTTATTTGAATACTTTAAGCAAATATATGAAATTTATTTAAGAATTTCTCATATCTTTTTTTAATTCATTGCTGATGAAATGTATGGCGCATTAATTCTGAAATGTAAAAACATAATTTTATTAATTGAAGTTGCATTTGATGCAACTTTTATTAAATCAGCTCTCAGTACTCTCACAATAAAAAATGTTAGCATTTTTTCTCTATTATGGAGGTTTAAAAAATTTTAGTTACATTTCATTTTCCAGTCGTTCCATAAATTAATTGTCAGTCATGGGAGTTTAATATCAAACAGAGGAAATGACAATAAACAAAGTTGCTTCTGTACTAAAAACAAAACAAAACAAAGGGGTTTTTTTAAAATGGCACAACCAATTTACATCTAATTTTAAGAGTGTGGAATTGTTGTAAGGAAAATATTTTAAATGTATAATTTTATTTGCCCTATGACAATTTACATTCATGGACATTTCCAAACTGGCGTTTCGGATGATTTTTACGAAGAAATATAAAAAAAGGAATGAAAAAGTCTAACTTTTAAAAAGACTTTTTTTATATTTGCGTAGTAATTAAGTAGCACTATATTTAGTAAAAGTTATTACAGCTATTGACACTTAGGATTTGAAGATATAAGCAGTAATATGTGCAGGCGTTACGTTACAACTTAGTTCGGAAACCAAAACCAAAACGTTTGCTTAAAATTTCTTCCGTCAGTCCTTAAATTCATATATATAAGTTTAGTTTAATCAAAATATTTACAACGCGTTAAGCAAAGCAAAAATTATGAGTTCGTCTATAACTTGATTTATCGTGTAAACGCAAAATAATTTTGATTAATTTTATGCGTTCGATAATATCATTTTTGATTTTATCATCTATATTGATAAAATGATAATTGAACTTCTGAACGAGTTCTGTGTGCGTGGAATTAAGAAAAAAAACCAAATATTTCTATTTTTATAATACTAAACCTTAAAAAAACAAAGATACTTTGATAGAACTACTATAAAAATGTACATTGTAGGTACATAACCTTGTGAGTATGAACGGAGTAAAATAAAAAAGTATCTTTTTTGTTATTATAATAAACTTCAACATTTAAAGAATACTTTTTGATATAAAAGTATTTTGTTATTTGTATGAAATAGTAATTTTGTTTCATATTAACAAAAAAAAATTATTTCTAAAAAACTTTCATTTTCATATCCAGTATCCAGGAATAACCAGTTTCGGTTTTGGCTTAGTAGTCAGTATTTAGCTAAGTAATTGCTTGGTAATCTCTTCAATAATCAGTATTCGGTTACGTAATTGCATAACAACCGTTATTCGGCTAAGTAATAGCTTGGTAATTGCTTCAATAATCGGTCTTTGGTTATGTAATCACTTATTAATCAGGATTAAGCTAAGTAATCACTTCAGTAATCAGTCTTCAGTTATGTAATCGCTTAGTAGTTAGTATATACCTAAGTAATCGCTTCACTTCAGTAATCAGTATTTGGTTATGTAATCGCTTAGTAAACGGTATTCAGCTAAGTAATAACTTGGTAATCTCTTCAGTAATCAGTATTCGGCTAAGTAATCGCTTATTAGTCAGTATGTACCTAAGTAATCGCTTGGTAATCACTTCAGTAATCAGTATTTGGTTATGTAATCGCTTAACAGCTGGTATTCGGCTAAACAATCACTTGGTAATCACTTCAGTAATCAGTCTTCGGTTATGTAATCGCTTAGCAGTTAGTATTCAGCTAAGTAATCGCTTGGTATTCACTTCAGTAATCGGTATTTGGTTATGTTATCGCTTAGTAACCGGTATTCAGCTTAGTAAAAACTTGGTAATCGCTTCAGTAATCAGTTTTCAGTAATGTTATCGCTTAGTTATCAGTATTCAGCTAAGTAATTGCTTGGTAATCACTTCAGTAATCAGTCTTCAGTTATGTAATAGCTTAGTAGTCGGTATTCGGCTAAGTAATCGCTTGGTAATCGTTTCAGTAATTCGTATTAGGTTAGGTAATCAGTCGTTGGTAATCGATGTGGTAACCGGTTTCTCTGGGAAAGATTCTTAAAAGCAAAGCGAATATAAAAAAACCTTTTTAGGGTCCACCATAGTGTAAAAAAACTTTTTGGAATTCTAACATCACGATGATGACGTTAGATGACTACCCCATATCGACCATGGCTAAGAGGTGTGAGTCCATTCCAAAAGAAAAAGTCATATTTTTTCTTGATTTTTGACACTAATAACCGAAAAAAAATTAATTTTGAAAATAACTGTTATGAGACAACCTAAAAAAATTTTTCTCAAAAGTAAAAGTTATTCGGAAACCAAAAAACATTTTTCTTAAAATTAAAAGTTATTCATAACTGAAATGTATTTTTACCCATTTTAATAATTAATTTTAACCAATTCCAAAAATGTTGCATAACGGTTATCCCTGGTTTTAGTATCAATAGGAAGTAAGTATATAAATCGAGTGTTATTAATTTGAGGATTATATAATTCTACGTCTTGTGTTACGACATAGTCGAAACTTCTGTTTTTTTATAAAATAAAATATATATTTTCATATAAAAAAGTCGACTCGTAAACGAGCTCGAAACGAGTACGAGATCTCGGATCCATGCAAAATTATATGAAAAGGCTTAAAAATTTTTCATATAAAAGAGATAAGAATTTTATTTATTTTAATTGATGTATTTTTAGCAGCTAACAATGAAAAAATTGTTTTAATTAAAATAAGTTTTTTTCATTTAAAAAGGCAGTTCGAGAAAGTTTCGATATTTTTAATTAACGTTTTGTTCTCGAATCGTATTCTCGTACTCGTTAACGAATCGCATTAAACGAATCCGCAATGGCATATCAGAGATATCGTGTTTGTTTCGTATTCATAACAAAGCCGAGTTTTTATATTGAAATATTTAATTTTGATAAAAACTGTTTTATCAGTGTTAGCTACTAAAAATACGTCAATTAATATAAAATTATAAGTATAAATTATAAGTATACTAATTTTCCTTAAAGAATTTTATATGAAAAAATTTTAAGTATTTTTTATATGAAAATATTTAATTTTAATAAAAACCATTTTTTCGTTGTAAGCTGATAAAATTATGTCAAAATAAAAAACTTTTCACAATTTTTATATAAAAAATTCTAAGTCTTTTTATATAATGTTCAATGAAGAAATTTAATTAAAATCAAAAAAATTTTTATAATTTTTATATTAAAAAATTCGAAGTGTTTTCATATGATTTTCTTTGAGCAATTTATTTGAAAAGTTTCTAAGTCTTTTCACATAATTTTGTATGGATCCGAGATCTCGTGCTCGTTTCTAGCTCGATTAAGAGTTCGACTTTTTGATATGACAGTATTTAATTTTAATAAAAACTATTTTTTCGCTGTTAGCTGCTAAAAATATGTCAATTAAAATAAAAAATATTTCATAATTTTTATATGAGAAAATGTTAAGTGCTTTCATATAATTTTGTATGGATACGAGATCTCGTGTTCGTTTCGAGCTCGTTTACGAGTCCGAGATCTCGTATTCGTTCTTTCATTTCCCTGTAAAAATTTTTTAAAAACATTTTCAAAAATAAAGCATTTATATTTATTTCGCTGTTATTTTTACATGTTTAAAGCAAAAAAAATTTTTAAACTATAAAATAAAAAAGTTTATAAAAAAATTTATAGACAAATAACAATTCGTAAAAAAATTTGTATACAAAAACCTAAATTTTAAAACACACAACAAAACAAAAATTGTTTTGTCCCGGTTGGGGTTTGAACCCACGACCATAGGCTAGCTCTCCTTCATAATGAAGCAAATTAAGCTACGATTACTTAACAACTGCGATGGTCAATGGATAATCTGATGGACTTACAATCCCGCTGCCGAGGTTCAAATCTCCGGATGGTGGTAATTTTTCAATTTCATTTAATGTTAATAATAATAATGTTTACAGTTTTTCGAAAGTATAAAAATCATAATTTTCATAAGGTGCTGTTTAAAATCTTAAAAATTTGGGTTGTTTTTTTTGCAAAAAAAGTTCGCAAATATCTTATGTTTTAGGCAGTTTCAGAAGGATTCTATATTTTTAATTATCGCTCTTAATAAATTAATTATCGTTTTCTTGGACTCGTTGAGGAATCGTTTTATCGGACTCGTTAACGAGTGGTGATTTTTTCCTGTTCGCGTATTCGAAAAGATTCAAAAACGACAATCGTTAACGATTAAAATGTCCGAGAATGCGGATTCGTTTCGAATTCGTTTGGTTTATTGAGATCCCAGAAGTTTTGTTTTGTTTTTTTTTTGTCACAGTGTGTTATTGTATCAATAAAATGATTTCCCAATATAAGAAATTATTATTGCTCATGTAAGGACAATTTCTAGAATTTAAAAACAGGGTTTTAATCACTACAAAAATTTAATCCATCGTTCGGTGTGCATAGTCCTAAATCGTACACGTGATATGAATACGATAACAGGGCAGAACCCTTATTAGTTGTTCAACCAGGGCACGAACTTTACCACTATTATGGTAGATCTACCACATTTTTTTAAAATTTTTAATATCTACCACTTTTACCACCGAAGACTTATAATCTACGACTATTTCCACCAACATAAAAAATATTTTGATGAGTTTGTTCTATGAAATACTTTTAATAAACACTGGCTCCTGCCACTGAACTAGATTTGTTCCATATTGTTTTGTTTTTTGTTTTATCGACTGAAAGTTTGTTCGTTTTTAATCTATTTTTGTTTTTTATATTGCATATGAGGAGTGTCTGTTCAAAAGGTCCTATTTAACATTTTTGAAAAAGCTGTTTTTACTATGGTTTAGCACTTCAAATATTGAATCCCATCATTTGCACATTGCATATAATTTCATGAATACTGAAAAATTGCTTTTGACGATATTTATTTTTAAACCAAAAGGGACTAATATCCATACAAGCTTTTAGTTTTTGTAAAATATTTAATCAAACAGGCCTATTCAATTTTTTTTTTAAAGACTTAATTACAAGTTCTATTTAAGCTAAGGAACTGATTATTCAATGAATGAAAGAATGAATCCTTATCACTACAATGCGAAACCGACGAAGAATGTGAACGTATTAAGCCCGTTATAGGGCAGCAAGTATTTAGTTAATTAATTATTTACATGAAAACTTCTTATGAATATTTTATTGCTGTGTTCAATTAAAAACATGCTTAAAAATCTAATCAAAAAGGCCTATTTCTTTAGTGACTGCGCAAAAGAGCCTATTTTTTAATTTAAGTCTCTATAATTTTAAAACCATTTAAAATTTTTTTATCCGTGCTTAAATCATATATTAGCTATATATAACTGCGTTAGGAAAGTCTCAGAATTGTAAGCACAACAAAAACTATACGTTTTTTCAGTTTTCTTCAACTTCATCAATGTCGAAATAGGACCTTTTGAACCGACACTCCTCATATATACTATTGTTAAGTATATACTATTGTTAAAGACATACACTCACGGTCAAAAAATCCGTCTTAATTTAATAGCAAATATTATTTTTCTTTAATTATAACGAAATCGACCAAAAAATCTACTAAACTTTATTGAAATTCTTAAAGAGGGATATATTGAGAGTCCATCGCATCTTATTTAACCTCTAATGTCGTCATTATGTTTTTAAATTTATTTTTAAAGTTGAAGTGTTCGAATTTTGTTGTGCCGACATTCATTGAATTTTTACAGCCATTTGCTTTGTGAAAAATTATAAACAAATCCCCTTCTTTTGGGTAGAATTTTGCAGGAAATAAGATTTTGTAAAAGATTTGACGAAATGGCTGCGTTTTGTATGGTATCAAACATATGCATAGGAATCAGTTTTTGACGAAAAAAAAACAACGTTTAAATTGACGCCATTTAGCGAATTCTTAACCGATTTCGATGTTTTTAAGTTCTATGAAAAGGTATGTTTACGTGCAATGAATGTTTTTGAAAAAACAAATGGCATTAATGGACTATTTTTTTTTAAAGAAAAGTACAAGAATTTTCTTCGCTACACGCTTCATTTTGTATTTTATCGAATTTGTTTTTGCATAGCCAATTTGCATATTATACGCAAGATTCTACAGAAAAGAAATGGATTTTATTTTTCATTTCCAACATCGGCACTACAAAACTCGAACACATCAACTTTCAAAACAAATTGGAAAAAATAGTGACGAAATTTTGAGGTCAAATCACGTGCGATGGACTCTCAACATGTCCCTTTTTAAGAATTTCTATTGTTTGGTTTTTTTTTTGTCGATTTCGGCGCACTGTGTTATAATTCAAGAAAAAGAATATTTGTTATTAAATTCCCAGTGGTAAATGGACACATGACTTAACCAATTATTTTTTAATACAATGAAGCTGTGAAGCCTCCGAATCTGTTTACAATTCTCTATTACATTTATATGGACATGTCCGCTAAAACACTGATGACATCTACCTTACACAGTAAGCGACAATGTGAGTAGGTATGCACAAGATAAGAGAGAACAAAAAAATGAAACACAAAATTGAAGAGAACACAAATAAATTGAATAAAAATCCGCCATTTGAACGCCAAAAACGCAACGAAAGCGAAAGAGAAAACACCGAAAAGAAGCAAACAAAAGCAAATGACGCCATAAATTATTTCCACAATAATTTTTACAATTAATGAACGAATTTATTACCTTTTATCTAGATCTTTAGAGTAAATGTTTACTGATACTTTATTTTATATACAAAACTTTGTTCAGGTAACATAAACATAACGATTAAAAATTTTCACCATAACTGTTAAATTGCGATTACGATAAGTAATCAATTAGACTACTTTTTAAAAAGAATTGTAATGATTATATAATCCTTAAGGGAGAATTTTATGATAAGTAATTGATAACGATTACAAATAATCAAAAAATAATAAAGATTACTTGAGATTACGCAAAATAATCAAAAAGAATTAAAAGTAATCAAAAAATAATCCGATTACTTACCAAGATTATTTTTGATTCCTTCTTGATTATTTTCAGAATTTCAGTCTTATGCCGTAGGTATGCTAAGCAAACATGTTGGGTGAGCTTTTTTGTTAATGAGATATAAGCTTTTCTCTCCTGCTCATTATCTCGCTAATTTCCTGTTTGAAACAGCAAACACGCCAAACATTTCAAAATCGTCAAATTTCTGTGCCCGTTTTTTTTTCTTCAAGAGTCAAGAAATCGTTTTTAATACAACTGAACAGCCAACAAACCTTAAGACAGGTTGCTACTTGGCGCGCTTGGTATTCGACTGTATATTTTCCACATGTGTAGTTTCCGTATGAAGTAAAATATTGCAAAAAATTTTGTTTGCCAAACTTAAAAATTTTAGTTCACACGAGAATCATACTCATATTGTCTAAGAATTTTTAGTTATGTTTTTTCTAGGTGCTGCCAGACTTTAGTTTTTATGGTATCCATTAGCTCTTTCCGGTACTGACACGTCAACTTCGAATTAAAGAGTCATACCTACATAGGAAATGTTAAAAATTAAAAAAAAAGAATGTTTAAATAATTTTTATATTAACCTAAGTATTAACCCAAAAACGTTTTCTTGTAAAAAAATTTTAAATTTTCACTCGAATACCGAGCCATTGAAGTAGCAACCTGCCTTTGCCACTAAACAAACATTTGAGCAGAAGAATGTAACAACAAAAAAGCTCACCCAACATGTTTGCCTAGCATCAGCGTTGCCGCGACGATTCTAAAAAAAGTATCCATGAAAAGGTCAAAAAAGTATCCAAAAGTATCCACTTTTGAAAAAAATAATATCTTACGTGGATCCAAAAACGAATTATTTATTACTTTTTTAACACAAATATACAACTTTAATATTTTTAAATAATGAAACCCAATTTTTTAAGCTTCCATAACAATTTTATTTATTTAATTTTTAGACTAACACATATTTTTATTTAAATATAATAATAGAAAATAAAATATGGATAATAAAATTAAAATAAATAAATTTCAGTACTTCTGTCTATTATATGTGTTGCTATTGATCTTTAATTAAATTTATTTCATAAGTATAATATTTACACAAAAGCAATATATAATTGCATAAAAAAAAGAATTAAGTTGTTTAGTTTAGAGTAAAATATATAATTTGGGTTGCTATTGACTTTTAATTTTGTTAAGCTAACATTTATCTTAAAAACTTGAAATTTTATTTACGTACAACCTTTACTAGAATTATTAAGTCTCGTTACAATTTGCGATCGCTACAAGAATCTTAAGGGTTAAAAATTACAGCTTTTTTTAAAATGTCAAATGTCCCTTTTTAATTCTTTTTTTATATTTTGCAAACAAAATCATATGTATTCATATGTTAAAAGATTTTTTAAAAAAAGTATCTAAACTTACTCTGCGGCTAAAAACAAAGTATCCATCAATTTTTGAAGGAGAAAAGTATCCAAATGGATCCCATTGGATCCAAACGGCAACACTGCCTAGCATACCCACGGCATAAGACTGAAATTCTTAAAATAATCAAAAAAGAATCAAAAATAATCCTGATCCGATTAGGATTACTTTTTTAATTACTTTTGATTCTTTTTGATTATTTTGCGTAATCTTAAGTAATAGTTATTATTTCTTGATTATTAGTAACCGTAATCTTTTAATCCACGGTGGCGACCGTAGCCTAGTGAGTAGAGTGTGTGGCCCCTAAGCTAAAGAACTGCGGTAGCCCGGATTCAATTCCAGCTCATACAAAAAGTTTTTTCAATTGAGTTAATTTTTCTGTTCGGTCGTCACCTCTCTGCAGACAATGGCAAACCTCAGAGAGTAAAAATTGCCATGTAAAACTTCTTGAGAACATAAGCCGTTCGGAGTCGACATTAAACACGTAGGTCCAGTTCTGGGTCATTTGTGATCAAACATTTAATAACACGCACAACACAATTGATCAATAGCAGCTAGGTCAAAGTCCTTCCAAGGGCTGAAATGGCCAGTTTATTTTTTGACGTAGAATTACGTCTTACAGCGCGGTTTGTATGGGGGTCATTTCCACAAATTTTTTCAAAGTGATATTTGACACTTTGTGGTATACCTACAGCCTTTATTATTCATCGTACAAAGAGAAAAAAATACCAAAATATCAGCTTTAGTGGGAATAAAACGAATATTTAATAAAATAGCAAAATCTAAGAAGAAAACAACAACAATAACATTTTCAATATGAAAAGGAGAACATCACTAGCTGATTAATTAGTTAGCTGATTGATTAACTAGTTAGAGCAATTAATTGTTCTAACCTGACCTAAAGCTCAATAAACGATTTTAAACTATCAAACAACTAGAATTTATATTTTAAATCAAGAATGATTTAAACTACCAAACATTTAGAAATTGTATTTAAATAATAGAAAATCAACATTAAAAATAACAGGTCATATAGAAAACTTTAAGTTGTATATTGATTTTATTTGTTGTTAAACAATTGTAACCTTTTCTTAAAATAGTTTTTATTAAGCTGCAATAATAAACTAAGCAATAAACGGCAACTCAACTGCACTACCTTGATTTCAATACAAGTTTCAATGCATATTTTAGAGTTTTTTGACGAACGGGTAGAAAAGAGAGGGAAAAAAGACAAGAACAAACGACGCATCAAACGAATATGAGTAATTAATTTATTAATCATATTCATTAATTTCAATTCGATTCTTGATAAATATAAAAAAGGACTTAACAATTATATAGAGAACGGTTTAAAAGTACAAAAACATGTCGTTTTCATACCAACAAATCAAACGCTGCCGTTTTAAGTACCGTTTAGCTGGAACAATGACATTCATGGCTTGTTGGGATGTAATATGATAGAAAATACAGATGCATGTAGCTGGAGAGCCAGTATGTGGCTACAAAAAATGTACTACTACTAACCAAGGTTGCCAGTTAAAATTTAAAACATTTCAACAAAAAGTTCCTACCGCAATAAAACAGTATAAAAAAAAATCCCACGATCATTAAAAATTACCACAAAAATATCACGCGTTTTAAAAATACCACCATAAATTCCATGTGCATTTAAAATTGCCACAAAAATCTCATTCGCATTAAAAAATACCACATTAAGTCCCATATGCACAAACAAATTAAAAAAGATTTAGAAATTCCACAAAGAAATTTTTCTTACTAAAAAAGAAAAAAAAAATTTTAAGAAGAATATTACCAACCTCCCATGGAAATTAAAAAAATACCCCACTGAATTGCCACGCCTATTAAAAAATACCACGCTGAATTAAAAAATTTAATAGGAACTTCAAAAAACGAAAGTTCCTGAGGGCAATTAAAAATTACCACGAATGGGATTTTTCCAACATAACTGGCAACGTTGCTACTAGCTGCTGATATTGTTGTTTTGGTTCTGCATGCACTGCTAAGGGCCGTTCTTCACTCGGGAATTCTATGAGCAATAATTGCTCTTGCCACAAGTAGTTTGTTGATTACTCGGGTTTAAAGGGGACTTTCGTAAGCCCCCTCATGCGGGTGAATAATTGACAAACTGCTTCCGGCAAAGGCAATTATTGCCGAGTGAAAAGCGGGACAAAGAGATCTTGTTACCAGAACAAGAGAATTATTGCTCTCGGAGCAATAATTGCTTTCGCCGCAAGCTCGAGAAATTTCGTGTGTGACGAGTGAAAAGCGGGACAAAGTGAGCAAAGTTCTATTTTATGTGGACGATTCAGTTCATCCCCGCTAACGCTGCTCAACCGCTGTGATCTTGCTCTTCTCTGAGCGTCGTTGTTTTAGATTTGCTTGGTAATTGTTGTTGATTCAGTTAGCTGAAATTTTTTTAAATGTTCTTAATTCTTACTCGACATGAACAGCTGATTTTGACAACTAGTTCGCTTTTCTCTGCTTTCTACTTCATTCCTCTCTGAGTTAGCTCTACCTGGTTATTCTCCCATTAGTTGGAGTACGAAAAAACGAATATTTATTTTCAGCAAGATAAATACAATAGTGAATACAGATGCGTGTAGCTACAGAGGCAGTATGCATGCATACTACTACTCAAATTTGGGCATGCGTTACTAAGCATGCGTTGTGCTTTAAAAACTCCATTTAGTTATAATATCAAATGAAAACTTTTTCTAAAACAAAACAAATTTTTACATGAATTTAATTGTGAGCTTTTTAGATCAGGTAAGTTTGAAGAAGGTCAACAACAACAAGTTTGTTTTTGAATGATTTTTATTTAGAAGATAAAATGCATTAAAATAGTTTTGAAAAATATAAATAAAAATAAACAGAATTTTTCTCTATTACTGCACAAAAAGTAATTCTACGTCTATACTTACGATACTATCGAAACTGTGTCTTTTTTTTATTTTAATCTTTTAATTACTGAGCGAAATAGAAAAGTACTTAATCAATTATTTAACCTTTTTGAGAATAAAGAGTCGAATAATTAATGATTACGACGAGTAATCATTACTTAACAGCTATGATTTTTACAAAAACACTTCACTGCAAAACTTCCTGTTAGTAAACACGATGTTGCTACACAGACGAATAAAGCCGAACTGTTGCATTGACAATGAAAACAAACTTATGTGAGCACAAGCAAGATTTCGTTTTCGCTTACAGTTCTGCATTACAATGTCATCACTGATAAATTTTTACAAGCAGGTTATTAATGCTATACACAGTTTGCATACGCTGGTCTGCTATTTGTACGATTTGTCATTTGTTTGCCAATTTACATAACCGTATTTTACTTTGTTGTTGTTTTGCATGCAAACGAAAATGCGCAAACACGCGTAAATTAAAGTAGCCCTTGGACGTGTTTTTTTACCTCGTATTTTTATGCTGTCTACGGCCACCATATTACATATATCACAGGGTTGCATAACTTTTGAATACTGCAGTCACAAGGCGAAGGTCTCACAGTTTCAACAATGTACGCTTAAACTAGCCTTATTAAGTCGGCTTTTTTTTGGTCGTATATAGTAATTATATGAAATATCAAATCTGCCACATTTTTTTTCAATCTACCACACTTTTTGAGTTCAATCTACCACTAAAATTTTTTTCATGTCCGTGCACTACGTTCAACATTTCAGGCAAACGCAAATTGCATACTTTCTGGCTTTGAAAACAAGTCAAAATAAAACCCCAAAAAGAAACTAAACTAATCCACTGATGTTACACGTACAGTAATAACTGTATTTTACAGTAATTTTGAGCCCCATACAGGCAAACAGTAATTAATGACAAAAAAACAGTCATTATGAATTGGTACCCTAAAATGAACGTTTTGTACAATGAAGGTTTTAAAATACACAAAAAGAATTTTTGCGAAAAAACTTTTTACCATCTACCTACCTTAACTTTTTATAGCAAAATTATTCCTTTAAAATAGCAACACTGCGAAATTCCCTTAAAAAAGCAAGATTTCATCAAAATATCTTCGTTAACTTTGAATGTTTTTGTGCCAACTTATAAAAAAGTTATCAAACAACGCCAGAAAATGCAAATTATTTTAGCACCAAAAAATCCTTAAATTCAATTTTTTATAAATCTAAAGAATATGTTCATAAATATACCATATAAAAACTCAAAAATGAAACTACATGTGATTGAAATAATAAGACTATGTTAAAGAATTTAAGACTTATTTATGTATATTACAAACCCATTGTGTAAGAAAACAAGGTGACAGCGAATTTTAATTTTTGTTGTAAAAATCCAACACTTAAGTTGTCAAACCATACAAAATCAACTTTTCTGTCTCTTTCACTCATTCACAAGATTGACAGCTTTAGCAAAGGACGTCGACATCACTTGCACCTTGATTTCTTACACCAAGTTAGAAAACTAATACGTAACTTTTTAAATTATAATTTGTTTTAATATGTTACTTTTTTTATTTATTTCTTACTTAACGTTTTGACTTGATTGAAATATTTTTGTTTTTGTAAGTATAAATAAAGCTTTTTTTGTGAATAATTGCGTTTTTGTTTTCATTTTCAAGTACAGGTTTTACTGTAAAATTACTGTACTGTACAGTATTCAGACAAATTTGATGTAACATCACTGGCGATATCTCTTTCTCAGGCATGACCGACTGTACTTTCTTTGCTAAATTGTTTTTCTCATAAGTGTGCTCTTCAGAACCGTCAAGAGCTAGTTTTATGTCTCTTCCTACCGATGATTTTGTTGTTAGACCTCGTGCTTGAACAGCTGTTGGAAAGGTGGTCCATAACATGCGAAAAAAACATCAGAGCTTCAGTTAGCAATGTTTTCGTTTGAGTTGTTGCGATCAGTTTGCAGACAACCGCGTGAAAGAAGAGGCACGTTAAAATAATTCAGCCCAGCTAGCAGCTGTAAACGCGTCGGTATCGTAACCAAATTGGCTCAACATTTGTTGGCGGTGTTTTTTCTTAGTGTCTTTGTCATTGATTGCCGTTGCATTAACGAATTGCAAACGAGTTTTGTCCTCTGCATCTAACATAGCTGATTATTATTGCAAATTTTGCCGTTTTGACTATTAGTGTTGTTTTTATTTCATAAAAGTGCCTTACTTTATTTGTGCAATAATGCCGAAAATATTGCTGCAGGTAATTGACCTAAATTCGCCGTTCCATAGAGTGATTAAAAACATATAAGTATGTTTGCAATAGTACATAGTTATATATATGTCTAAGCATATTTATATGAACAAACAATTGTATGCAGTATAAAGTTGGCAAGCATTTTATTGTTTTTTGTTTATGTGTTTCTTGTTGTGAATTTCTTAATCGTGCTTTCGGTACAAAGTGCTTCAAATCCAAGGCAACCAGTGTGCACTTTGCGTCGTGGCAACCCGGATAAGTGGCAATAAACAAATAGTATACATATATGTAAGTATTCTGTATAGCTAAATATTTTGGCGGCAGCGCGCGTTTGTTGCGGCACGCATGCGCGGAATAGTGATTTTCAACCATTTAATGGCGGTCGTAGTGATGCACCCAGAATTTTAATTAATGTTTGTTTATAATAAATGTTTTAAAAGTTTTTTTGGCAATGCGTTATTTTTATTATACATAAGTATCAGTCATCATTAACTAAATATGGAAAACGGGAATGGTATATTTAGAATTAAGCATTTGTTTTTGTGAAACATATAAATAATTTAGCATCTAACCTAAATTTTAATACGAAAATAAAAAAATGTTTGGCTAACCTATAAACCTTTTCGATATATCGGTTTAGTATTTTTTCGAGAATTTTAACGTTCTTAACTTTTTTTTTTATTAAATCCCAAAAAAGTTATTGCGATATATATATATATATACACGTATGGGCAATTTCGCCAAAAGTGGAAAAGGTTATTAAAAAATTAATTTTTTAGGTGGAAATTAACAAAATAGGCCTAAAATAGCATTCCTGTAAACTGTTTGTATGATTAAAATGATAGCAATGCAAAGAGTGTAGCTTCCGAAATTTGTATTTCTACATGTAAATGCAGATGACAAAGTGAAAATAACCTAAATCGTGTGCATTTTCTGCCATTCTAAATAATTTAAAAAAAATTTTAGCATCTATGTTTCTACAAAATTTTTGTCCCTCGATTCAGCACTTTTTGAATTTTGTGCCTTTTAGCTAACAAAACTAAGAGACAATCGCTTGAGCGCTCTCTCAGCGTGGCTTTGTTAGAGAACTATATATCTCCAAGTTTCAATAATGCATTAGTTGTATTGAGTGCGAAGCTCAAGTGCAAAACTAAAATTTATTTGTTATACTATTGTTATTTAATTTTTATTATTAATATATAAACCTAAAAAAAGTTGTAATTTCTGTAACCATATGTGGCTTCAGTTAGTAATAGACTGAAACGAAATTGAGTTTGGCACATTAAAGTACAGTAAAATCTGGATATAAATAATTAATTTTTCAAGGCCTGTGCATTGTATTCGTATTGTTCGCATTTTCGAGATTGTAATTTTTTCATAAACTTGATGATTTTGCTTAGATCTTAAAATATCTTATTTGCTTTTTATTCTTTGAAATGTCAGTTACTAAAAAGTTCACTATTTCGAGCTGTTCACTATTTAAGGGGTTCGTTATATCCAGATTCGACTGTAGTTATCAAATACTGTATGGTAAGAAAGTGCAGAAAAGTGTTTTAGTTTTCTCTGATGCCTGCGATCTCCAAATAAAGATGATTTTTTTCATTCCTGTAACATTCTGTGTCATTCCTGTGATTAAAGAAATCCTAATTCTAGCTTCAATTTTCATTTTTTAAATTTTCCATTTTTCGATATAAAAAAGTTAATTTTTGGATGAATATTTTTGAGTAAAGAATCAAATAAATCAATAACAAATGCGTAGCTATAATGTCAAAATATCTTTTGTCAATTCAAAGCTTACTGAACAATCTAACTAAAATTCTGTACTATAACTTAAAACACAGCTAATTTTTTAAAATTTTTAAGGATTTTGATAATTTTTCTTATATTTTCACACACAAAATCTGGGTACTCTCTTGATTTATATGGTTACAAGTACATTATACATTCCTATGGCTGAACGAGTGAACGTCAAATGTAAAAAGTTGCATGCTAAACGCAAGCTCTTAAATTTTTTTCTGATACGTAAATCAATATTTTTGAAAAATTTTTATTAATAAAAAATTGAATTTAAAATACAAATGAGAAATTAGTTATTTTCAATAAATAACATTGTTTGGCAAAAATAAATGGAACTTAATTTGAACAAACAGTTTTAAGGTTACTTTTATTAAAGCCAATACTTTCATGATTTAACTAATAATGTTAAATATATAATAAAACAATGCTTAAATAAATAAATATTTGCATTTAAATTTACTTCACTTCTCGATCACAAATATCGCCTGTCGAAAGTGTTACAACATACCAACTGTCGAAAGTATGCTATAATAATGGATTTTATGCCTTCTATATAAAATATACTAGATTGAAAATAATCTGACCTTAGAAAAGTTCTTAAAATAAAATTTACTCAAAGAACAATATAAAAGATAGTAATGTTTAGTAATGTTTTATATGTTTTTACATCAAGAAAGCATTCAGTGGTTGGGTAACTAAATAAGGCTCAAATATATAATTAATATTCAATAACAAATTACTTATTTGGCCAAAAACATGTACGCCGTTTGGTAACTTTAACCAAATCTTGCTTGATAGCAAAAAATATTTTCTCAGTGTACCATACTTCATAAAATTCCAAAAACTCCTTCTTTTTGTGATTTTAAAGTTTGCACTATGAATCCCAAAATGAACAGATCGAAAAATGCTGTCGAATTTCACATGAAAATGAGCGAATCTAAACGAGCCTCTACTTCCAATTAAGGGTTAAATAAAAACAATAGATACCAAGCTGCCTATTCGACCTTGTCATTCATCTGTTAATGTTGTTTGGCAAAAAGCTCCTATAAACATGAAAACACATCCAATCAAGAAAATATGCTGTGGTTGTAATTCTCAGGGGCCTTCCTCGAAAGGGCGAAAGATTAAAACTACATACCTATATAATTGTTTTTCTATAATAAAAAATTTGTCACTCTTATGCGAAACTAATTTAGCCACAATGATTCCAATTTAACGTGTTCTCAAAAATAAACAAATTCGTTAACCAAATTATTTCTCTTTCGTCGTCTAAACAGTGCGCAATACACAACTACATACATATGTGCTCATTGATAGAGAATTTATTCTTATGTGAATAAACTAAAATAACAAAATCAAAGAAATTGTTTGTTTATTACTTTTTATGTTTTACTCTGCTTTGATAACGTACGTCTGCGACACGTATGCTTTCTAAATTTTTTGCTCTCTCTTTTGTGAAATGCTTTCACTGTAAGTTTTTATTCTCATTTTTAAATATAAAAATTATAATAAAATGTATTTGAATAGCAAGGTAATATGTAATAATGTGATGTAAGGACAAAAAAAAATTGTTTAATTGCTATTAACATAACATTAAGCCACGAAAACAATGACACGTCTGAAAGACGTATGGTTTAATTTGAGCGACTTTTAATGAGGTTATGAAAGCAGGGCTAATTTTATTGTCAGTACAAAAATATTTGAAACATTTTCTACTGTTAACTGTACATTGACTATGGGCCAGAAATTTCAGAATGTGGCCAAAATTCAATATCCCTCCAGTACGGCTCACCAGTAACGAATAAGTAGTTCTCTAGCTATCGGTAATCAGCTCCGGTTACCAGCTATACCTTTCACTCATGAATTTAACACGGAGTTGTCATTCCCGGTAATGATTACATTGCTTTCTGCATTACCATTCAATAGCTACTTCATTAGTTAAGTTACCACTAGCTAATACAACTAGTACACTCTGTATCTCTTCTTTTTACATCATGAACTGTTTTGCGAATTTATGTGGAAGAAGAAAAAATTTAAAGGAATGCGTTTGCATTAGCTGCTGCATTACCTCAGGTACAAAAATTCTCTAGGTATGCATGAAATCATGACCTTTGAAAGTCATTGCCAGTACTGTAGGGATCTTGACTATTCATAGTCAGAACCGCACAAAACTTGGTTCAAGAGAAGATAAGTGGGAAGATTCGCTAAATCTGAATCTAATGTCTGAAAATCCATAAGAAAGTCTAATTGTGCTACTTCACTACTGCACAGTACTTCAGTACCCAGCATTTCAGTGAAGCGTTGACATCAAGTATACACATTGTCTGACTTCGTAAACGCATTTATGCAACGCATCAGTGTTTTTTACTTTGAATTGGTTCAAAGCTTATTAACCAAAACTGCGTAACTAGACTATTTCGAAGAATATCACCAGAGTTGCGCAGTTTTGAACCAATTAAAAATAAAACACACTGATGCATTGCATAAATACGTTTACGAAGTCAGCCATTCTATGGTGAAGCGCAGCATGCTTTACGCTACAGTAACACAATACTTATGTTATGTTGTGAAACAGAATATCAAATAGTAACGTGACAATATAGCGAAGTAACGGAAAATCATAGCAAGCACAGAAAATCCAATGTGTTTTACGTAGACACCTGCCGTGTAGGCTTAATTCTACGGTGCTCCATAGCGTGGGACCGAAATATTGCGTCGGCCAACGCCCCTTTGAGGGTTCAAAGGTAAAAATTAGCTAAATGTTGTGATGACATGTCGCAACCCTTGGTAGGGGTGGAGGCCTATCTAAAACCTCTTCCGTATTCTGGGGTACGGCACCCGGTTTGAGAATGCAAACCTACACCGAGCTGAGCAGCTCTACCCGCGATATAGGTGATAAACACACAGCCACCACGAATCTCCCCGAAGGGCCGACCCAATCAGTCAACCTGGCGCATGCCAAGGGGCTACCGACTGCCCGTGGTACCAACTTTCAAGTCTTTGGTCGGACCTCGTAGCATACTAAAAGCATACTACTACCAGTTTTAGCTCATCACAGCTCCGGACTGGTTACCAATCATAGCAAGCACAGTAATGAATGCTTGCTTCCGTGTCGATCAGCTAGAAGCAATCTTTTTTATTCTTTGTAGATGCGTTGGTCGCTGAATTCGAACCAGCGACCCATTTTTACTTAGTGTTTGACCCGGATTCGAAACTACAAAAATAAAATCTTTTAACCTATTGTCAAATAAATTTTGGAATTTGGTAATTTTGACAATGGATTTGGCATCATTATAAAAAACTTTAAAGTGGCAAGCCTATTGTCAAACAAATTTTAGAAAAATGGTAATTCTGACACTGGATTTGGAATCAGCGATCCACTTTTACCTAGTGTTTGCCCAGCTTCAAAATCGTCAAAATAAAAACTTTAAAGTGGCAACCGCATTGTCAAATAAATTTTGGATTTCATAAATTCTGAGAATGAATGAATGGCATCAGCGACCCATTTTTACCCAATGTTTGCCCCAGCTTTGAAATTGCAAAAATAAAAAACTTACAGGTGGCAGCCAAATAATTGTCAAATATTGTCAAATAATTCTGTTAAAATTCTGATAAAAAAATAAAAAACAAACCACGTTTGTTGGCTCTACTTCAGTTTTGTTCTACTTCATTTAAGTTCTAAAGTGCGTGAAGATAAATTCGTCAATCCGACGCTAACTTAGCGAAGACTCAAACCATTACTTCTGCTCCGCAAAAAGTTAAATTCGTACTTTTCGCAAAGTACGAATTTAACTTTTGGGAGGAAATTAAATTCGTTCTTTTTGCAAAGTACGAATTTAACTTTTAGGAGGAAATTAAATTCGTTCTTATTGCAAAGTACGAATTTAACTTTTGGGAGGAAATTATATTAATTATATTTGCAAAGTGTGAGTGTAACATTTGATTCGAATTTAGCTTTTGCCAAGAATTTTAAAATAATATTATTGAAAAGAAAGAATTAAACTCATGATATGAATTTAAGTCATGGCATCAACTCATAAACATTTTTTAAAAGTAGTGAATGTTAGGTCCAAAGTACTAATATTCCATGCAAAATTTCTCAAAATCTGTCTGGACAATGTTTTTGTTATGCATATCATTTTACAGGTAATTAAAGCACCTTTCCAACGATATATAGCCTATAAGTGCACAATTAAGACTTTTGTCATAAACATTTTTTAAAAGTAGTAAATGTTAGGTTGAAAGTACTAAGCTTCAATGCAAAATTTCTCAAAATCTGTCTGGACAATGTTTTTGTTATGCATATCATTTTACAGGTAATTAAAGCACCTTTCCAACGATATATAGCCTATAAGTGCACAATTAAGACTTTTGTCATAAACATTTTTTAAAAGTAGTGAATGTTAGGTCCAAAGTACTAATATTCCATGCAAAATTTCTCAAAATCTGTCTGGACAATGTTTTTGTTATGCATATCATTTTACAGGTAATTAAAGCACCTTTCCAACGATATATAGCCTATAAGTGCACAATTAAGACTTTTGTCATAAACATTTTTTAAAATTAGTAAATGTTAGGTTGAAAGTACTAAGCTTCAATGCAAAATTTCTCAAAATCTGTGTGGACAATGTTTTTGTTATGCATATCATTTTACAGGTAATTAAAGCACCTTTCCAACGATATATAGCCTATAATTGCACAATTAAGACTTTTGTCATAAACATTTTTTAAAAGTAGTAAATGTTAGGTTGAAAGTACTAAGCTTCAATGCAAAATTTCTCAAAATCTGTCTGGACAATGTTTTTGTTATGCATATCATTTTACAGGTAATTAAAGCACCTTTCCAACGATATATAGCCTATAAGTGCACAATTAAGACTTTTGTCATAAACATTTTTTAAAAGTAGTAAATGTTAGGTTGAAAGTACTAAGCTTCAATGCAAAATTTCTCAAAATCTGTCTGGACAATGTTTTTGTTATGCATATCATTTTACAGGTAATTAAAGCACCTTTCCAACGATATATAGCCTATAAGTGCACAATTAAGACTTTTGTCATAAACATTTTTTAAAAGTAGTAAATGTTAGGTTGAAAGTACTAAGCTTCAATGCAAAATTTCTCAAAATCTGTCTGGACAATGTTTTTGTTATGCATATCATTTTACAGGTAATTAAAGCACCTTTCCAACGATATATAGCCTATAAGTGCACAATTAAGACTTTTGTCATAAACATTTTTTAAAAAATAATGAATGTTAGGTTGAAGGTACTAAGTTTCAATGCAAAATTTCTCAAAATCTGTCTGGACAATGTTTTTGTTATGCATATCATTTTACAGGTAATTAAAGCACCTTTCCAACGACATTTACTACTTTTAAAAAATGTTTATGATAAAAGTCTTAATTGTGCACTTATAGGCTATATATCGTTGGAAAGGTGCTTTAATTACCTATAAAATGATATGCATAACAAAAACATTGTCCAGACAGATTTTGAGAAATTTTGCATTGAAACTTAGTACTTTGGACCTAACATTTACTACTTTTAAAAAATGTTTATGACAAAAGTCTTAATTGTGCACTTATAGGCTATATATCGTTGGAAAGGTGCTTTAATTACCTGTAAAATGATATGCATAACAAAAACATTGTCCAGACAGATTTTGAGAAATTTTGCATTGAAACTTAGTACCTTCAACCTAACATTCATTATTTTTTAAAAAATGTTTATGACAAAAGTCTTAATTGTGCACTTATAGGCTATATATCGTTGGAAAGGTGCTTTAATTACCTGTAAAATGATATGCATAACAAAAACATTGTCCAGACAGATTTTGAGAAATTTTGCATTGAAACTTAGTACTTTGGACCTAACATTTACTACTTTTAAAAAATGTTTATGACAAAAGTCTTAATTGTGCACTTATAGGCTATATATCGTTGGAAAGGTGCTTTAATTACCTGTAAAATGATATGCATAACAAAAACATTGTCCAGACAGATTTTGAGAAATTTTGCATTGAAACTTAGTACCTTCAACCTAACATTCATTATTTTTTAAAAAATGTTTATGACATAAGTCTTAATTGTGCACTTATAGGCTATATATCGTTGGAAAGGTGCTTTAATTACCTGTAAAATGATATGCATAACAAAAACATTGTCCAGACAGATTTTGAGAAATTTTGCATGGAATATTAGTACTTTGGACCTAACATTCACTACTTTTAAAAAATGTTTATGAGTTGATGCCATGACTTAAATTCATATCATGAGTTTAATTCTTTCTTTTCAATAATATTATTTTAAAATTCTTGGCAAAAGCTAAATTCGAATCAAAAGTTACACTCACACTTTGCAAATATAATTAATATAATTTCCTCCCAAAAGTTAAATTCGTACTTTGCAATAAGAACGAATTTAATTTCCTCCTAAAAGTTAAATTCGTACTTTGCAAAAAGAACGAATTTAATTTCCTCCCAAAAGTTAAATTCGTACTTTGCGAAAAGTACGAATTTAACTTTTTGCGGAGCAAAAGTAATGGTTTGAGTCTTCGCTAAGTTAGCGTCGGATTGACGAATTTATCTTCACGCACTTTAAGTTCTATTGTTCTATAGATTGAATGTTCAACTGTCTCTTTTCTGCAGTATACGTTTGTATCACGGAAGATAATTCCAAATTTCAGTTTGGTACTTAGCGGATTTCAAAAAGTACTAAAAGTAATTAATTATGAAATAAAATAAAAATTTGAAGTTTCATATATTTTTATTAGTTCAACAAAAAAAAAAAATAAAAAAACATAACAAAGTTTTAAGACTCTTAATTAAAATTAACAAATTACGAAATATATATAAGAAACATAAATTCATTTTTTATAAGCTTTTATTTAATTTGCTTCGTTCGTATGTACAGTCATGTGAAAATAAATAGGGACACCTATATTTTTATATTTGAAGCTGCATGAATTATATACAAGGTGCCCCGGATATAGCATTAATTCCCTCGGCTGGTGATTCTTATTGATAAGGCGAGTATAACACTTTATGGAGTTTCCTCCCACATTGTAAAACTTTCAAGATACAGGGTGTTTTACGGTTTTGGTACATGTTTAGTATTATTGATATAGAATCTATACTACTCACCATAAAATAAAAAATAATATTTTCTGTTTTAGAAAAAATATCAACTTTTTCATCAGTGTATCAACCACTTTCGTGTGATGTGCTTTAGCGGAGCTAAAATTTTGAGATTATCCAACGAAATATCAACAAATTTTGTATCTTTTCTTAAAGCGGAGCTGTTATCATCCAAAGTTAAAATTTAGAAAAGAACTGTTGATTAAGTGTATTTGAACATGAAAAACAGAGATTTTAAATTTTGACGATTACAGCTCCGCTAAAACAAAAGATACAAAATTGTTATAATGTCATGACATTATAACATATTATCTTGCTATTCAAACACATTTTATTATAATTTTTATATCTAAAAATGAGAATAAAAACTTACAGTGAAAGCATTTCAGCAAAAAATTTAGAAAGCTACGTCCCGCAGACGTACGTTATCAAAGCAGAGTAAAACATAAAAAGTCATAAACAAACAATTTCTTTGATTTTGTTATTTTAGTTTATTCACATAAGAATAAGTTCTCTATCAATGAACACATATGTATGTAGTTGTGTATTGCGCACTGTTTAGACGACGAAAGAGAAATAATTTGGTTAACGAATTTGTTTATTTTTGAGAACACGTTAAATTGGAATCATTGTGGCTAAATTAGTTTCGCATAAGAGTGACAAATTTTTTATTACAGAAAAACAATTATATAGGTATGTAGTTTTAATCTTTCGCCCTTTCGAGGAAGGCCCCTGAGAATTACAACCACAGCATATTTTCTTGATTGGATGTGTTTTTATGTTTATAGGAACTTTTTGCCAAACAACATAAGCTGATGAATGATAAGGTCGAATAGGTATCTATTGTTTTTATTTAACCCTTAATTGGAAGTAGAGGCTCGTTTAGATTCGCTCATTTTCATGTTAAATTCGATAGCATTTTTCGATCTTTTCATTTTGGGATTCTTAGTGCAAACTTTAAAATCACAAAAAGAAGGAGTTTTTGGAATTTTATGAAATAGGGTTCACTGAGAAAATATTTTTTGCTATCAAGCAAGATTTGGTTAAAGTTACCAAACGGCGTACTTGTTATTGGCCAAATAAATATTTTGTTATTAAATATAAATTATATATTTGAGCCTTATTTAGTTACCCAACCACTAACACGTTTTTAAAACGAACTAAAAAGTATAAAATAATTTCTCCTATGGTGGATGTTTTAGTTCTCCTAAAAACGTGGGGCGCATGCTATAGAGAATATAAACCGTAGGGTGGAATCCACCCAGTCACTGTTTCTATGCAAGATTTTTAATACAATACATGTGTGACGAACTAAAAATCAAATGTAACAACTAAATTCCTTTAATAAAAAACACTTCAAAATGGAAAAAATCATCTTGAATTTATTTAAAACCAACACTTCCCTTAGGTTTAAAAAATAATATTCTTATAGCTGAGAGTTTTTTATGTGGGTGAAAAACACCTAGAGTTAGTTGTGACGCAACTTTTTTGGACTGCTAATTGTTACACTAGAATTTTGTTCAGGCCTGTGCGAGTATTTCGATCTCCGAGTAACTCGAGTTGAAACTCGTATCGATGGTTTTCAAGTTACTTTTGAAAGTAATATGTTACTTATTACATTTTACCGATTTTTAAATATAATAATATTCAACTACATATTTATTTAAAATGAAAATAATTAGTTACCTTTTAATATTACCTTTTGAATAAAATTTTTACAAATAGAAAAACACGTTACAAAAATCCAAGTAAGTTTTCCTTTTATATTATTGTAATTATGTAACTACCTCAAGCAAAGGGGAATTAGATAAATCGCTATATCTGTTTTTTTTTTGATCAAATGAAATGCAGTTTTTTTAAGAAAAATAATTTAAAATATTTTTTAACTTTTTTTAACAAATTAATACAAAAATCTTATCTGGTGCAAAAGGTTAGGTCCGCTCATACCTTTAAATTGAATTTTTTAGAGAAAAAACCATAAATATAGTTTTCTTGTTTTATTTATTTGTAGTCAAAATGTGATTTGGCTAATTTGTTGTAAAAAAAAAATTATACATATATTATTATTATTCCTTTTTTTAAGCAAAATGTAGATGTTTTGAGCAAAAAAGTTTTTTGGGGTGATAAAAATGATTGCTTTAAAGTATCATTGAGAAAATTAAATGGGGCTTAAATCATAAATTGTTTTGAAATATTTATTTTTATTACAAAAAAAAAAAAAAAAATCGTTTAAAAGAGGAATAATTATAATTATTATCTACGTAATTTCAATTTCAATTCAATTCAATTTATTTCAATTCAATTCATTTGTACATTGAGGCAAGCCTTATGTAGTATTGTACATCGAAAACACGTTTATATATCTACGAGTAATTTTGTTAATTTGATTCTTACAGACTAACAGCCCTATTCTGGCAAATTAACAAATTGTTAACCAGTATTTTGATTATTTCTATGAGTTTGTTGTTTTCAATACAAAATTTAAAGCTAAAAAAACAAAACTTTTTAATGAAATTGTCAATAACTGAAAAGCAGTTGACAATTTTTATCAAATTTTTTTATTTTTGCGCTTCAAATTTTGTTTTGAAATAAAAACAATTGCAACAAACACATAGAAATATTCAAAAAACTGGTTAACAATTTGTTAATTTGCCAGAATAGGGCTGTAAGTTTGCTTTCTAAAGCTAATATTGAAGCCTAACATTAGGTAATAATTAATTATGAAAGTACAATTAAATACTAAAAAACCTAACAAGAGCCAGTTTAAAGAGTTTGTTATCTCAAATTGATTTAATATTTGTTGGTATAAAATTCCAAAGTTTGACAGCACTAACAAAAAACGTTCTAGAGGTCACTAAGTATTTAAATCTAGGTATTATAAGATTTAGTGTTCTACGTGATTGAGTATACTTAAGTTTGACATACAGGTAATGAGGGCACCGGGAAAGCAAGAAAAACTAAATTTAGTAAATTTAAGTAGGTCGAGATATCACAGTTTAGTATTTAGAAGAAAGATGTATCTCGCTGCATTGTTCACAACCAGTTGAAGTTTCTGTTTAGAAGCAGAATCTAAATTGCCATAGACTAGAGCACTGTATGATATAAGTGGAGACAAAAGAGTTCTTACAAGTTTCAGTTTTATTTCAACTAAGAGAAAACTAGAGGAAGCCCATAATTTTCTTATAACTGCATACATTTTGCTTATTGTGTGACTTATATGATCACAACAGCTTAAGTTCCTATTCATCTAAAAGCTTGAAACCTAAGCTTGTTACACAAATATCATAGTTTAAAGGTTTATTGTTGACGCAAACTACCGGAAGCGAATGAATGTCAAAACTTGTTGGACAGATGGGTAAAGCTTGCGTTTTTGTTGCATTCAACTTTAAACTGTTGTCGACAGCCCATTTATAAATTCTTTGCAAGTCCTCGTTTAGCCTACATACAAGGTGCTCAAGGAGACATGTTGGTCGGGAAAGGTAAACTTATGCGTCGTCAGCATATAAATGAATAGATACAGATTCACAACAATGTACTATATCGTTTATAAATATACTAAAAAAAATAGGTCCCAGTATAGAACCTTGTGGCACACCGGATACAATTCTTTCTAAATTTGATTCTCTCCCATTTGAACAAACACGTTGAAATCTAGAATTTAAGTAACTTTGTAGTAACTGAATCGCGTATACATCAACACCATAATACTTTTCTAACTTTATAAGCATAACTTCAAAATTCAGCGTATCGAAAGCTTTAGAAAAATCTAATAATACTAAAATTGAGAGTTCGCCATTGTCATATTTTTCACGTAAATCCTCAATAATTTTTAACATGGCCGTGGCACAACTATGTTTTTCTCTAAATCCTGATTGATAGTCGCTTAAGAGCCGATTGGTATTAAGGTGTTTAGCCAATAATTTTTCGTAAATTTTAGAAAGAGCTGGTAATATACTGATTGGTCTAAAATCTTGTACCGCCTGTGCCTCCTTCTTTTTTGCAACGGGTATCACGTTTGCAATCTTCCATTTGGAAGGAAATATTCTTGTTGTAAGAGAGAAATTTATAATATGTGTAAATATACCGACGAATTGTGGCAAAATAAGCTTAACAAATTTGGGGTTTACTCCATCCAATTTTTTGCTAGAATGATACCATTTTTTTAATTTAGACTTTGAGCATTTTTTAGTAAGACTCCCAAAAACCCAAAAATACTAATTTTTAAATAATTTTTCAGGGGATAGGCATTATTTTAAGCTATTTTGCGCAAAAAATTAAAAACCAAAATTTAAACACCAAAGTTATAGCTGTTAAAACTTTACATTTTTTCAAAAATCCTTAAAGTGGCCTTTTCGAAAAATGTCCGTTGCTGAAAGAGAATACATTAGAGTGATTCTTATTTTTTTCGAAAGTTGCGAATTACGGACCGAAGTTTTGTTCCTTTACAACACAAGTAAGCTGTCAAAAAAAATATTGATATTTAAACGTGCCGCTTGCGACCTTTAAGTTGAAAATCTGATTTATATGGGGAAAAAGTGCTCTTTTTTTTTAAAAATCCCAATAACTTTTTTAAGTGAAAATTTAAAAAAAAAAACAGGCAAACGCCTCGTTTTTCATTTAATTTTTCTTCAAAATGTGCTATAAAACATGAAAATTAGACGAAAATTATCAGAGTTGTGAGTTTTTACTTTTCGAAATAATCTAATTTTTTCCTTGTTGTAATACAAAAAAATCACACAAATCCAAATTTTAAAAAAATTTTGTTAAAATGTTGTGATAATATTTTCTTTAACTACATATTTTAAAACAGATACAAGAAATTGTGTGATTACGTTAAACAACTTGGTCGTTATAAAATTTTTGGCTGTAACTTTCGAGTTTTGGAAATTTCGAGTTTAGGTATTTTGACAAAAAAAATTCTGAAAAATTTTAAAATTCAAGTTTTGAAAAAATCACCGAGAAATAAATTAAAGATATTTTAAAGTATTTTGGGCAAAAAATTAAAAAAACAAAAATTCGGATACCAAAATTATAGCTATTGAAACTTACTTATTTTTCAAAAATTCTCATTGTGCCTTTCGAACCCAAAAAAACATCATAAAAATTAAAAAAACTGTGTTTCTCATTTAAAATGACTTCAATAACTTAAAAAAAATTAATGATTTTATTAAAATTTTTTTTTTTTGGAATTCCAGGTATGCCAACATATTATACCCTGGTTTAAAGGTAAAAATTTTTGAAAAAACCCCAAAAAATTTTATTTTTCACCACTGGAAATTGTGAATTCTCTCTACATTGTGTTAAACTTAATTTATGTAAAAATGTAAAATCTTTAAGAAAAATATATTTTTATGACTTGAGCAGTTAAAATTGATAGTGGTAATTTGTTCCTAGCAGATTGGCCTCTGCGTACGAAAATAGCCAGAAATTATTCTTGAAGGCTAAGCCTTTTTTAAACTTATAAAAACAACATATTAAGGGTGACTGTTTTCAGTACACTCACTACTAGATTGGTAGATTTAGTAGGTTATTTCAAGTCGCTAGTAGATTTTTGGTAGATTTTCATATCTAGGAAATTTTTAGTAGATTTTCCATGCTCAAAAAATTTTTTACTTACAAATTTTTGACGTAATTTATAAATAAATGTAAAAGCACTTTTAGGTGTGTTTATGGCTGTCGTGTTGTATTGAGAGAAGCTCTCGCAACAAAGAGAGGAAAGCTTTGTTTGCTGTTGTATTGTGCTCTTTGTTAAATGCTTGAAGTTGCTTACAAATAAAATACGTAAATTTTATAATAATTAAAGAATAGACTTTTTTTAAAAACTAAGTCCGCTATGACACTGGAAATTATCATAGAAATAGAATAAGCAAATAATTATCAAAATTATCAAATTGTCATCAAAGAAATGTTACATAAAACTATCAAAAATAATCGGTTCAGCGGTTACCAAGCTTGTCTGGCTTAAAATTTCGTGAATCTCCTTTTATATAATAGTATAGATATATATATATA
Source organism: Dichetophora obliterata (assembly GCA_963920525.1). Taxonomy (NCBI): domain Eukaryota; kingdom Metazoa; phylum Arthropoda; class Insecta; order Diptera; family Sciomyzidae; genus Dichetophora; species Dichetophora obliterata. The sequence continues at coordinate 91,540,102 of OY986436.1, forward strand.
CTATGTTCTGATATTTTCCTTCAGGAATCTGTTTTCATTTCATATAAAATCCAAAAATTTTCATTTTGTTTTATTTAACACGAGTAAAAAGTTTTTGAAAGATTTACAGTTTTCTAAAGTCATGTTTTAAAATAATATAAATAAGAGCACACAAAAAATCTCCTAAGGTCTTATAACTAATGCGTACACACTTTATAATAAGTTTTACATACATTCTCAACTTTACCGCGGCCGGGAAAAATAAAATTTTAAAGAAAAAATAATTTTCGCTCCACCTTACTATAAATTCATGTCAGTTTTTGTTCCAGCTTAAAAATTTTTGTTTTTCGTCTATTCGTCTGCATTTTTACATGTCCGTCTGTCGGTATAATTTCTTTTGACAGTTCGTCCACTATTATTTAACTTTACAATATAAATCAGAGCACACAAAAAATCTCCTAAAGTCTTATAAGATTTCTGCAAAAAGCAGTTTACTGTGTAAGGTAGATGCAAAGAAGTAAAATATAAGGAAGTGGTGTAATTGCAGAAAAGTGTGGTATTTTCTTTATGGGTGTTGACTCACACAAATACATAAACATTTACATAGGGCCGTATTTGGTTGTATCGTAAAAGAAGGCCCAAACTGTTCTGATGCATTAAAATCTTAGAAACATTTGAAGAATAGAAACAACTTTAATTTTTAAAAATTTCAGATCGCTCTCAATTGGTTTAAAAGATAAGTCCTCTTCAGTTGGAAAAAATGGCCTGAAAATCTAGCTGGTTTTATTCAGTTTTCCAACAAAACTAAACTTTATGAGTATCAAAAGAAAGGTAATACGAGTATCTATTCAACGAAATATCAAACATACAAATCCATGCATAACTTTTTTAAAAATAACCCTTTTTATACTAAAAATCGCACGGTTTTTTCAAATTCAATGAAAAAACCTAAATCCCAATAATCCACAAAAAATATTAAAAAATAGAGATCGCTATTCTAGAATTATTCCAAATATTAAATTGTATTTTCACACAACCTTTAATTTTTATTTGGATGCTCGGTTCCCATGTAGGTCTATTTCACCCGAAAGCAACAAATAATATTAGTAACGGATATACAGTCAAATTTGGATATAACCCAGAACCCCCGAAATAGAAATGCAATCTCGAAAATATGAACAATCTAGATACAATGAATAGGCCTTGCAAAAATTAATTCACTATATCCAGATTCTACTATAGATGAATTTCATGTAAAAATCGAGAGGCATTGAACCCGACCCCTTCAGATATCGATGAAATTTTGTTCATAGATAAATTTGATCAATACAAACAAACTCTCATTTTTAGAAATGACTGTTTTGCGATTTTTTGGGCGTGGCACAGTGGGAAAGTTTTCGAAAAAACGCGAAAATGGTCAAAAAGAGCTCCATTTAAACTACAATAACTCAGAATCGGCTGAACCGATTTCCATGATCTTGGTATCATTAAAAAGATATTTTAACAGGCTTTATGACACGTTTTATGACACAAAAAAAAAATACACTGTAAAAAATTTATAAAAAAAAGAAAGTTTTAACTAACGAAAAATCCAAAAAGATCAAGGGTTTTTTTACAGTGTATTACTTTTTTAGAAAGGTTTATCCTTCACCTATACCATATCAAAAAATAAAAATGGGTTCTTTTTTAGTTTTTTTTATATAATTTTTTAAGTAGTGTCACTTCTAGTAATACGTACCGAAAGTTTTCGAAATAGTTCGAATAACAGCGAAAATATCAGGTCACATTCTTACACATTTACAAAATAGTTCAACAATTATAACATTTTTTAAATGTTTACAAATAAAAACCATCAACAATTGTTTATATTATTTGCCATGTTTTTATTAATTTGTGTTTTATTTTATTTACATTTTTTTTAAGTTAATTATTTGTAAGAAATTTAGCGTTGCTCAAATTTGGCACAGTCAGAATATCTGCGCACATGTACAAAAGTTTCATTTATCGGAATGAATGAATGAAAGCCTTGAGTTCCTGTTATAGTTTGAGCTTCTTTATATCTTGAAAATAGCTTTTCTTTAACGTTGTTGTATTCGTCAGCATCTGCGTAAGCAACTTGTATGGTTTCTGATGCCCAGTGATAGAGTTGCCTCGTTGACTGGATTTCATTTTTATTTGCAATACTATAATTTCGAGCACCTCTCTTCAATGTTCCTCCGATTCCATCACATGCAGATTTTCCGTAACTGGTAGCATAAAAGTGCCATTCAGCGTCAATACCAAAATTAGATTTGTGATGGCATAAATTAATGAAGTTATATTTATTTTTATATTGTGCTCTTGCACCATCTTATACGTAAATGATTTGATTAATATTGTTGGTTATATTGGCCTTCACGAACTGTATCATTTTTGAAATATATAGATGAACTGCTATACTATCATGGGTATTGCAATCAGATATTATGGCGAAGCTTTTATGAGTTAATTTATCGTTATCTGAAAATAAACAAACAAAAGAAAAAAACAAATAAATAAAAAATATTAAATATTTTGATGAGTGTGAATGGATGTGTTTACTAATACCAAAATATCAAAATAATTACCTTTGTAATAAATAACGATCGGATGTATTGTAGCCTGATCATTATTCCAATGGTATCCTTGCACGGCATCTTGTACAAGAAATGCATAATTTTCAGCAAAGTCCATTTGAATTAACATTTCTCCTGATAACAGCGCTGCTCTTTTATTGCTGATAAATTCAGATTGTCGCTTTGCTATGAAATGATGCGGAATCAGAACTTGATTGTGTTTAGTAAAATCGTTGACAAATGATTCTGGGTTGGTGGTTAACATTTCCAGAACACATCTAATCGTTGTATTCCACTTTTTGAATATTATTTCTTCAGTTTGGTTATTTTCAAATGTTTTAGCATATGCGTTTTTAGATTATTTAAATTTTTGAAGCAGTGACCACACATTGAAACGCAACACTCGTTTTTTTCTATGTCACCATTACAAACAACGAATTTAAGAACATCTTTGTAGTCGGTAAATGTGCATTCTCTTTCAATACAAATTGATTTCAAGCCACTTTTTTCAAACATCAATTTCATATTCTGATGCAATGTGCATACACAGATATTTTGCTGGTTTCCAACTCCAAGTTTCATACAATTTTTTGGTTTTAACATTGTAAATTTTGTAAAACCCACTTTGGCCAAGGGATGTTTTTTTAAATTCGTAGTAAGATTCGCGTAGTGAAGATAACATCAGTCTTTTTTGAACTTTTTCACGTAAGTTTCCTTGTTTAACAGTAATTGAATCTTGCTATCCTGGCATCATTCGGCTAATTTTATCATCTTCATAAAATAACTTGACTGTGCTTAGAGTTTCGGTTGGTAAACTACGTGTGCTCATTTTTAAAAGATTGATATCTGCAAACTTCGTTTTATTCCTTTGGATATCTTTACTTTTTTGATACAATCGTGAGATATATCATCCCCAAAACGATCTTTAATTTCTGCGTGACTCATATTGATTGGTAAGAGAGATAAAAGTTTTTGCTTTTCCAAAAGATTTGAGCTGTTCTCTATTTGATACTTGATGTTTTGCAAAATTTCTTCGTAAATGGCTTTGACGTTTTCAAGTTGCGCTGACAAATCAGACAATGGATCAGCTCCAAGTGAATCTGCTATATTTTCCAAAATTTGCAGTGATTTTCTATTTCTGTATGCATCTCGTTTGATATATTTCCTCTTAAGAGGCGACATTTAGTTTGGTAGATGAGGAATAATATGATCATTTATATTTTCAATGAGTTCGTTACTTTCGATGTTTGCATTACGGCTGGTACAAGTTGGAAGTTAATTCAATTCTTCGCTAATTTCATCGCTAGGCGTTGTTGGTAAATAATTTGAGACTTCATTCTGCTCCACGTTGGATTCATTACGACTGCGCGCTTTTCTCAGTGTATTCCGGCAAGTTTCGCAAATACGGCTACTATGAATGCTGGCGACAGCTGGAAAATATTTAATTATATTTGCAGCCTCGTTTTCACTTATTTTACGAAGCGAAGCGCAACACTTATTAGATATTTTTATGCATCTGTACTTATTGTTTGAATTCATATTCACTCAAATTTTTAAAATATACGCGTAAAATTGTAATGGGATATCTTGGCTTCTCGAAACTGTTTATAATTATGAATTTCGGTACGTTCATCAGGTGCATTTATATAGCAATTTTTAAGGCAAGCAAGAACTTTTTGGGGTTAAAACATATTCATAATTTTCCTGGGACAATGTTTATTTATTTTACCTGTAAATATAAAATATAAGGGCAATTACTAGAAGTGACACTACTTAAAAAATTATATAAAAAAAACTAAAAAGAACCCATTTTTATTTTTTGATATGGTATAGGTGAAGGATAAACCTTTCTAAAAAAGTAATACACTGTAAAAAACCCTTGATCTTTTTGGATTTTTCGTTAGTTAAAATTTTCTTTTTTTTATAAATTTTTTACAGTGTAATTTTTTTTTGTGTCATAACACGTGTCATAAAGCCTGTTAAAATATCTTTTTAATGATACCAAGATCATGGAAATTGGTTCAGCTGATTCTGAGTTATTGTAGTTTTAATGCAGCTCTTTTTGACCATTTTCGCGTTTTTTCGAAAACTTTCCCACTGTGCCACTCCCAAAAAATCGCAAGACAGTCATTTCTAAAAATGAGAGTTTGTTTGTATTGATCAAATTTAGCTATGAACAAAATTTCATCGATATCTGAGGTGGTCGGGTTCAAAATTTCAGTTTTATCTCGATTTTTAAATGAAATTCATCTATAATAAGATGTGAATCAGCAATAAAATATCTATATATACAAAACAAAGTCGTAAAATGTGTTTGAAACTCAAGAACGAAGCATCCGATTTGCTTTTTTGTTGTGTTTGTAATTATAAGGCCAAGTTTTTAAAAGAAAAATTTTGCCACACCCCCTTTCAGCGCCCACAAATCAATAAAAAATATATATTTGACACAGTTTTAAGTCGTATAAGACTTAAACTTGGTAATTTAGTTTTTATTTTATTGTCGGAAATCGTACTAAAAATTAGTTTCCACGCCCCCTTGTACCGCCCACAAACCAATTAAAATGCTATATTTCAGATGGTTTCGGTCGTATAAGGTTAAAATTTAGTAATTTAGTTTGTAGGCTTACTGTAGGCAATTGTACTCAAAATATGTTTCCAGCCCCCTTTTACTACCCACAATTCGATGAAAATGCTATATTTCAGACGGTTTTGGTCGTTTAAGATTAAAATTTGGTTAAATAGTTTGTTACTTTAAGCAACTTTATTGAAAATGGGCGTGGTCGCACTATGTTCACGCCCCTTTTTCAGGGGAAAAGCATGAAGTGAGGCAAAGTTCGATAGGTATAAACTAAATTAAGCTCAAATTTTAGCATTCGATTTGTTTTGAGTTCTGGATGGTTTAAGGGAAAAATATTTTGCCACATCATCTTTAACCGCCTACAAATCAACAAAAATGCTATATTTTGGACGGTTTTGGTTGTATAAGACTAAAATTTGGTAATTTTGTTTATATAGTTACGTCCGGCAACTATACTAAAAATGGTGAAAATATAAAATGTTTTTCTCCGATTAGCATGAAAATTCGTGTATGGCAGTAAGGCGGTGGCAAGACAACGTCTGCCGGGGAATATCTTAATACATAAAATTCTTCTGTTCATGGCTTCGTCACTGAACTCTTCTTAAACAGCTTAACCGATTTTGATGAAATTGTGTGTGTGTGTGCGGCTGGGTCTATAGATAATTTAAGTTATCTATAATTATATAAATATTAAGTTTGACCCGGTAGATTGCGCTGTTGTTGCTGTGGCAGTGTTTCAAGGGGTATTTGAGAGTATAACTCAGAAACGAGCTGAGAAAATGTCAGGATTCTTTCACTACACTATTACTTTTTATGCAAACAAAATTACAAAAATACAAAATGAATAAAATAAACAAAAAAAATTTAAAATTTTTATGATAAGCTTGATTTTTCGATCGTATAAAACGTTTTTAACTTTTTACGATAGAAACTTTAAATAAACCCTATATTTATGCGTACCATATGAAAGAACATTAAAAAAGCAATTTTTGGTTTTGAAAATTTTTTCTAAATTATTAAATTATTATATTTCAAATTATTTTCAACTATTTTGCTGAGGAGTCTTCCAATCAGATGCCAGGGTTCTCAGAAATGTCAAAAACACTCTCTGTCTCGCTCGCGAAATTAAAGAATGTTGCGACAGTTCACGTACACTGTTTATGTAAGCAACACCATTTCCTTATAAAGGGTCCGCATCCTAAGGTTTTTTTTTCAACTAGTGCTTATTTCTGAGTGGTAACACTTAGCTCATGTCTGATTTGACAGATAATTAGTTTTATCCTTCCGCTAAACGAATATGGTTGTGTATACGCTTGAACAACGCTGAAAAGTGGGCCTGCGATCGACTTACAGAAGATGCCGATTTTGCCAAAAAAATCATCTTTTCAGATTAAGCTCATTTTGATCTTGGCGGGTATGTAAACAAGCAAAATTGTCGCATTTGGGGCACAGAAAACCCGCACGCATACATTGAAAAGCCGCTGCACCCAAAATGAGTCACTGCTTGGTGCGGATTTTGGTCCAGAGGCATAATTGGGCCATTTTTTTCGAAAATGAGCAAGGAGTGGCCGTTACAGTCAATGGCGATCGTTATCGGGCCATGTTGTTCACAAAAATTGAAGAGGAGGATATTGGCAACATTTAGTTTCAACAGGACAGCGCTACGTGCCACACAGCCGAAGCTACACTCGATGTTTTGTGCCCTGTTTTTGAAGATCGCATTATCAGCCGCAGAGCTGATGTCGTTTGGCCACCTCGGAACTGCGATTTGACACCGTTGGACTATTATTTGTGGGGTGCCCTCAAAGATAAGTGTTACGCCGACAAGCCAGAGACAATTGACGCTTTAAAGGACAATATTCGTGAAGCCATTAGTGAAATACAGCTGCACACAATCGATAATGTGCTTAAAAATTGGACCGATCGTGTAGGCTACTGCATGGCCAGCCGAGGAAGCCATTTGAATGAAATAATTTCCATTACTAATCGGAAAGATTGTACTTTCAAATAAAAAAAGAAATTTGAGAAAATATTCAGTAGTTTTTTTTTATAGAATTTTTAAAAAAAAACGTTATTTGGAGGACCCTTTATTTTACTTCTTTGGGTAGATATCATAAGTGGCTTAGCGTACATGCCCAATCAAATGTAATTCAGAATTGTGTACAGGTGTTGGAGGCTTTGCAGCTACATTGTATTAAAGAAATACTTAGTAACGTCATGTGTCCATTTACCACTGGGTTGTTTTCGGTGTGCTCTTTAAAGCACTCATTAATACATATTCAATATTGGAGAGTATAAATGTGCAAAGCTACCAGACACCGCAATAGAAACCAAGGTTCGTTTATAAGGTTGTGGCACTTGAGAGAAATGCGCTCTTTTTCCGACTTTGCTTGAATTGGTTTTATGGTTTTCCCAGCAGTTGTTCTCAAAATTCCCCGATTTTTCATCAAATTCCCCTCAAAAAAATTTTTTAATGAATTTACATATAGACTTTCTTAATTGAATATTACAATGAATAATGTTAGGATTTTATAAATTTTATGAAAATAATTCATTTTAATAAAAAATTATACTCTATAAAATTAAAAAGAAAATAACTTTAACAAAAGAAAATGTGTTTTTGAGTCGCGACTTCAAACCTTGAAGCTACAATATGTCGTTGGCCCGACCAGAGAATGTTTTATTGACAATGCTCTTTGATGATAGAAAACCGGTTCGCGAAAGAACAATCAACAAGATTTTGTATTATTGCGATAAGCTATATGATCTAACAATATTCAGGACTTATAAAAAGGATGGCATTAATTTTGAATGCTCAGACTATGTTGATTTGATAAACCTAGATAATGACCAGCATTTTATCCGAACTTCCATTCACCGCAAACATTCCATACGAACACATGCTAAATTATCTATTGTTTGAAGATCCGCCGCTGCCAGACCAACAAATTTCATCGCATATTCATGGAACTTAGCGATTTTTTCAGTTACTTTCAAGAGTTTCGCGACGCGTAATTGAAAAAAATAGAGACGATGTTAAAAGTGTAGCTAAAAAAGTCGAACTAAAGTGCCCCGCATTGAGAGCAAACAAGACTTAAAAGTCTCAAAATGTACTTTTTACACTAATTGAATAAAAGATAAGATTTTTTTTTGTAAGTTTAAATCGTTTAATTTTTGACAATATTTAAATATGAGGTTGACAAAATTTGGTTTAAAAACTAAAATATTTTAAAAATGTTGACTTTATATGATTAAAATTGATAAAATGATAAATGTTTATGATAAAATGATAAAAAAGTTTAAATCATACTTGATTTCAAATACAAATTCTAGTTGTTTAGAATTTGTTTTTAAATCATATAAAGTCAACATAATAAATAAAGAGGTCATTTAGGAATAAAACTTTAATATTTTTAAAATTTAATCTAATTCGGAGAGCAGGCCAAAATTCCTTTTCAACAAGCCCGAAATCAATGATATACGCTGCCATTTTTGGACTATTCCACAGTATTTTTATATAAAACTATCGATTGTGCTAAAATCCATATACAAATTTTGACCTCGCTATGCGCGATATTGGGATTGGTTTTAGACGTATGATTTCTTGGGGAAATTTTCTCAGAATTTATCATAGATTACAGTTCTGCTATACGCTTGATCGATAAAAAATTTGACCTGCCCTAATGAACATATTCCTTAGATTTATAAAAAATTGAATTTAAGGATTTTTGGTGTTAAAATAATTTGCATTTTCTTGCGTTGTTTGAAAACACTTTTACAAATTTCATGAGCGCCGACAAAAAATAACCGCTAAAGTCGAGTTTAGTCAATGTTGAGCTAATGATGCAGATGTGCTCCACCCATATAGTTCCGTATACACACAAAATCGGGAGATTATTGCGTGATTCCAATCAAAATTATCACACAAAAATCAAACTGCCTTTCATAGAACTTATATGGAGATCGAAAACGTTCTAGCAAAATTTCTCGAAACATTGAAATTACACTTTAGCTGTTATTCCTTGACGACACAGATATGTATGTACTGCATACTAATTTTCTACATGGTGACTTGACCATACATGATTTTATTGATTGGATGTGAGTATCTCAGCGGTTGAAATAGGCCAGAAAGAATACATTCTCTCAGGCCTGAGGAGTAATGGTAAGGCCTGACTTCAATTCCTTTCGCATTAAGATGTCAGACTTACGTAACACCTGATATCGTATAGCTTAAACTCAGGCCTGAATATCCCCAAGAAAGTTCTTCCACAAACTTAGGTCCCAGGGAACGCTAAAAAATCAGGCCTTCTATCAGGTAGTGAATACTCTGGAGTGAATATTCAAACGAAAAAGAGGGAAAACAAATTTTTCTGTTTTAAGTCATCTTTTGCATTTATTCATAATATAATAAACATGTATATATGGAATATTATTATTATATATGTATACATTTCGCATTCAAATATTTTTTTTAATATTTTTTAACGTTCTCCTTTTTTAAATTTTTGAGAATGAAAAAATATGCGTCGACTACTTCGCATTGTCAAATTTTTATTTTAATTCCCCAAAGCTATTTGGTGCCATTACCACTTCACTTCTAATCTCAACCGTCGCTCAGGTGCGAATATGAAGCAAATTCAGGCTTCGGCTTACTGAAAGCACTTCTAAACGTTTGGAAGCATTACACCTTCGCTTCTAAACTCAGGGGCATCTTTTGGTCTGAGATCGAAACAAAACCAAATGGTCGCAGATTGGACAATTCAAGGAAATTTTCAAAACACTTAAATGGTAATGCTTATTCTAAAATCAGGATTGATATCATTCCCGAATTTTCAAAGCAAAATAGATCGTATTTCACACCAGATTTCATCAGGTATTACAATTGAGGACCGCTGGGATCTTCATATCGATATTGCTACAATCACAATTTTTTATCGCAGTGTTGATATTTTAAAGGAATATACTATAAAAAGTTAAGGTAAAAGTTTTTGCGCTAAAATTCTTTTTGTGTATTTTAATAAAATCACTGTACAAAACGTTCATTTTAGGGTACAAATTCATAATGACTGTATTCCATTCAATAATTACACGGTGTAACAGTGGATAAAAACTCGGCTTGTCGTGGATAAAAACATAGTAGACGTTGTAGGCCTTGCTTAAAATAAGATAATTGCATACTTTGTTTTTTAAATATACCTTCAAAATCGGGATTTGTGGTCAAAAAACCGATTTTAGATAGGTGCATGTATAGTTTGTTATGTTACTTCATTATGAGTCGCTCAATTTTAAAAAGTTAAATTTTAAAGTTAATAAAGAGAAGAATAATGAAGCTTTAAAACAGTATATAGAGCTTTTTTAACCGAATGAATTGACAAAGTTACAGGTAAAATCACTTGAAAATTTCATTTTTTTTTTAATTTTCTTAACTTTAACAACGTTTTGTCGACATATTTTGTTCTGTGGTACCATTAATTTTGGCAAAATTCTAAAAGCCTGTTTAATTTTCCGTTCAACAAGCTATAATTTATTAATATCGGCTGAAATGCTAATGCACTATCGAACTTTTAGTATTCGTAGTGAAACGCAAAAATTTTTTTTTTCTAAAAATGGTTATTTGGCCTTTTTCGTTTATATATATTAACATTGGTTTCACGTTTTAGTGACCAGCAGTAGTCTGCCAACATGTTTATTGTGAAAGCGGGATTCTTTAGCTTATATTTCCTTGTGGAACCTTTTTTCTTGTTCATCACTAAACTGACCAAGGCTCTTCGGTAAAAAGTTTATATGGGAGTGCAAAAAATGAATTTTTATTGACATTTTGCATCCCATTTCTTCGTATACACTGAAAAATTCATTTACATTATCTCAGTAATTTGAACTCTTCTTGTTACCCAGAAAGTTACTACATAAGGCAACAAAACTACAGTAATTATCGCTTATATGCACTATGTTTATAAGCATATCCCGCTTATATGCATTCAAACTTGAGATATTTAACTTTGTCATTTAAAATAGCCAGAATTTTTTCGCTAATTAGCATTTCGCTTATATGAATTTTTCTTTTATATGCATCAAAATTAGGAATTTTTTAAAAACAAAGTCATAGAAAACTAACCGGTTATATGCAGCCCTACTGAAATGTCGTAAAAATTCCGATTATAAATTTCACATCTCTATTGAGTTGTCAAATATGAAATAGCCCATCACTGTCTTTGAAAGTGTCAAAGTTTATTATGTTTTTCCTGTGTAGTTTTAAAATGAACAAAAATAAAAGAATAACCTTGTCACTCAAACAAAAAATTTCAATTGTGAAGAAGTTGAGACAAATTAAATAAGATAGAAGAATATATGTTTGTGGCAAAAATGTTGAAATGTACAAAAGAATATAACTGACTTTTTTGAGATTGAAAGGACTTAAGAAATTAAGTGAAAATGTTATGTAATACGAGCCTGGCTGTTCTAAAATTTAATTTTTTTTTTAAACATATTTTTTATATAGATTTTTTTAAAACTTAAGACTTTGTTTTATTAAAACTTATTTTGTTTATATTTTTTAAAAAGACTGCTAGAAGCGGCAATTTAATTTAATTTAATTTTTTTTTTATTTTTTAAAAACGCTTATTTGAAAAAATGTAATTTCTAAATAAATATAAATAAAAATTAAACCAATTCATAAGACAATTTTTATTGAAACAATATTTCAATTTTTATGTATGCTTCGTGGAGGCATATAACCGAGTTTTAATATAAGCACCGTGGATGCATATAACCGAGTTTTTATATATGCTTTCCCGCTTATAAGCAGCAAAAAACAAGCAAATAGAGGTTATGCTTATAAGCGATAATTACTGTATTCCACGCTCTTTTTCTACGGGATTTAATTTGCAAACGAAATCAGAGCCCTGAAAAATTTTTCGAATTTCCGGGCCCACAAATAAACCTTAAAATAACCAAAATGAATAAAAAATTTTTATGAACATGTACGCTACCTTCTTTGATTTTGGCCTCACTTAATCTAGGAAACGCTACAATCAGATGGCGAAACGCATAGCTGTCAGTGTTTGGTTTTTTGACGAACTGTTTCATATATCCTTATTTTAAATGAAGGGGCAGTAGGATGTTATTTTCAGGTCGAATCAGGGGAATATTCAAAACATTTTTTTTGTTAATTTTAAATTAAGCATGTGGTGGCCACTCCTTATATTTATTAGTCGCACGACTATCCCATTCGCACATATAGCAGGGATACTTGGTATATCCACCTTGCATTCCAAACAGTATTGTCAGAACCTTTAAATCGGCGACTATTTGCCATTTATGAGTGTTGTTATTTATAAATCGTAGCATTTTTTCCATTGTGGAATACGTTTCTTTCATGTTCGTCGCATAAGGTAAAGGAACCGAATTTTGATGCGCACTAGACACATATATATTCAGGTTCAAACCAATGACTAGCGGTATATGAACGTTTAAACGATTTATTGTAGACCTCTTTTAATGCACTATATGTAGTGAATTTCAGTCGATGCTGCTTATCAACAAATAAACCACATATATAGCAAAACATATTTCTATTTTCTCACATGATTTTTATATTAAATTTACGCTACCCAACCACTTAAAATAATTTTTACTCAAACCACTACTTATTTTTTCAATTAACGAATACCGATTGACAACAATGGAAATGGATAGTTGGCAACAAAAATTAAACACAATCGATTGGGCGTTTTCTCTTGTTTGATCTCTCTGTTAAAAATGCGATAGTGTATTTGTATTTCAGACAATTGAAGTAAATCATAGCTTGTGGAACGCAAAATTAAGCAGACTTTTAGAATCCTTCCAAAATAAATGGTGCCACAGAACAAAATTTCTCAACAAAACGTTGTTAAAGTTGAAAAATTAGAAAAAAAAAACTAGAAATTTCTAATTATTATATAGCAAATTTTCAAATTACTTTACCTGTAACTTTGTCAATTCGTTCGGCAAAAAAACGGTTTTTATATTGTTTTAAAGGTACATTATTCTTCTTTTTATCAACTTTAAAATTTCAATAAATTGAGCTTGATATTACGGAGTTACATAACAAACTATACATACACCTACCTAAAATCGGTTTTTGGACCACAAATTCCGATTTTGAGGGTATATTCAAAAAAACGAAGTATGCAGTTATCGCATGTCTTACCAGGTCTACAACATCCGTTATGTCTTATGCCAAGTTTTTCGATTTTTTCTAAGTTTGTTACACCGTGTTACCTTTTGCCTCTACGGGGCTCAAAATTACTGTAAAATACACTAATTACTGTACGTGTAACATCAGTGCTTGTGTGTATTGTGGAATATAATCACTTTTTTTTTCTTTCGGAGAGCATATAAAGTGCGATATATTTTGTCTAAACTAACAAACATTTCCTTCAAAAATAACTGAGTTTTTTATTTATCAACATTTAAAAAAAATTTTTCTCTGAAAGCACCTTGCAGAACGAAAAATAAAGCGTTCTTACGTTTTCCGAGCAATGGCTTGAACAACATACACATTTTGGAATTTCCTGAGTCCAAGAAAATTGTTTAAAAGCAAAACAGTCAAATAAATATTTTAGCGACAAAAAAACCTTTTTTGTTTTAGGTCAGGTTTATTGTTTTTCTTAAATACGGATTTGGTGGAAATTAATAATGTAAATTTATTCTTTGAAGGCAATGAATGCTAATGTTTCTAAAATACTAAAGAACTAAGGTTTTATAAATTTTTGCATAATTTTATGTATCTTTCTGTATATCACATTTTCATATTTTTACTTCAAATTAAAATTTTGAATTAATGTACCCAAAACCTTTTTGTATTAAAGCATAAATCACTGCAAAAATTTTGTTTTAAGCTTGCTTCTTCAGTTTGAAATAATATCGATGTATATTCAGTTAAAAATTTTTAAAAGAATATAGCTTCTAAAGCAGCAAAACAAATTTTTTTTTGCTACCATGTACCAAAAAAGTCGCCAAAGATGATTTTAACAATTCCAAAACCTAAAATTTGTTGATTGGAAAATAGAGGAAAGCACAAGTACTTTACTGTACAGCACAAGCACAATAGAGATTTAACGGAATTTGTGCTTTCCTTACTAAGTTTACCGTTTAGCAAAGCTGAGGTTGAGCGAATTTTTAGCTGTATGAAACTTTTAAAACAAAAATAGGAAACAAAATTAAAGATAAACTTTGAAATAATTTGTTAAATGTTAAAACTTGGCTACATGTTTGAAAGAAGTGTTATGATAACTACCAAATACCTGAAAGAAAATAACACAGACATTATTTTCAATATTGATCTTGACGATATTCTTAAATTTTAATTTTATACATAACTATACATATAGTATATGAAGCACCTATATATTTTTTTAAAAAATTTAAGTTTTCGCTATGAGAAAAAGAAACTATTATTTACAAAATAAAATTATTGAAAATAATTTTTTAAAGTAGAAATAAGTTGATATATAATTTTTTATTTACATCGTATTGATATTAATTCATTTTTATTGAGTTGAAGTTTGGTAATTATCTACAAATAATGTACTTAAATATGCTTTTGTGTTTTCTTAGTATATATCTTTAAAATTTAAAGTGGAATATTTTAGAATATTATTTTTTACAAAAAAACATATTTCTTCAAAATTCTTCTGGTCACTCTGCTCATAACACTGTAAGAAACATCTACAGCCACACAAAATCTGAAATTGAAGATATGGACAAATCTAATTAAACTACAAAACTACATGCAAAGGAGACGACGACAACTTATGCGTACAAGTATACGTTGGAACTACGTTGGAAATAGAAATGCTCTACGTAATCAACATTCCTGCACATAAGAGACTTAACTATAAAACGGACACCGATAACTGCAGTCATATTTATAAACATCCTTTTTGACATTATAGCAAATAAGTCATATTTGTTTTTTATGTTAGTTTTACTGGTAATTATTGTTATTTTTTAGTTGTTTCATTGTGATTGGAATTTTTTACTTTTATACTATTTTACTAATAAGTCTAATTGATTTGAGATAAATATTAAAATGTATCTTGTATAGGTCCCTGAAGACGGTTGATAATTTTATCCGAAATATTGGACAATAAACAACATAAATGAAAACTTTGATTTTTAATTTTATACGGCCAAGTCACTTTTTTAGTAAAAGGCCGAGATTTCAAGTATCATTTTAGTGAAAAACAAAATTTTTCAAAAATCTTTGATATAATTATTTTGTTTTATTTTTTTAGATACAAAAGCTCTGAATAATCGTATCCACCGCATATTTTAGATGCTTCACTAAACTACTGATACACAAAACATTTCGCATTTTCATACTTTTGATAATTTAATGGGTTTTTTAATAAAAAATTTTTAAATTTAAACATTTTAAATAGTACCTAAAAAATATGTTAAATTAAAAAAAATAATTTTCCCACCAGTAAATTTTATTACCTCACATTATTATTTTGCATTAATTTTTAATTATTTTTGTAAATGTTAATGAAATAATTGTGTTTTAATATCTAAAATATCAAACGCATTTTGTATAGATGTTTGTCATCGATATTTCTAGCAAATATTACATCAATAGTTGTCCTAACAGTGGCGTGCAAATATTTGGATCGCTTATCATTCCCAAATTATATTTATCAAGACAACATTGTTTCATTCCTACAATTTTTATGAAATTAGTTTTTTTAATTTCAAAAGTATAGTCTTTTTGACGTTATTTTCACTTCTACAGCCGTTTTATCAGGTGTCGAGCCACAGTGTGTCGTTTAGATTCATTCTTTTTATACTCATTTATCTCGAAACTACTTTTTTTGGCATGGTGTTGTAGGAAAACAAAAACTATTCAGCCGAATCATCTGAAATGTAAATATGCTATTCATAACATCAGTGGCTATCGCTGGAACTAGAATCAAAGTTTTATTTAAAAAACATCGTATATTTTACACTTAATAACTGGTAAAAAACAAGCTGTTTTAAGAACTTAATTTTCAATAGCGTGTCATTCTGTCAATTTTTCATATCTTTTTTCGAGTGCACAAGAGTGAAATAAAAAAAACATTTTTTTTTAATATTTTCATTTGCAATTCCATTTGAAATAAGGAAACAGTTAAGACTTTTTTGTTTATTATAAAAAGTTTTCAGTTTAATAAGGGTATCACCTCAAATTACTGGAATAACTCAGGGGTACAAAATTTTAATTTTTGGATTTTGCCAGCAATATTTGTATTATTTTCGACTAATCTTGATGCTCTGATTTCATCATCATGTAATTGATCATCAATTGCAACAGTTTGAGCCCTTGGGGAGGTCTTTTTAAATAAGGTCCATTCTATTGTGCACTCATAGTGCTTAATAATATTTTTGGTTTTTATTTTTCAGATAAATAGAAAAGTCAAAATCCACAACACCGCCCATGCCCCTTTTCGTTGAGAGCGTCTCATTTAGCGGCTTTTTGAACCAGATCAACAATTTTTTAAATTAAAAAAATATTATTTTTTATGATGAATAAGTGTTACAATATACTTTAAAAGTTTGAATATCGTTGTTCAATCGGTTCCATCGGTCTTGCCTTAAGTGCCTATGAATATTCATGTCTGAATTCGCAATTAAAATCGGCACCTAAAACAATTGGCATCTTGTGATAATTTTCAACCCATTCAATGGAACCTTGCTAATTTTGTTGTTTGGATAGCTAATGCACAATGCTTTTTACTACGTTTCCATGGCGAATTAAGCCTGAGTTGCGTTTTCGTCAAATTGACAAAATGGCGTTTCTAGCTCGAAAGTGTTTCCATGCGCAACATTGGCCCCATCCAGAAGAAATTTGCTACGTAGCTGTTCCACAACTTTCGGGCTAAATGGTATCTATCATAATGCGCTCAAAAAACATGTTACCCGAGCGGTCGCCATCTTAGGTATCGAAAAAAATTGTTTGCTACTTTGGTTGAGCTGCTTATGCTCTTTTCATTTTGACAGCTAAAAAAACATGGCTGCAAATTGTTAATTGTTGCTGAAGTTGTGCTTTGAAGTGAAAATAGATAATTATTAATTAATAGATTATTTTATCATTCTTTTATAAAGCTGTTTATTAATGATTTTTTGTGTGAAATGAATGCACAATAGTATAAACAAATTTTAGATGTTAAAAAAAACAACGAATGGCGAACAGTTGTTTGCCGTTTGACATTTTGCAAAAAAACCCATTCAGCAGAAAGTATTATTCAGTTAATTCATATTCATTCAGTAAAAGTTTTCGGCATGGATACGGCCATTGAATCGATTTGGATTTAGGCCATTCTATTCGCCATTTTTTCTTAGAATAAATGTATGCGTTAAGAAGATACAAAATTTACTAAACATGTTGAGTGTTTAATCAGTATTATTTTCCGCTACTTTGTGTGCCTGCTGAATGGTTTGTTACATTTTATGTCAGCGCAGTGACAGAAATAAAATAAAATAACAAATAATCAATTAAACCTCGTTTAATAGTTGAGCAAATGTTTCATATTCTGAACGCATCCAATCTAGTTAAATCCAAGAAGTTTCGTGGAGTTTTGTGGATTTGACGAAATTAACTCAACTCGCGTTTTCATGGTAAGTTAATCCCGAGTCAACCCCGACTTAACTCGCCATAGAAACGTAGTATTTGATCGATAATTGTGATCTGCTGCATTATAGCTTCACGCATTCACAATAGAATATGTAAGATAGCTAATGCACAATCTCTAATAAATTCCTGTCATCTACTGCAAAATACTTCAGTTAATATTTAATATTCAATGAATCACATTTATTAATAAGAAAGGTTTTGGTATAGTGTTCAGTGAGTAGAACTCTCGATCGAGAGGGTGCGAGTTCGGTTCTCACTTCTTACAGGCAGAGAAACATTTTTAATTTTATATACTCTTGTTGTAATAGACGCAAGTAAAAAAACAACAACAATTCCAAGAAAAAGGTAAGGTGTATGGAAAAAAAGTGTCGTTTTAAAGATTTTACTCAAGCAAATCACTAAACGAGGCGTAAAAAGCTTCGCTTCAAAAATTTGAAAAATTTTCTGCAAAAGTTAATAATAATTTGGAAAAAGTTATCTAAAATAAACAGTCGTTTTAAAAACAATATTTTTGATGGAGGCTTTTTTCACATAAAAAACTTTAACGGCCCTTAATAGGTTGATCTAAACTTAAATTTAAACTTCAATTTTGAAATAAGATTTGTAGAGAAATTTGCTTTAAAATTTTTTAATATTTTAAGCCACGGTTTTTAAGTCGATAACTAAAGAAAATAAAAGCCAACAAAATAAATTTTACTAACAAACAAGCCTTTTATTAATTAATTTAATGGTTTTTTTGCAGTAACTTTTACTTCTTAATTTTTTAAACACTTCATACTAAATTCAGTACAACTTAATAATTTTTTGAAATTGAACTCAATCATATACATTGTTTCTGTCCCATTTTGTTATGTTATTAGCCAATCATTATCAGTATTTTAAAGCAAGATTGCTATTTGGAGCAATCAAGGCATCGCACTGTGGTCTAGATGAGGATGCCAGCGCGAATTAATGATAAAAACTGACAAAACTTGTTTTGCCCAAAATTGTTTTTAGCTTTTCATATTGGCTCATATAATTAATTCGCGCTAAAACAGGCTTCTAGCGCACTATGCATCACCCTAAAAGCAATATAAAGGAAAGCACATATCTACTTCTTTAATTATATTTTAGCTTGCTGAAACCCGACACGCTGCAAAACCCCCATAAAATGTTATCAGTGAAACGGCAAGTGTAAATTTAGGTCGAATACTGAATTTCGAGGCTGTGCGACCTATTATTCCAAAGCAATTCGATATCGAAAATTTGGCTTGTATGGGAAGTGAAACGCCCTTATTGTAATTCAAAAATGTTCCTTGCTATGTGTTTAATATTTGGCTAAAGTTTCATGAAAATCGATTCAGACACATGAACTAAATTACTAAATTTTAGTACTATTCCATGCCAAGCGAACTCTGTTGTGCATTGCAAAAGAGGGGACAGGTTTAGGTAAAACTATCAGTAGTAGAGAAAAGGAGGATATTGCAAAGCACACTCCCTACATCGATCTACCAAGAGACGATATAGTAAAAAGGTACAACTTCGAAAAACACTTCGAAATTAAGCTTAGTACAAAGAAAGAGTGGGACAGCGAGATGATATCGCAAGTCAAGAAACCACACAGTATATCATGGTATACGGATGGCTCCAAGACATTGGAAGATATAGGCACAGGGGTGTACGGCACTTTGAGCCTATGGGGACAACACCCAGTATCTTCCAAGCGGAATGCCTAACAAAACTCAACGAACTAGGCAAGAATAACACTGAATACAGGGAAACGAAGAAGCCGATGGTCTAGCGCGACAGGGTGCAGCCACAAAATTTATAGGACCAGAACGATTCTGTGGATTGGGCACACATTCTATAAAAGAAGAACTAAAAAGGGAGAAGAGGCATACACTTTCAAACCTTTGGAAAAGCCTCCCAAAGCTAAGACAATCCAAATTTCTCCTCAGAGATTTTAACACTCGAAGATCAAAATTGTGCATAAGCTTAGGCAAACCGAATCTGAGGATTCTAACGGGGTTCCTTACAGGACACTGTATACCACCTGATGAAATTGGGCATAGAAACCGATAGTAACTGCGACGCCGTGGCTCGCAGACGTTAACTAGCACTGGGGAACTATTAGCTGAGTCTAGAGCAGGTTTCATCCCTTGAACCTTAGAATATTCTAAAATTCATTAGAGAAATAGGGCTGGATGAAATTCTGTAATCCGCAAACCCAGCGGAGCTTTGAGAGGAGGTACAATAGATCTCATTTAGGTCGCAATACGCATCTCCACCATACAACATTAACATTAGTACTATTCCATCAAAACCGTCTAATATATAAATATTTTTTGATTTGTGGGCGATAAAAGTGGGTGTGGCAACATAAATATGTACAGTGACCGCCACTTGGAGCACCAACGTTTCACTATAAAACCGTATACAACTCAGGAATTAGTATTGCATCGAAAAGTAGGCGTAGATATAGCGTGGCCGCGCCCATTTTTTGTACAGATGCCGACAGTAATCTTATGAAAAAAATTACATATACGTTTTCTACGACCAAAATCGAATGAAATATTGTATATTTTTTGTTGTTGATAGCATAAATTTGGGTTATATGGGACGCCCCATTTACAATCGACGTCAAACTTCACAGGAAACTTTTTTTCAGTTTTCCTCAAATTTTCATAAATATCAGCTCAGCAGTTTTGGAGTCCTTAAGTAACTTACACACATACCCACATACAAACAAACATACATACATTTTTATATGTAAGGTAGGTGCAGCATATAAAGCACGTCACCTTTTAAGACCCATATTAATTTTAACGAATTTCTAAATATCAAATGTGCATGTTCTTGCGAGTGTTGAAACTTGTCCTCAAGTTTTTTATGGAAAAAAAATTGAAGGCAATCGCGCAATATGGACAGCGAGCGCAGTCGATTGAAAATAGCGAAAGCTTGTGAAAGTTAATTTTATAGTGCGCGGCGGATAAAAAAAAGCTTTGTTGTGAAATTGTGTGTTGCAATTACAAAAACATTTTTAAATGCATATAGTTTATTATTTTGTGAAAATACTAAGGTAAGTTTGTGAAAAATAATTAATTGCAAATGGTTTTTTGAAAACTTTAAATTTTCATTGAAGTGAGCTTTATTACGCCTATGCATTTGTACAACCCAAAAGACCCAAAAAAAAAAAGAAAGCAATAAGGAAGAAAACCACAAATTATAAAGCCTAGTGGTCACTAAAACGCTGTTTGAGTAAAAAGAATTGATTTTTTTTAATCCTTAAAGAAGCTGAATTGCATTTATTTTTTTACTCTTAATTAAAAAAAAGCTTTTAATTTTTTTTTAAATTAATTTTTATTCTGTAAATTAATTTATGTTACTAATTTTTCCAATAAAATGAACATATAAAGCTTCTAAAAAACAATAAATGCAGTTTTTGGTTCACTATTTCAAGCAAGGAACACGTGGGCCTTTTGAGGTAAAGAATTTATCACATAACACGACACAAAAACATTTAGGTTTTCATCATCAATATTTTGTACGCTGTAATACAAAAGTTGTTAGGTGGTCATTACATATTGCACTTACCCTATATATAGATTACGCTATGCCTTAAGTGAGCGAGCCCCCATTGCTTCAAAAGCTATGATAACGATAACAGCACAAAAATAAAATGATGCAGATGCTGTCTGGGGACAATTGCAAAAAAAAGAAAAGAGAGGCAGTCATAAAGCCTAGCAATTTGGCTATTCGCAATAAGGTTTATTGGGATTATTGTGCTTCAAATTGTTTTGTTTTAAAGATAAGAACTTGAACTTGATTATTCAACAACTGTTTATGTAGGTACTTTAAAAGAATTTGTTTCGTTAAAAAATTTCGAAAGAGACTCAAAAGAGAAAAAAATTACCAGGAGAGAGAGAGAGGGTTTTAAAAAATTTGCATTTTTCATATTTGCAAAATTATCTTAAAAACCTAAAAATGATCTAAAAATTAAAAATGTCAAAAAATGACAATACAACAACTCGCAAAAAAATCGCAAAAAATTACCAAAAAATGCTATAAATCTAGTTAAAATGACTTGAAAACTAAAACCGATAAAAAAACGTTAAAAAATTACACTAAATTACCTAAAATATTTTCAAATTTGGAATTTAGAAAACATAAATAGACGTTCTAAATAACCAGGAAATGTCTAAGAAGCAGCAGGAAAATGATGACATGTCATCGAAATATTAGCCCTGATTATCACATATCTACGGTGCACGTATTATTATACATACTTCATGTGGCCAGAACCCATATCAAATATTGTCATTAGTCTTATCATTTTTTGTCGTGGTTAAGAGTCAATCTTCAGTTTCGAAATTGTTAAAATCAATCAACCTTGATTTCATGGCATTACTGAAATGGCTCCCACATAATCAGTGAACCTATTTTGTCTTTGATTTTATTAATTTTTTAGATCCTGATTAAACGATATATATCTATACTATTATATAAAGTTGAAGTGCAAATTTAATGTTACCACTTTACTTCAAAAGTACTGGACCAATTTTTATGAAATTTTTTTAGGAGTATTTTTCTTTCGAAATTTTAATAAGAAGTATATTTAATTCACGTTGTTGTATTGCGAGCAGGGATGGAATCAAAACAAATAAGAAATCGTCATTTTCACTCCATGAAAATTGTCAAAATCGTCATTCATTACAAATCAGTACTACAATACAATAAATTTTTCTTCAAAAGCATATATATATATATATATATATATATATATATTAGGGCGGGTCAATTTGTATGGACGAATTTTTTGGAGGTCTGGCTCAGCGAAATTCGTAAAATACATGTAATTTCAAGACTTTTTCTCCACTACAGCATATACAAATTCTGAAAAAAAGCTGTGCGGACTTTCGTAAATAGATTTTGTTCTCAATTATAAAATATGAATGTATGAATGTATGTATATGAATCTATTTACGAAAGTCCGCACAGCTTTTTTTCAGAATTTGTATATGCTGTAGTGGAGAAAAAGTCTTGAAATTACATGTATTTTACGAATTTCGTTGAGCCAAAATTTGACCCGCCCTAATATATATATATATATATATATCACATTACCCGACCATAGCACAATACCCGAAGTTACTCTATATATATATATATATATATATAGTACTGGACCAATTGAGTAACTTCGGGTATTGTGCTATGGTCGGGTAATGTGATATACCTGCATATTGTTAAATACACACATTTTGACTAGAGTAACTTCGGGTATTGTGCTATGGTCGGGTAATGTGATATACCTGCATATTGTTAAATACACACATTTTGACTAGAATATACATGTAAACATAACGGTAACGGAAAAAGGCACGTGCTGCAGTTTTATGCGCACTCTCATTCGCTGTGTTTGCTCTTATTGTTGGGAAATTGTTTTGTCGGTGTAGTCGATTTTTGAAGTGAAAACTTCTTTAGGCGCGTTCAACGATTTTGGTAGAGGGTAAATCTTTGGTTTGCGTGATCGTAGTTTTCCTAGGAACTCTCGCCATCAATACAAAAACAAAGATAACAAGATAGGAAAATTAGAAAACATAACCTCAAAAAATGTTTGCATGTATTTGTGCATAAAAATATCAACAATTATCGTCTCTTGTTCTTAATCGGCCGCAAGCTAACAAAGAAATCACTTGGCAACTCCTGAAATTAATGCATGTAATCTGTTTGTTAGTATATAAATACTTAAGTTAGGTTGCAATAAGATGTTTGCAATCAAAACTTATTATTAATTCGCTTTATATTGGTATATATATGCTTTTAAAGTTTGGCAATTTCTTCAGTTGTTGTATTTGTCAACATTTTTGAAAAATTTGCTTTTACTTAAACAGCTGCTATGCATGGTGAGATTTAAAAATGGAGAGATCTTCTTCTTTTTCTGATTTTTTTCTGCTGGAACTTCGTTTGCAAACAAGAAAAATAATGTATGGATTGAGTGTTTTAACACTTTAATCTTTAAGTTGTGATAAAGGAATATGTGGAACGTTCAAATAATGACATGCATGCATCTTATTTTATTATCTATCATCAAACAAAGTTTGACAATTTTCACAGTTGTTGTATTTGTAAGTGGCTTTTTTATTTTCACCACTGCTGCATTTTATTTTAAGAGTTGCCAACTATCATTGTTTTGTTAATAAATTTTTTCATAACACGGAGGTTACACGAGACTGTACTATTAAGACAGTGAAAAATACGTTTTAATTATTAAACTTTGTGTCTGTGAAAAAGAGTACAGACAGTTGGTAAGACAGTTGGCAAGACAATAGCCAAATAGTAAAAAATTTCTATTTTATGAAGAAAATTTTTGTTAAAACTACGAGCACGCTAAAGTATTGCAAATTTTTCATTAATTCTATTAAATTTTCACGTATTCTGTCACTTGATATGCTAAATATCATTCTACTCTCCTAGCTACTGTCCCGCCAAATGTCTACAAAAAACTTAAGACAGTAGAGCAGACAGTAGCAAAAGTTAGTGTGTGTGGGTAAAAATTTGTGAATGTGTTGCGACTGTCTTAACTGTGTCAAAAGGAAACTTTTCAGTCGTGGTAGGATAGAAAATGTCACGTTGAATAAAATTTTTGTGTGTTGAAATAAATTTGTCTTTTTTGCTGTGTCAAATGGACGATGAAATTTTGAGAATTGCAAATTTTGACGTTTCACATTTCGATCGTGTCTTAGCGCAAATATTTTATTTAATTTGCATTTTATTCAATTTGCGACATATTTCATTCGAGTGCTTGTACTTGCAACTTATTTCGTAAACTTGTTATATTTAAAAAAATAATTAAATAATTAAAATAATTAAAAAAATTACGAAAGTGCTTGAGTTTGTGTGTGTGGGCCAACGATCTTCCGGTGCATCAGCAAGTGCAGCAAAGTTAAATTGGCTTTCTTTGCTGGCGAACGTCCTCCAAGTGCCACCATCAGCAAGTGCAGTGCAAAATTTGTTGCTAGCCAACATCCTCCAAGTGCCATCACCAGCAGCACCAGCAAGTGCAGCACAATTCAATTGACTGGTCAACTCTCCAATATTTCAGAAGCATAATTTCAGCATGTCTCAAGCGCAGAGGAAAATTTCTGCCATTATACTCCGGCGTGAATTAAATAAATTGAAAGCAGAGAATTTGCGCTTCATTTGCGCTTCATTTGCTTGTGCTATGCTGGTGGTACTTGGAGGACGTTCACCAGCAAAGAAAGCCAATTTAACTTTGCTGCACTTGGTGATGCACCGGGATATCGTTGGCCCACGCACACACAAATTCAAGCACTTTCATTATTTTTTTTAAGTGAAAGCTTCATTAGGCTCGTTGAACGATTTTGGTAGAGGGTAAATCTTTGGTTTGCGTCATCCTCATCGTCATTTTGCGAGTAACTCTCGTCATCAATACAGACAGCGAGTAGGTTCTTAAATGACTCTCTTTGATCTTGATTACAAGGCGATCAGCAAATGTAGCAAGCAACCATCAATAAGTTCCTCTGCTGACGCATTGTTTTTTTCCATCCCTTTGCTCTGCTGCGAAACATTGGATGATATAGCTTTTTCAATGTATATGTAGAGCTGCTGTAGGTTAAAATAAAATAAATTTAAAATTTTTGATATTTGGTTTTTGTTTGAGTGGCCGTGAAGTCCCTTTTGATGCCACCACTCATAGTACAACTAGACAAGGTAGTGTTAGGGCTGAATGTGTTCTCTTTATTAGTGACCATAACTGTCAAACTTAGCCATTTTGGTATTTTGGCCAATTTTTACTTTCATATTGCATTCTCATTGGTTGCATATGTTGTATGAAATGTCAACTTCGTTTTGACAGTTTCGGTCATCGGCTTTCCGCTTTAACAGTACGTCGTCTAATTTTGCCATTCCACCACTTGAGATCTTGCTAGCAGGCAAACAGAAAATTTAGCATGCAAAGTGCTGTATATTTTACGCCGCCAATTCGGTTCATCCCCTCTAAAGCTGCGCAACGGTTGGGATCTTGTCATTCTCTTTTCGTTGTTGTTGTAAATTTGCTAAGTAGTTATTGTTGTAGCTACACTTAATTTTTAATTTTAATTTGCTTTAATGTTTTGTAGATGTTTATTTGTAGCTACAGTCAGCATATGACATCGAACTAATTTAGAAAACATTTTATACATATGAATTAAAGAGTATATATAATATTGGTAAATCTATTTGTTTTTTGTAAAAGTGTGACCTTATCGGAAATACATACATACATATATATACATATATATAAATAGTTCATATATATGAACAATTTAGCTCATTGAGGAAATTTAAAGAGTATTTATGTATATTTATATAATAACAATTACGTAATAGACCTGTAATTGGATAACTAAAGTCTGCTTATCCTAAGCATTCTATTTTTTAAACTGTTTAGCATCAATTTCTTATATGAATTATATATAATTTATATGCTATAGATATTTCTTAATTTTATAATATTCTATTTTTAATACACAACGCAATATAGAAATGGTGAACATGTATATTGTTTAAGTGTCATGATATAAATAGATATAAATAAGCTTTAATTTTTATATTAATTCAATAATGAAATAATTTAAATAAATTACCTAAATTATATATATTTTTGATATGGTAATACTTTTGCTTAAAAGAAATAGTTTCAGTAATATATAAAAAATTTAATAAATTGTTATAAGCTCTTAACAAAAATAATTCTTATTTCTACATTCTAATCTACAAAATAATTCTAATTTCATATGCCGACTATAGCTACACAATTAGAATTCACAACGTCCGACTATAGCTACACAATTAGAATTCACAACGTCTACAAAAAATTTCCAGCTAAGTGCGCCAACAACAATTACCAAGGAAATCTACAAACAAGGACGCACAGAGAAGAACAAGATCATGGCGGTACTTTTAGAACTTTTCAATTTTCATCCTACATGTAGTATGAGCTGCAGTATGAGCTTTCGCACATTCCTACATGTCCATCCGACCTGTCAAACCCATCCTACATGTAGGATAGTCCGAAACCCTGTATTAGCATAAAAATTCTTATATAGCAGTAAGGCTGTCGTGGCAGGACGACGTCTTCCAGGGAATACTAATATTTTATATATAGGTTTTCGCTTCGGTCGGCAGTCCCCTCACTGCTATATTTTTTTTTGTGCGCTTTGTGAGCGAAGTACGAGAAAACTGAAGCAGAATTGGAAGGTTGAATATATAAATTTGTTAGTGTTTGAATGCAGATTTCAATAAATTTCTTTATTTTCTGAAGTGTATTTTTATAAAAAAACCTGATTATTTTGAAAACCGAATTCGGCTATTGTGATATAGTCAAATTTGGGTAATGTAAGATACCCCTCAGAGTTAACAATTATTAATTATTATTAATAAATTGCAGATGTTGCCAAACAAAGGACAAATACGTTAGTGGGATGCAGAAGGAAGGAGAAAGGCTATTTTAGCAGTCAGAAAAGGAACAATTGTTGACGTCAAAGGCATTTGGAGTTCCATTTGCAACGCTGTAAAGAGCAGCTAGCAGTGATAAATCTATCAGCTATTTAAGCTATTTTTGATGAGTTTTTACTTGCGTATTCGTATTCAATTGCTTTTGTTTATATATTTTCACAGTGTTATATGGTATATCAAATTATCCGAACGTGGTATATCACTTTACCCGCCAAGTTCATTAATAAGGGTTACATGGCTTTTTTCCATTGTGTTGAAAAAGCTAAAAATTGGGTAACGCTATAAAGCTACGAAGTCGTAATACATTGCACAATGCATCAACAAACTATAAGTATAAACATAAAAATACCTATGTATATCACATTACCCGAAGTTACTCTATATTGAAGCATACATAGGTTTAAATAAAAAATTAAATATCATTAAAGTTTTTTCTAAATGACCTTGTTATTTATTATGTTGATTTTATATGATTTAAATACATATTATAAATGTTTGATAGTTTAAATCATACTTGATTTTAAATACAAATTCTAGTTGTTTGATGTTTTAAATCGTTTATTGAAGGTTAAAGTTAGAAAAATTAATTGTTCTAACGTATCTTTCTAAAGAAACAACAACGTTTTTTCAATATGAAAAGGAGAAAATCAACAGCTGATTTTATTGCAATTTCGGCCCTGCTAAAGGCTTCATCAGAAATCTTTGTGATACCAGTGCAAGCGCGCACTAGCGCACTGCACCACAGAGGCGATGAGATTTTTTAAGTGTCAATTTCTGAGTTTTTCTCCCATTTCACATTCTCACATTTGTTGTTGTATTTTTGCTTTACTTTAGTCTTTATGCTTATGTTATTATTATGGAGTCCAACTGTCTGCTGGAAGTCTTCCACTAACAAAGCATGGTTACTGAAGTTGTTTTTAAATTTTTGCTGATATATTTTCAGCTTGTTTCTATTTGGTCGTGCTCTACCATTTGATTAAAGTTTTTTTCTAAATGACCTTGTTATTTATTATGTTGATTTTATATGATTTAAATACAAATTCTAAATGTTTGATAGTTTAAATCATACTTGATTTTATATACAAATTCTAGTTGTTTGATAGTTTAAAATCGTTTATAAAAATGTGCAGTCCTGAAAGTTGCACACCTAAGCAAAGTTGGCAAAGATTAAATTGCCTTTCGGTTTTTCCAGCAAAAAAAGAGAGAGCGCCATTTTTCGTTGTATCAATGTTAATATTTTTTGTAATTTATAAAAAGTGCACAAATGCAAAATATGTATAGCTTTTTCAAAATGGAGTTAAAGTTCAACTTTTAGTTGTTTCTAACGTTAAAAAAATATCCAAAAAATTTTTAAAAGACTATTAATGAATTTAGCTTAGTAATTTTATTAGCTGTTAGTTTTAAATTGAAAAAAAAAAAATTATAAAAATTAGTGGATTAGCGCTGAGCCAGCACAGCGCAACCATGGTGGGAGACAACAAGGTTACAGCGATTTTTAGTTTTTGTCGTAAAAATGCAACACTGAAGTTGTCAAACCGTACAAAATCAACTTTTCTGTCTTTTTCACTCATTCAGAAGTTTGACAGCTTTAGTAAACCACGTCGACGTATCTTACACCTTGATTTCTTACACCATGAACCCGCTTGCAAAAATTTGTCGGTGATGACATTGCAATGCAGAACGGTAAGTGGAAACAAAATCTTGTTTGTGCTCACATAATTGTCTTTTCATTGTCAAAACAACAGTTTGACTTTATTCGTTTGTGTAGCAACATCGTGTTTTCTAATAGGAAGTTTTATAGTGAAGTGTGTTTGTGAAAACTATGAATCTTTATGTTTAAACCAGAACAAAGTTTTATATATAAAATAAATTTGTATTAGAAATTAACTCTGAAATGCTAGATAAATAGTAATAAGTTCGTTCATTAAGTTTTAAAAATTATTGTGGAAATAATTTGTAGCGTCATTTTCTTTTGTTTGCTTCTTTCTGGTGTTTTCTCTTTCGTTTTCGTTGTGTTTTTAGCGTAATGAGGATTTTCGTTCAATTTACTTGTGTTCCCTCCAAATTTGTGAGTAACTGTTTTTTCTCTCCTTTTTTTTTTTTTTTTTTTTTTTTTGGATTCGCCCGGAGGTATGAAATCTTCCAAAGATACGTATACCATGCTATACGCATGCACGATTTACATTCTAGATCCTGCCCGAATCAGCCGGGACAGACAGAATGTACCTACGTACTAAAACATACCCCCTATTGGCAATTAGGATTTTCCACTAAGCACATTAATTGGCTTTTCAGCGGAATTTAAAAATTGAATATATATAAAACGCGTATTTAAGTATACTTGATTCTATATAAATAAGCAACATAGAATTAAATAATAGTAATTATCAATTTAAGGTACCCGAAAAACAATCCAAAACACTAAACTCATACTAAAACTAAACCTACGTGGAAATGAGATAAATCTCATATCCGCCAAACCAAAATCCCAATTAGTTGGATATGCATTTGGGCCAACGCAGGCATAAACTTGTGTGGAAAAGAGATATACTCTGGCACACCAATCCAGGTGATAGTGTGAGTTCAGTCTAATTTCAAATCAGGAAACCACGTGAGCACGTAAATCCCAATTCGATTAAAAATTAAAATATTGAATAATTAAAAAGTAAGTTTTAAAAACGATTCATATTTGATGATGCTTACTTTATAAAACATAATATCGAGACAAAAAAGAGAAACAGAACAATCTCAATTACCAATATTACATTGTTATAAAACTCCTAACGCATAATAGGATGAAGTTAAATTGATTTAAATATTTAAATGTAATATAATTTTCCGTTTTAAGACGTCTACCGAATCAGAAAAATTAGTCAAGTTGAAGTTATCATTGAAATTACTGCACATACATCGTAAAGGTTCATGAAGAGCGTAATTAGAACTGCACTGACTCAACTTGAAAAACAGAAAATGTCTAGTTCCTCTCTTTGGGATGTTAAAATTTAGAGCTGATATGAGATATTCCGAATTAATCTTGCCACGAAGTAATTTATACAGAAACATGACATTAAGCATCATTCTTCTGCTTCTTAGGGAAGGTAGTCAAATAATTTTAAGGCGTATTTCATACGATGGAAGCATAATATTGGGGTTCCAAAGACTATGACGTAAAGCAAAAACTGTTTTTGAACGGATTCTATAGCGTCGATGTAGACATTATATTGTGGGTTCCAAACAACTGATGCATATTCAAGAATTGGCCTTACGAGAGAGGTATATAATAATTTAGTAGTAAAGGGATCACTGAATTCTTTAGCCCATCTTTTAATGAAACCAAGGACTCCTCTTGCCTTATTTATTACCATATTAACGTGGAGATTGAAGCGAAGTTTCGAATCCATAATAACACCAAGATCGTGAAAACTGGAAACTATTTCTAAGTTAGTGTTATTTAAAGTGTAATTTATGTTACTAGCAGATCTTCGCGAGAATGTCATTTGCTTACATTTTTTTAAGTTGAGATTTAATATATTTAAGCTACACCAGTCCACAAGTCTATTTAGATCAGATTGTAAAAGATGTCGTTCTTCGGGTGATTTGTAACAAAGAAAAAGTTTCACGTCGTCAGCGTACATTAAGACGTTACAGTGTTTTATTACCGAAGGAAGATCATTAATGAATAGTAAAAACAAAACCGGTCCAAGATCCCTGAACCGGTCCCTGAGGAACGCCAGAAGTGACCGAAATACTTTTTTAAAGAGAATTCTTATATAAAACCTTTTGAGTACGTCTAGATAAATACGAATTTATCCAATTTAATAATGTGACAGGAAACCCAATAAGTTGGAGTTTTTTCAAAAGAAGATTATGATTAACACTGTCGAAAGCTTTGCTAAAGTCCGTATAAATAACATCAGTCTGCAGTCCCAAAGTAAAACCATTTATGATACGCGTAGTAAACTCTAAGAGGTTTGTTGTAGTGGACTTACCCTTCAGAAAACCATGTTGAAAGACAGAAAGGCACGGAGTGGGTTAATTGATCAGTTCTGATTTTCTCAAATAACTTAGGGATTGTACTTAATTTTGCAATTCCTCGATAGTTAGAAACATCTATCTTGGAACCAGGTTTATGAAGGGGTATAATATAAGAATCCTTCCATATAATAGGAAAATAACCACCATGTAAGGAAATATTAAAAATGTTTGCTAGAGGATTACACAGGTTTGTAGCACATTGCTTTAAAATACAGCTTGGAATTTTATCAGGGCCGGTCGTAAGAGAAGATTATAACACATAATCGACACTTCAACACTTGTCGAAGATAACACATAACAATATTTGGGTCTATTACAGGAGTTTCAAAAGAGTTAACAGGTGGGAGAAAGGATACACCGTGCTAGTATTTAATGGTATATCGGAGTAAGTTGATTTAAAGAAGTTTGCAAACATGTTAGAAATCACATTGTCACAAGATGATTTTTCCTGATTGAATTTCATAAAGGGTGGAAAACTGGAGGCTTTACGTTTTGAGTTAACAAAACTATAGAAAAGTTTTGGATCATCTTTAAATTGAGATTTTATGTTAATTATATAAGCAGAATTGCATTGTTTATTTAATAGTTGATATCTATAACGACAAGAAGAATAGGAAGCAAAGTTTAAACTGGAACCAGTTATTTTATATTTTTTAATTAAAAGATTTTTTAAATTTTTAAGTGCCTTTAGATCATTTGTTAGCCAGGGTGGATTTAAAGGATTGGAGAAACACTTTTTTTTTGGGACGGACAATAAGAAACACCTTTGCAGAGTATCATTGAAAAACTGTACAGAAGATTCGACGTCATAATATGAATATGATGTTCCGCTAGTTAAAATTGGAGACCAATCAGTCTGCGAAAGTAAGGAATTAAGTTTTACATAGTCCGTTTTCTCAAAATTATAACCTTTTTAATTTAGCGCATCAGCAGTTACTTTATCTTCTTTTTCGTGGGGGAGTAAAACTGTTATTTCAAGAGTTGGATGATGTACATCTTCTGGAAGAGATACGGGATTCGAACAATGGAGATTAACAGTAGTGCATCTATCTACAAATACAAGCTCTAGGGTTCTGTGGTTTATATTTAAAATATCATTGACTTGTTGAAGACACAGATCAGACAGCTTATCTAAGAAATCATTTATCCAATCACTATTGGAAACAGGAGTAAGAAATGAAGAATCGTCAGACGATCTCCAAGTCACAAAAGGTAGGTTAAAATCACCCAGCACAATAAGAACGTCTTTATTTTTTAACAAATTATGAACTTTTTCGATGGCGTGTAAGTGTTTTAAATACATTGTTAAGTCACATTTAGGAGGAATGTAAGAGCGGGTAACATTAATAATACTATTATTTAATTTAACTGCAACACAAATGAACTCAATGTCACTGGTGTCAAGAATTGTCAATTCTTCAGATACAAGCGAGTTTTGAACAGCTATCAAATCACCACCACCGATCTTATCATGACGATGTTTACGAAAAATTTTATATTTATTGCACATTATTTCAGAGTTTAAGATATTAGAGCGAAGCCAAGTCTCTATAAAAATTATAATGTTATATTCAAAATCAAAACTGTTTATGAACATATCGGAAAGTTTGGAGTTAAGACCCCTGACATTTTGGTACACAAGCTCTAATTTAGACTTGCGGTTAATTAATCGTTTTTTAGATGAGACTCAGGGCTATTTCGGGGACGCGGCAAATGTCCAACATTTACCGGTCTTGGATTGCTTTTAAATTCAAATTCGCGTACAATTGTGTTTGGCGGCCAAAAGTTTACATCAACTATAGTATTAAATAAATTTTCAGGAACTGTTAATCTAAAAGAAGTAATTGATCTTACATTTGAATATTTGAATTTATGAACCGAAAGACGCAAGGAACAATTCAACTTTGATTTAATGAAAAAATCTATATCAACCTCTGTTGTATCCGCAGCTAAGCGAGAAACAAAGATTGATTTAGTTGGTGGAATTGCAATGATTGGCTTAGGTGGAACAGAAACCTGAGAAGTAAGAGGAACAACCTGGGAATCGACCAAAGTTGGTGAAAGAGAAACAGTTTGGGCATAAGACATGACTGGCAATGAAGGTATGCTCAAGATAGGAGCATACCTACTCATATTGTCGCTTTCTGTGTAAGGTAGATGTCATCAGTGTTGTAGCGGCCATGTCCAAACCAATGTAATTGAGAATTGTAAACAGACTTCGGAGGCCCCGCAGCTACATTGTATTGGAAATAATTGGTTACGTCATGTGTCCATTTCCCACTGGGAATAAACAAATGAGCTCGAGGCAAGGCGAAAAGATGGATACATACAAATGCAGAACGGCTCTCTAAAACAAAATAAAACAAAACAAAACAAAACGAAACAAAACAAAACGAAACGAAACGAAACGAAACGAAACGAAACGAAACAAAACAAAACAAAACAAAACAAAACAAACCAAACCAAACCAAATCAAAGCAAAGCAAAGCAAAGCAAAGCAAAGCAAAGCAAAGCAAAGCAAAGCAAAGCAAAGCAAAGCAAAGCAAAGCAAAGCAAAGCAAAGCAAAGCAAAGCAAAGCAAAGCAAAGCAAAGCAAAGCAAAGCAAAGCAAAGCAAAGCAAAGCAAAGCAAAGCAAAGCAAAGCAAAGCAAAGCAAAGCAAAGCAAAGCAAAGCAAAGCAAAGCAAAGCAAAGCAAAGCAAAGCAAAGCAAAGCAAAGCAAAGCAAAGCAAAGCAAAGCAAAGCAAAGCAAAGCAAAGCAAAGCAAAGCAAAGCAAAGCAAAGCAAAGCAAAGCAAAGCAAAGCAAAGCAAAGCAAAGCAAAGCAAAGCAAAGCAAAGCAAAGCAAAGCAAAGCAAAGCAAAGCAAAGCAAAGCAAAGCAAAGCAAAGCAAAGCAAAGCAAAGCAAAGCAAAGCAAAGCAAAGCAAAGCAAAGCAAAGCAAAGCAAAGCAAAGCAAAGCAAAGCAAAGCAAAGCAAAGCAAAGCAAAGCAAAGCAAAGCAAAGCAAAGCAAAGCAAAGCAAAGCAAAGCAAAGCAAAGCAAAGCAAAGCAAAGCAAAGCAAAGCAAAGCAAAGCAAAATAAAATAAAATAAAATAAAATAAAATAAAATAAAATAAAATAAAATAAAAATAAAATAAAATAAAATAAAATAAAATAAAATAAAATAAAACAAAATAAAATTAAATAAAACGGTGTTAAATAAAACGGTGTTATACTCAATTTCATTTTAGTCTATCATTTGCTTAATCACAGTTGCTTACAGAAATGACACTTTTTTTGTTTTCAATATTAATAATATAATAAATAAGTTTAATATTACACTTGAGCTTCGCATTCAAAACCACTGGTGGAGCATTCCACGGCCACGTACAGACAAATTCAACTATTTTTTTAGTTTATTGTACAGCCAGTTCTAAATTTACACATTGGAAGTGAAGTCCTTTTGTATAATTAACCCTCCGTGTGGCTAGTGTAACGATATCGTCACCCTACTTTTTACGACATAACTGTATCTCAGACATGTGCAATGAGCGACGGTTGGTATCTCCTCCTAAAAAACTTTGAACCTTTGTATGAACACCTGCCAAGCCGCGTCAGTTTTGATTTAACCACAGGACTGTTTGTCCGTACTGTGAGTGAAAAGTTGGACCGACTACCAAATCGTTACAGTACCCACAGAACGTGATTTCTTTTACTATTTTTGGTAAGTGAAAAATGTTGTTATCTTGCTCCAATGCAGTAATTTCGTCAAAAGCACATGTGTGTGACATGTGTTGGCCAAAAATAATTTTTCAAGAGGTTAAAAAAAGCCTTTGACGATATCGTTACACTAGCCACAGCGCGTAGGCAAATACTAACTAGCCACACGAAGGGTTAAATAGATTGAATTCTGTTTCTTCATTGCACGTTCAAACTTTCTTTAAATTTTATTAAATGCAAGAGAAAAAAAATAAGACATCTACTGTCATTCTTATTACCCTTTAACATGATTTCGGCGTAAAAAGATTTTAAATAAAGTCCAGTTTTTCTTTTTAATTATTATATATACACATCGTCACGTGGACACAAATCACGTCACTCGCCTGACAGACTGACAATGTCTTACAGCCCTATTCTGGCAGCTTAACTAAGCTCCCCACATTAACAAAATAGTTAGTATTAACAATTTGTTAAGGTTTCGTATTCTGCTGCAAATTTAAAAGCTCTTTTCCTTACAATTTTGTTAATAACAGAAAGAGTCTTAACAACGCATGAAATGTATGTGCTTAGAAACAAAATTGTTGTGAAAATAATAAAAAAATAAAAATTATAAAATAATATTGAGTTTAAATACATTAAATTTTTTACTTATTTTAAGTGTTGATAATGAAATCTTTCAGTAGCCGTGGCAAATTTTTCAAGCGCTAGCAAAGTCATAAGCTGCACTCGAAGCATCTGTTTATATAGCGCATCTCTTCTTTCAATAGGCATATCGATTTTCACCATGCATGGTGAACTTAAAAGCTTTTTAAGCTTGTATGTTGTTTATGATTTTTAAGAATACCAACATTTACATAACATAACAATCAGCTTAACAAGAGCTCCTTAACAATTTCTTGTTAAGCTAACAACCAGAGTAGGGCTGTAATTGGGTAATTAAGTAATTAGGTAGTTAAGTAATTATATAATTTAGTAACTAAAACAAAAAATTTAATATATTGTCTTTTCCTTGCCTCAACCATTTTTTCATTATCTTGAGCCAATGCCTTCCATTTTTACTAAAACAAAAAGTTTACGAAACAGAAAAAGAAAAAACAAATAAACATCATGGTAAATGAATTAATATATAACTTGCTTAAATTAAAATTTTTTTCTTAGATAATATTATAAAATAAAATAAGTTTTTAATAAGTTTTAGTTTTTTGATCAATTTCACTTTTCTGTGGAATGCCCCTGGTGGATTTTTGAAACTTGAATATAAATAGTGTAAAAAACCAC
This sequence comes from Dichetophora obliterata, assembly GCA_963920525.1. Taxonomy (NCBI): domain Eukaryota; kingdom Metazoa; phylum Arthropoda; class Insecta; order Diptera; family Sciomyzidae; genus Dichetophora; species Dichetophora obliterata. Next base: position 91,576,418 of record OY986436.1, read on the forward strand.
ACTGAGAGTATGCTCAGATGATACTTGTCTCTTTAAGTAAAAAGTTTAAAGTCTAGTCAAATTAAACTGAGCTTAACTCATCAAAATTTTACGTTTAAACTCGGTTTAGGCAAAAAAGAAACACATTTTATGATAATTTAAGTCAATTTTACTTCAACGAATGCTAAAATATCTAGTTAAACTGAGTTTAATCGTCCAATTTTGGTGAGTTAACCCGAATCACCCTGAGTAAATTTTTTTTAAATTTTCAGAATGATCCGTTAACGCAAATATAAAATGGTTTAAACTAAAATAAGCACATTTAAAGTGTTTGTGTTTACGTTGCCATATGGCAATGACAGGGTGTTTCGGGTTAAGCTAGATTTATTTTGACTTAAGTTTAAAATCGTACTAAAAACTGGCCTTAAAAGTCTCAAAATTCAAAATGTGGTAAAATCGAAGGACACAATATTTTTGGATGAAACATACGTTAAAAAAATGTATTTATTATTCTAAATAGCAGAAAATGCACACGGTATACGTAACATTTTTACGAGGACAGGTTACAGGAATGACACCTTAGGCCTATTTTGGGTATTTGCACCTTCAAAATTAATTTTTTAATAACCTGCTAATTAATAAACTTCAAGAAAATAACTATAGAAAGCTGGAATATTTTAAAGCAACGGTCGTCAGCGCCTAGCTCTTTCCACTCTTTTACAACAACTTCAAGATTTTCATGATTGCTGTAATTCGCCGAATCGTTGAAAGGCGCAGCTGCACCGCTACAATACAGAGCTTGTGTGTTGTTGTTTCTTCTTGTTGATGTTGTTGTTAATATAGCGCGTGTTGTTGGTGTTTTTTTCCATGTTGGTTAACACAGTGCATGCGACCGCTCATAATTATTGCTATACTGAAGGTTTCTTGTTAGTAATTTTGCGTAGTGTTTCGTCGCTACCGGCATTCGTGTTGTTGCTTTTATGTGTTGTTTTTATGTTAATAATTCCTTATTGTACCACGTAGCAAACTATTTCTTGTTTTTGTTGTTTTTTGTTGTAATTGTTGTTGCAATCTTAAAAAAATTTTTTGGCGATCCCTGTTTCAAAGTTCCAAACATTTATTTTATCACTCAAAACTGCGAGGGTATGCAGATGGGCCTTTTTGGTGGAATTGTAAATGAGAAGTATTTTTGTAAGCTTGAATATATAATATATCTAAATGGATTTTTATATTAAAAAATAATACACTCAGAAAAAATGTCCAGAAAATCTAGAAAAATAGCACCCAATTGTTAGAAAATCTTACTTCATATAGCGCCATGGCCAATTTTCTAAAAATGAAATACTTATATGGTTTTTGCTATTTCGCTAACTATTTCGCTAAATTAAAGAAACTTAGCGCAATTGTGTTGAAATCTTAATAAATTTGAGTAAGTTTTTCTACAGTTTATTTAATACTTGAATAATAAATTTTCGGCCGTTTATTAATCATCGTACGAGAAACATTTTCTCTGAAAATAAGAAATATTTCATCGAATTCCTGGAACAATGTAATTTTTGCACAAAAAAACCCTTTTTTAAGATTTTCAAAAGCATCCTGTCCGAATTATGATTTTTTTACTGACAAAAAACTGCAAATATTATTATTATTAATATTAAATTAAATTAAAAAAATACCAATATCCGGAGACTTGAACCTCGGCCGCGTGAGTGTATTTGCATGGGCTTATCCATTCAACCATCGCAGTTGTTAAACAATCGTCGCTTCATTTGCTTCATTAAGAATCGTTCGCTTTGTAAGTCATTTGAAAGCATTTTTTTCTAGAAATATAAGAAAAGCATTCTTAAAATTAATCTCTTGTGGTGTACAAAAAAAAAAAACTTACATGTATACATTTAAGAATTTAAGAAATCTGCTGTAAAATTTTGCAAGCAGACTTGATATCAATAAAATTTTTCTTCAAACTATTTATGTTTTTATACAATTTTTGGAAATTGAACTTAACACGTTTGCAACAAAATCATGATAAGATGTTGTTAAACCAAGTAAAAATTCTCTACATTAAGGAGAAACCTCTAAAGAATATAGAAAAACACATGGCTACGAATTAAAGCCACAGTTTTTTAATTTAAGGGAAGCAGATTTTTTTTGAGTGTACCGCCTAACTCACAAATATTAAAGAGATTATAAAAGGAAAATAATGCTGATACACCCTTTATTAGAAAAAAGTTGAATTTCAATTCGAATTTAAAGTTGGAGAAGTCAATATTTAAGTTAAAGAATTTATTTTTGTTATCTTTTTCTTACTTTATGCTTACATTTTACAACCTTTTGGTTGCATAATTTGACTCAAAAATTTGATTTTTTAACTTTTTATGTTAAAAAATTAAAATTATTTTAAATTTTTCTATTTTTAAGCTTGAACTTTCATCTTTACACACCGAGAAAAAAGCTTATATAAAATTAACAAAAAACCTAGTATAATTTATAAGTTGCGTTGGCAACTTTCAGCATCCCAAATTCTTAATTAAAACACATAAGTTTTACATGAATGTGCTTTTACATTGCAAAAGTGGTGTAGATAGCTTTTTGCAATAGAAGGGCATGAAATTTCCTTTCGTGACAAACATACATAAAAAAAAACGTTTGTGATGATCGTAATAAAACAAAGAATTTGTGTAAAAAAAAATTCACGATATTATTTAACTTTTATTTCTATATTTGTTGTTAATATTTTAAAGCAAAAAAATCCCGCCTGCGTAGTTTATTTGTAAGTTCATCAATGACAACTACAGCCGATATAACTGTCTCGATTAATCACGAATAATGTTAGACTATTTAATCCGCCCTTCATTGAAAAAAATATAAGTTGTTATAATTTTTTTGTTTTAAACACATATGGGTCATTCTTTTACAAACCGAACACCATTCAGACCGCCACATTTTTGATTTGCATGAAATTTTTTTTACGGGTTCTATATCGAAAAAGAGACACGTATTCGAGGATTTTTTTTTTTTAGAAAATAGAGGGCGTTAAAAGTTTGAAATGTTCCTGATTTTTGCCTTGGAGACTAATTTTCAAAAATTCATAACTTCGGTTTTGTTTAAGCTAGAGACAACTTTTTTGTTTCATTTTGAAAATAATTTTGAATGAAGATAAATGAAGTGAATTTTAAGTAAAAAATAGTTTAAAAAAATTTCATATTGTTATACGCAATTTAAATTTTTAAATAAATTTAAACCAATCTTATCCACCACTTAGCGTGTTTTAAACATAACGTATTCGAAGTATTCAACGCCAAATTTTACATAAAAAACCGTTGTTCCGTTGTTCTCTGTATTATATGACCAATAGTACATATAAATGAGGCTTTATAGAAAATAAGATCAAACTTTAATAAACAATAACATTATTTCAGCAAATAAAGTAATATATTACAATTTCAATTCAATAGTATTCTACATGCACAT